>JASXSY010000639.1:0-125945 GCA_034509805.1 Sipha maydis | reverse complement strand
AATAGGCGCTAGCCGCGCTGCAGTACAATATTGTAGTAACACGATTACTATTACATCATAGAACATTTATGGTAATTGATTACGTAAAATTACTATTGGAGAGCCCCTATAAACACACATAGTTCATTCGAATTGTATTTTTAATTCAACAACTTTTTTATCGACCTACCCATATAATTGCTCAAGTATGTTAAGTTTAACACTCGTACGAATTACATCGTTAATTTACAATGTTATTTCATATGTTAATTAAATAATATTTTGATCCTATTATGTATTCACGACGAATAGCGCTGGGGGATAAAGATGATGGGCTTAGCCTACCGATTAATGTCTTATTGACGAGTGAAATGAGAAAATATAATTTTTAAAGCGCTTTTTTAAGCTGTACAAAAGCATTTGACACAATATTAATGTTACCGACAAAACAACGTTTGGTAAATTAAAATGTCTAATAGGAATTTTCATAGCATTCCTGTCGAAAACGCAGAACACAATACATTTATAAAATACATGTATATGAAAAAAAAAAAAAATCATAAATACAATACTAATATATATTTCACCTAGCTTGTTTCTATTCTTATAACGGCGATAAATATTATAATATAGAAACCGATATGGCATCGAGAATAGGTTCCTATAACATACATATAAAGACATTTGGATACAAACAGATATAACTACATAATTGCGAATCCCCAAAATCTTTATTTTTTTATTTTTTAGTACAAAAATGAATTGTTGAATGTGTGCAATTGAACTTGTTATTTAAAAAAAAAAAAAAAAAAATTACAAACTTACAATTGAGTTTATTCATTCAGTAGAGTTAAAAATATTCACATTATAATTATAAATGGTAAAAGAACAAGACAGCTAGAATTTCTTACAATCAGTATAATTTATGTCTTTACATAAATTATATTATATTGTTACAATTGTATTGTTATTAGAAAAAATGTAATGTTTTTAACATAGAGACCCCATTTTATTTGTCGTCTATGGTGGTGGATTCTCAATTTTTTCATCGAACTAAAAAAATAAAAGCAATAAGAGCGTTGTTTTATAGATCATAAGATGTAACGAATTATATCGCATAACACCAAAATAAATGTCTAACTACATTAAACCATTACCACAACATATGCATGTACATAAATAAATAAGAGTCAAGAGCACCATGAGTACATTTTAATAAGTTAATATGATTATCGCTTTCCAATAAAAATAAAAACCAACATGTTTCATGTAAAAAATAGCAAGCTGTGTTAATCATATATTAAGTAAATAAAAATATTACAAAAAATATCTGTGAGCGATTACGTATAATGTAAACGCCGTAGTATTATTACTTATATTATAGTTATTGATATAACATATTTTTTAACCATAAACTGGTAACTAAAAAATAGTGATTTGAATTTTTCATGGTAGTAAATAATTACATTGTGAGAATAACTAAATAAATATATATATATATATATATATATGAAAGATAGTAAAATTTTCATATATTATAATACATAAAGATAAGTAATTTGTATATAAAAAAAATAATATTCGATTAGGATAATTAAAAGTGCATGACTACAATTTCCGAGGAACAAATAGTAATAAAAACAAAAAAATACAACGTGTATCACTTAAAATAACGCGTTTAAATGAGTGGAATATGTTTGATATAGGTATAATATTATATATATGAGTGAAATATAATTTTTGTAGCGGTTAGCACTATAACAGTTTTAATTAACTTGCTATACTCCCACTATGCATGTTTATATATAAATGTAGTAATTAGTAGACGATGGATTTCTGAAAAAAAAAAACCAAAGATAAAATTGATTAGTGCAGTTAGTATGGCGTTACAGTGTACCAGTAGTACAGAACAGTAGTCATAAACACGGTATGAAATTATATGCAAATATTTTTAGGGTGAATTTTAACTGCTTATACTGGCCACTGTTTTTAATAATATTGGTTGAAATTAATTATTATGTGAATGTTAATTATTGTGTTATAGGCGATTAATTAATGGATGCAATACCGGTATGGCTACGCATTATGGACAATTCATGATAATGTATATTAAAAAAAATTATGTTATACATTTTTACTATGCATATATTTATGTTATGTATTAAGTGATAAGAAATACGTATTACAAAAATTATGGTAACAATATAAAATTCGTATACTGAAATACCCACTATTTTTGTAATAAGAGTTTCAATTCACTCTCTATATTTATACGAGTATGGTATATATGTACATAGATCTAACAGACAGTGATACATCATAAAACAATGTATGCGTGAAATGAATGTTAATGTGAATAATTTAGTAAATTAATTACATTTTACACGCATGTATATGTTGCAGTTTTGTCGACTGTATTTAATGGTACACATTATTGTCAATAATGATTTAATACAAATTAACTTAACGATTTCCGCAAAGCAAAGTTTGCTTCATATTACACCATCATTGATTTATACTGAATAATTGGGTTATAATCATAGCTTCATTTACTCATAAATAAAATCTTAATCTGTATTTAAAGTCAAATAGACTACGGTGAAAACATTTTCAGATGAAATTATGAAAATATTATTATTTTTAGTATAGTAATCGATGTGAGCTTTTGACAAATCGTGCAGTTGACGATTTTAGTCAAAACGAAAATAATATAGAATGATCGATTATAAAAGTATCTGTGGCATGATGTTACATTATTATCTATCATTGAATTTTGTATATACTACTGTATGGTGTGTTGTAAGTACATAATATGTTGCACAGTGAGTAAATATACTTGAATTTAAAAATGTAACATATATTAGACAATCAAAAACGTTGGATTCATTATTATATTAATATTATGTTCTTTAGATTCAATACAACTACTGCCACCATAAAAATCCACGAAAGACATGCGTTTTATGTGTAAGACACACCCGCAATCGGAATCATCACATAAAAAAAAAAAAAATCAAATCTAAAACAAACTTTCAACCGAAAAAGATTATCCTTACTGGCAGTATTTCAACAGTGGGTGTAAACGGGGTTTGTGTGCATTTTTTTTTCCTACATGATAGTACAGCAACCTAACTTACAGCCGAACAGTCCCTTGGCCTTAGACAACATGCTCTTAGCCGGTTCTCCGAGAGCATCACGTTTTTCGGATAAGAGCTGGTCCGCCTCCTTCATCTTATCGTCAACGGCGGTGCTCACCTACAATGATCGCGAAAAATAAAAACGATTTGAATATTAATAATAATAATGATAAATGAATACAAAACGTAACTCTTAAGATGATAATGTACGCGAAAAGGGCGGAAAGCAACCGTCTCCACAGTATAAATAATACGTGGTGATGTATACGATGAGCATACGAAAAAATTATGTCTATATACTATATGCATAATATGTACATAACATGTGATATAATGATATACGTATACTACTATGTACAAGACACAAAGCTACGTGACAAACTACTGAACACAAGTGACGTATAATACGTATATATATACATAAATACATTAAAAAATATTATACATATTATACAAACACGACTATGCGTTTATATGATATGATCGAAAAACCAAAAATATAAATCGTTCGTGCGCGCGCTAATGTACTCTAATTTCACTAACCATCGGTACAAACGCGTATACTAGCTACACACAAATGCGTATCAGTCTCACCTCGGGCCGGTTTAATGCATGCAGTCGTCGTGTACACACAGTGTTGTTCTTTACAAACGTATAATAATTATACATAGTATTATACGAATGTGGAACAAGTGTGTGTATGTGTGTACGTAACGACGTGCATTTCGCTCCATATGCAACAATCTAAGCGCGAAATCGTCTATACCTTCTACGGCACGTCGGACAAACGCTAATTGTATGTAATATGAAAATACATAAATGTTTTCATCGTGTACGTTAGTAAAAGATAAAAAAAAAACAACGATTAATGGTCATCACGTTTAGACCTCATCCAACTGCCCTGCCCACCCTCGGCCCGTCGCGCACCCAAGAACCGTACCTGTTTGGCGGCGTCGTCGACGAAGCCCTTTGCCTTGGACGATACGTCGTCGACGATCGGGTTCAGCTGTTTCACGCCCTCGGCTAGAGCCGTGTTCACCTGGGCCGACACGTCACCGGCGATCGGCTGCAGCTTTTTGGCTAGATCCTGCGCGATCGGGTTGATCTTGTCGTGCACTGCCTGGTCCAGGGCCGGTTTCAGCTCGGCCGCCGTCTTGTCCACCAGCGTCTTGGCCTCGGACGCCACTTGGTTCACGGCCGTCTGCTGTTCCGGGGCCGCGGGGGTTACCGGCGCTGCTGGTGCTGCTGGTGCGGCTGTCGCTGCCTGTTCGTCCCAACAATTTATCACTACGTGCGCGCGCATGCACACACAAACATTCGCGCACATGCACACCACACACATATGCACGCGCATACGCTACCGCGGACTAGTGATGCGACATAAATTCGGATTCTCCGAAAACTCAAAATATCCGGATTTCGGATGTATGGTTACAAAATCTGAGACTAGATTTATGGGTTTGGATATACGAATTTTTTACTTTGTTCTGATTTACACTGTTTAACCTACATGTTGTTACATGTTTTAACATGGTTTTGATATTTTATCGGTTGCATTAGATGATTTAAAATAAAATTTTGATGTGATTAGATTTTGAATCGTATATATTTATTATAGTTATTAGAATCTAGAATTCAGATTTTCAAGCTTCGGCAAATCCGAATGTTTTCCATCACTATAGACACGACGGTGTACGATATACGGTGTACGTGAATAGGTGCATCCCGTTTGAACACGGGTACGTGCGTAACGATAATAAGCATGTTTTGGCGATATATTTTAATTATTGCAACCGGGTTGCCGTCTTAAATAACATAATCTATTTAGGGACAATCTATATTTATATAATTTTATTTAATTGTAATTCATTTTAGTTAATTAAATAGTTTATAATTCAAATACTAAACAGTAAACAAAATACGAACATATTTTACGTGTGAACAATCTTAAACTGGCTATTCGTATGTTTCAGCCTATTATTTTAGCAAGCCGGTTGATTTAAATTGTATCTCCAAAACACGCCAAATGAATATACACCGAAGATCTGCATGCGTTTATATTATTACATTCGGCTTATGGGTGATGGCGGATCCAACTTTATCACAGTATGCCCAACACTTATATTTTACCGTTTTCATACCTTTAGTATTGATTACTTTGACGGTGGCGATTGTTTAGGATTTTTCTCTACCGCAGAAAATATTTTCGAAATAATTCTCAACCGGTAAACTTACAAGGACAGGTATTCGCGAGTAGTACTTAGGTATGTGACAAGCATTTACATAATGTATACTTCCACAGTAACGACACCGAGGTTCGGTTTACGTTTAACATATGCATTGTGCGGTATACCGTTGAAAACAGCTGTAGTTCCAAAACGTGGTAACTTGTACGGTCGAAAAATTGTTACCACTTATCCGGAATCCTTTGGGGAATCAACTATAAAATTTCGTAAAGGAAGTAACCCAATATCGCAAAACTGAACTGGGTATTGTAAACAGGTTGTCACAGATATTCGGTGTACACCACTCGATTATCCCATACGGTAAATACTTTCTTCAAGTTATACGGTTTTTTTTTTTTTTAAAGTTTAGTAGTTACAACCATATGACGATTGTTTAAGCTCCATATTAATGCCCATTACACCTTGTATGTAAAAAAAAAAAATATTTGTATACATTGGAAACAATCGAGTGATTTTTCATTGTATTTACTTATAGGTAGTACATACATGTGTTCGAGTATCGATCACACTATTTTATTTTTACACTAATACACAAATTTACTTTATAACATTTACATGCAACACTGATCATGCAGGTAAAATTATTAATTAGTATGAATCTATGATTTGTAACGTTCATTATAATGGTTTTCAATTTGCAATTATAGATTTTTTTTCTTAATGATATTTTTATCATCTAAACTGAAGGTTCTCTACTATTTGCATTAATTCAATAAATTAACTATTGATTATTTTTATTTATGATTTGCATCAAAGGCTATATAAATATAATTTAAAGGTATAATATGTTTTAATAAAAGCCAAAAAGGTCATATTTTTATAGTTTATCAGTTAATTATTATAAGTAATCAAAATAAGCAGTAATTAAGAGATAATATATTAGTTTTCTTATACACAAGTATTCATACGGATAAAATGTGTAATTGACATGGTTGATTTTATTTTCACCAAAATCGGATAATAAGGTAAAAATAACTTATAGAGTTTTGTTGTTAATATTACTATAATGATTTCACTTTGTGTATATTTTATTATTAAATTATTAAATAATTGTTGGGGCTATAAAAAAAAAAAAAAAAAACTTTAAGACTACGAAGACTGCACTAAATTATATAATCGATAGAAATTTTAAATACCTTAAATTGAATACTATATATCAAGACTATATTATGCTGTTTTATAGACTTTTGGAATTAAATATTTGTTTTCGTGTTATATTACTGTTGGTATTTTGCCCGGCCATGTAAATTATTAAATAACATCGATAAAGACTGAGTTCCAGTAAAATGTTGAATTCATGTAGAACATCACGCGATTCGGTGGTCATTTGCACGAACCACTGTGTAACCTTGGACAGCCGTGAAATAATGAGAAAAACAAAAAAAAAAAAAATGGTAGGTAATGATATAGCATTATAGTTTTATATCTAACCCACATTCCGTTTCGATCGTACTTCATGATTGCATTGTTTAAAACGAAGCATTTCAGGTAATTTAAAGAAAAAGTAGCGTAACCACTGCTGCAGTGAACAACACCACCTTACAAGATGTATGTTTATATTATTTTATAATCACGATAAATGTATTAACCACTTTTTGCGAAGGTATTTTCATAATATACAACTATTTGTGTATGTATTTTGTCAAATGGAAAATGCGAATAATTAATGTTAAAATCAGAAAGGGTCAAGAACGTGAATTACAAATTATTTTGAACGAATATGGTTGTTATAATCTATTCCTGCTATAAGAAGTAAATGTACGTTGTAGGTATCTAAAAAATAGTTTTACATTAATAGACCAGTGTAATCGTATGAAATTAGTAAGGTGTAAAAAATATAATAAATATCATTGCTAACTTAAATAGTAAATTTTTGACAGCCTTGATATAGTCTGTCTAAAAAAGATTATCGGCATATTAATTATAGAAATATAGATAACAGATTGGAATTTAAAATATAATAGTTTTGTTAAATTTAACAACGTATGTTATTTTATATTAGATTAAAAATTAAATTGTGTGATGCTTTATGTCTATAGGTATTTAAAACTAATATAATTGATTTATAGCATTAAAGTTCATTTATTTAAATAGGTATACATAGCATTAGTATATCATAACAACAAAAAAAAAGAAGAAAAAACCATTTATATAGCCTAAAAAATCCTAGCATTAAATTTGTACATAAATATAAACTCATCTCAATAATATAGTTAGCAATAAATTCGTATAGTATAGAAATTATATACAGGAAATAAAAAAAATAATACAGTTTACATTTCCAATATATTTGCTGTTGGTTTCGTTACATATTATAGATTCAACCAATATTGATTTCAAATCCATACTGTGTTAATTCGCTTATTGTATAACACAATTAGAATTCCGATCAACTAACTAAAAAACAACAAAAGTTAGTCAATCAATCTACAAAGCATGTTATTCAGGAATTATGGTGTACAAATGTTTTAGTGTGTGTATACTTATAAGTGTTTTTCATTTTTTGTAACACTACTCAAATACTACTACTTACAAATTGTCTTTAACTTATTTTAACCAAAATGGATAAATTTTATTCCATAACACTTCATGATTTTTTTTACAGTTAAAATATTCATGTTTAGTAAAAAGTATTTCAAAAATAAATGTAAGCTATTTATTAATGGAAAAACAATACTAATATTTTCGTTTGACAAATATTTAAGGAATTTTAAAGAGTAATAAAAGGTCTTATGAACTAAACATTTCTGCGACCTACATTAACCTTATAACAAGGTCCAGTTAAAATTAAGCCTCACTAGGTTCGGTAAATATCAAAAAGTCAATTGAAGATAATTAAAGAATCGTTTGATTTAAAACATCAAACATATTTTTATCTAATGTCAAAATTGTATTTTAGTTAAATATAATATCTAACGATATTGATATTGCGGTATTTCAGATCCTAAAATTGTGCACCTACATGTACTGATTGTTTTCGAATGTGTGTTTTGGTGAGGTATAGTAAATTGTAAATGTGTCATACCTTGGGCATTATTTTTTCAAATAAGATTCCCGTGATGACCTTTGACTTGTTAACAACATTTGTCGCAACAGGTACAGCAGTGGTCATTATAATCGTTATCACCTTCGAAGCAACTAAACTTTCACCAATTATGTTGGTCACTCCACCGATTATTCCTCCTGCTAATCCCTGAACTTTATTGATCATTCCTCCAGTTACTCCCTGTACTGCATTAACCATCCCCCCAGCTACTTCTCGCGTTGCATTAACCATCCCCCCAGCTACTCCTCGCGTTGCATTAATCATTCCACCAGTCACTCCTTGCGTTGCGTTGATCATTCCACTAGTCACTCCTTGTGTTGCATTGATCATTCCCCCAGCTACTCCCCGTGTAGTATTGATCATTCCCCCGGCTACTCCCTGTGCTGTATTGGCCATTCCACTGGCTACTCCCTGCGCCGTATTGATCATTCCGCCGGCTACACCCTGTGCCGTACTAGCCATTCCCCCGGCTACTCCCTTCGCCGAATTGGCCATTCCGCCGGCTACTCCATGTACTGTATTGGCCATTCCACTGGTTATTCCTTGAACTTTATTGACCGATCCCTCAACGGTTTGCTAAAATACACGGAATTAAACACACATGCACACAAGCAAGGACATTATACAATTATATGCGAGTTTTGTACATTAAGAAACCGACGAACATGTTAATAACAAGTATACACAACAAACACGACTGCTGCTTACGGAATTTGGGGTTGTTATGCTCCTAACCGTGTCTCCAATCAGTGAACCCAAATCAAGGCCCGCTGGATTACCAACAGACTATAACAATCAACATGTGCATTTTAGGTTTATTTTCGTTAACAATTAAACCGTAACAAAAATAAAAAACTTTTTCAAAATAAGACTTGAATAAATATCTATAGTTTACCTACAAATTAATATTCGATATTAAAACAATTAAAATAATTATATGGATAAATAATTTGTCATTTATATTCATAAGTAAATGAACTTCTATTTTCTATTAGTAGTATTTTTCATTATAGTTGTGTAAAAACCTACTAATTTTCTTTAAACATAAGAATTTTATTAAAATGGTATACTCATAGGACATAAAATATACAATATTATAGATACCTAACCATTAATCACTAGTTAAACTTTTTTAATATAATTTACGTTTAGTAAAACTATAAATATTTTTTTTCTTATGAAAAGTTTAAAAGTTAATTATAAACATACTTCAATGTGCATATTTAATCGGTCTCTTCGTAAAAACTCGAATACAATGTTTTTAAATTCTTTTTATATTATATACTGACCTCTAACTGATTAGCAATATGACCAAATGGATTTTTAATTCCACCTAATAAACCACCACCACCATTAGCATTTTTAGAATTCTACAAACAAATCATAATAATTACAGAAAAAGCTAAGGTAAATAATAGCTTTAACCAATAATTTTTAACATACAAGTATAAAATGTTCAAATTAAAATAATCGTGCATCATTCAAAATAATATGCGTAGGTTGTATTTTAGCTCCAAGTGAAATGAAGAAAGTTGATTCCGCCGTAAGCTTTTATAAAATGTCAGCCAACAGTATTATAAGCCCCGTTGTATACCTCATTTAAGACACTATCACCAAGTTTCTCGACTTCCTGATCAAAACCGTCCACAGCTGCTTTTTTCGCTTCGTCTACAGCACTTGCAGCTTTTCCTTCTGTTTCGCTGATTGTATTAGCTAAGAACTCACCGGTTTCTTTGACCTGAGAATTTTACAGTTAGAGCAAATGCACGTGATATATGATCATATAGTTTATATTTTTACCAGTTCAAAATATTATAAGTAAAGAATATAATAATGTAAAGATTATAATGAAATGGGATGGTAATTTTAATTTTCTATATTATAATGAATTAGAACAATGTGCATTACGTTTTTAAAAACATAATATACTAATAAAAATAGTTGATAAATATGAGGAACAATTTTATAACTAAATGTTATTATTACGGAAAAAAAATATTTTCTTAAATGCTTATATTTACGTTATAATTTGTATTGTTAAACTTCAATTTTTTGTACTTTCAATAAATTGTAAATTTCACATTTATATTAACTATACAAATACATACGGTTAAAAATTTAAACAAATTAAGAGAATGTGACTGAGTATGCACATGCGACTTCAGTTAAATTATTATATAATAATTTTACTGAAAAGGTAATACTTGAATGTTAATGGTGTTTTTCTGTTTGATTATACATATTAATTAATATTCAATAAAACTTAAGTTAAAACTTTTGAGAACAAAATTTTAAAATGTGTCTTCCGTGTAAATGTATTATGTATTAATTCCACATGACTTATAATTATTAAAGAAATGTTTAGTTAGAAAGTATAAACTACCCAATTTGTTATTTAATTTTATTGACTGAAGTCTGGGTCACGAACAAAATATAATGTTTTGACAATTATAGGACTATAAATTCAGAATAATAGGATACCTTGTAAAATAAACACGTCTCAAAATACCTTAAAAATGTTATATACAATGTTTTTAACCAAATATGCTTATAACATTTTTTTTCATTCATCTATATACACAACTTTTACAATAGTTTTTGGTTTTTTAACGGGTTGTTTATATTTTGTTTGACCTTCATTTGTGAATAACTTGGACATTTTTACTAGCACTTTTCTGCATTTTAGAACAAAAAAAAAAAAAGAAAAAGAAAGAAATTTGAAAAATTCAATAATGATCAAACATAATGAAATATTTTGTTTCAATCATGACATGAATTCATGGTATCGGATATACACATAATGAAGTGAATGAAAAATGCATCGATATGAACTATTTAAAGAAATGGAACACGATTAATGACGATTAAAGTTTGATAATTAAATTTATATATAACAAAAAATATGAACATAAATATGATTAAAAACGATAGATATTAGTACTAAAAATTAAATGTATTAGTACAAAAAAATTATATGTATGTTATTTGTGAATATACGAGTATATAATATACATATATGTATATACATTTTTTTTGGAAGGAATCGAATGTTGATGTCCGTAGCAATGAAGCATAACCCATAAAAATGTAGATTTTTTTTTATTAGGTTGAAAATGTAATTTTACGACATCTTTGTTATGTAAATGTAAACGCGATTTTGAATTAAAGAGATATTTACGCCTCATTTTTGCTATTGTATCATTTTCTCATTTTAATATTTCTCACTATATTTTTTTATTTATTTTTTGCTCAATTGGTAGTATTTAGAATGTTAATCATTAGTAGTACAATTTACAAGTTCACAATATAAAAGATATTTTATGGATAGTAATAGATATACATAAAAATAAAAATAAATAGTTCTTGTACTTTTAAATGATTTAATCACTTAAACGAAGAGACGTATTTCATAAACAAGTTACTAATGATTAATAAATAATTATATAATTTGAAAACGAATCATAAATAATATTGCGACTTTAAGATGTGATCATAATTGTATTGATTTATGAAATATAAAGAGTAATTTTCTAAATATCATGGAATGTATTTTGCTAAAAAAATTAATTATACTGTACGAATCAATAATAATTTTTTAAAAAAGTCTTAGTGTTGATCGATCATATTAATCGTACTATATCGATTAACTATTTTGTATAAATATATTAATGTTTATAGTTAATAAAATATAGAATATACTAAATGAGAAAAATCCACAATATAAATTTATGTTGTAATTTTAAATTTGTATAATTTAGGCATAACAATCGTATTTTAAACAACAATAGTCTATAATGTATTATTAACATATAATTTCATATTAACATACTTGTTTTTCTAGAAGAGAAGTTGCAGCGTGTTTTTTCTCCTCCACCAATTCTTCGGCTTTTGCGGTGATATTTTTCATGGCTATATAAAATATATAAACTAATTATTTCAATATTTTGTCAAAATACTGATAAGTACTAATTAATTTGTGTTAATAACAGAATATTTATGATGATTTTTCTTGTTTCACAATTATATGGAGTTAACCGAAATTAGATACCTGCTCAACGAAATTCTTTTATGAATAT
The DNA here is from genome assembly GCA_034509805.1 of Sipha maydis. NCBI lineage: Eukaryota > Metazoa > Arthropoda > Insecta > Hemiptera > Aphididae > Sipha > Sipha maydis. The sequence goes on along the minus strand of JASXSY010000639.1, from coordinate 113,461 downwards.
TATGTTTCACAGTGCATATGATATTCTATCCGACCGCAATAATTGACTATATATTAGAAAATAATACATTTTCAACAGTGTATGATATGCATTTGACGCATCATTTGATGTAAATTACATGAATATGTCCGAAAACAGGAAAAACAATTTTAAAATACTAGAAATATCCAATTGTCTATACATGAAAGCAGTAATCCATTTTACTATAGTAAATCTTTGAACTTGCATAAACACGCATATGATTAAATATTCTTTGGTTACATATCTCATTCATTGTGTTTTGGTTTCAAAAAGTTTTTTTTCAGATTTAAATATCATTCTCAATAATTGTACGATGTGTTTATAGTCTGTTGTGTGATGTGGTAACAGTTGTCGGTGTATACAAGTAAATAATAAAACGGAAGGCTTCGTATTGACCATCCGTCTATTGCTTATCTCACAAAGTAATATTATTATAATGTATATGCCCTTAAGTTATGCGAAAAACCTGTTTTTTAAAATCGTTATTTCAAATCCCCGACTGAAAATCGTTAAAAACGTTTAATCGACGAACGCACCTAAGGGTTTAGACTTATGTACATCCACAGCAAATTTAATTATTTCTACTGCAAATGCCGACGAAATGCAATTGCACAAATTCCGGTCGCGAAATCGAAAAGGACAGAAAGTCAATTTCCTGTAGAGCGCGGCGCCAACGAGCAAGGCCAATGAAGACGCATATAACATTATAGACGTAAAATATAATTTGTATAAATGTCTGCATTATCCTATGTCGTGATTGATGATGACAAATGGTGTGTTTTCGTGTGTGTATGCGATTAAAACAAAATATTATTTTAAAGATTCCGCTATACGTGTTAGACCAACGTTCGCTATATCTATTTATATACGACTTAAATGTGACATGGAATTTGCGCTTCTATCACGAAGACAATTATTTTATCTTTCTCGCGCAGTCTTTGATGCAATTCGAATACATAATAATACATTTAGTACGCACAAGCGTATACGTGTGTACGTATGTGCGTGCAAGTATAGGTTGGGTGTAGGCGCGCTGATGAGTGCGCGTGGACCGTGCATGTGGGTATACACATGAAGAATGTGACTAAAAATACTACGCGTGTTGGTCAAAAATTGACTCTAAGGATAATATAATCCGCAACTTTATAAGGACCGTCGGGAGTGAATCGATCGTGTTCGAATGGTCGGTGCGTCCGCATTAATTAAGATGGTATCCGCGAAACTTCGTGAACTGCATCGAGATCCGACGGGATTACATCATCTCGCAAAGCCGTGTACAAAAATTAAAAAAATCGTGTTGTCGAATGAACACAAAGAGAGAGAGAGAGAGAGAGAGAAAGAGAGGGGAACCGCGTAAGTTTATTCGTACACCTATGTACGACAAAGGATGCGATCTGATCATCGATGCATGATATTATTATTGTTTATCATATACCGCCGTAGAAGAATAAATAATAAAAACATTAATATTTTATAACGACAATAGTGTACGACCACAATTCAGTGAAGTCTTCGGGCGGAGAATACACATTATATCATAATATCGTAAAAAAAATGTACTCACCTCCTCCCAGGTTAAACATGTTTGATGTGAATTACGTATACGAGCTGCGTAAAAATTGTATTTTTATTTTAAACGTACGTCTCGTTGCGACGGCGGTTCACTCGACAATGTCCGTCCAAATATAACAGACTTCTGGTTAAATAGCCGGGGCCCCCAGCGGGTGTACCGTGACCTTGGTTACTATTGCGCCGCCGCAGTCGCCGACGCCACCGCGCCGCAAAAATACAAAATCGATAAATCGCCGTCAAACGTGAACTCATACACACGCATACACAACTCACTGCAAAATTCCATCAAACAAAATCTATTTGTTTTCCAGAATCTATGTAAATTTAGTATTATTATCGTACTACCATCATCTATATCGTCTCTTTACGAAAACCGATTCCGTTCTCATCATAGTTTCATACTGTGTGTCAGAATGTTTATACTTGAAAAATGTTTAAACGATTGACCATATGCTTATATGGATTGGCAGATTTCGTGGAGTAACATTAATTGATCTGTTATACTCGTCTTTTAATAAGTTTATCCGTATATTTCATAATTACATATTATTAATGTGTTTTCGTGAAGATTATTATTTTATTTTTTATTCGAATTAGTTTTTACTCCAATATCTGAACTTCAAACATGTCAATCGTATTTGGGTTAAAAAGAGAAAAAAAAATCCAAATTTGGTAGACCTCTGATTGCAGATAATAGCAACGCTTTATTGATGTTAACTTACGTTATAAAGTTATTACTCAATTAAAAAAAAAAAAATGATTGAATCAATGTATCCACTACTACAAGAAAATTTTGTTTCAACATCAGCTGCAGTGTACGGAAACCAATGGATTATCGCTATAATCTAATTGTCATTAAAATAAAAATGCATTACTACAACGATTTATTCTCGCATTTATATTCGTTATTATTTTCCGTTTGTTATGGAAACTCAATTTTTATACTACCTACGAGGTCGTTAATGAAATATATATAAAAATATAAGTAGTATACACAAGGTAGACTATGACATCTTATATCTACGACCATTTCTCGAGTGGAGCGTATGCTATGTTATGAATGCAACAATCGGTCACACAATACGATACATCATATGCATGATGATACGTATCACAGTACTGTGCACACCATATGTGCAATATTACGTAGCAGATAGATGATAGGTACTCCGGTACCGCAGCGCGTGGACGTCTCCAGGAAAAGGTTTTAAACGCGTAATATCGAATTTTGTAACTCGTGCAGAGTAGATAACATTATATAAATCGTACTGGTAGTTAATTATATTAAAATAACAGTTTTATTTGTTTTGTTTTGATTTACATACAAGATATTTGGTCTCCACGTTAAGATTATATTGTGGTCAAATGTTACAGTTTTTCAGCTATAAGCAACAACAGATAAACCTTAAAACCAAAAATATTAATTTTTTCTACCAATAACATTTTTTTGTCTTTACACATTGATAATATATATCAATAGCATATTATCTATATTGTCATCCATATTTGTAGTTATACCTTTGGTACATGATTTTAGGCTTTAGCAAGTTTTTTTTATTTGTAGGTATGTACTGATTTTTAATTAGAAACAATAAAATTATAAATAAACTATATTCAGTGACATCACAAGCACTAATAGTGATCTGAATTATATTTGAGTGTATAAATAAATTTGTGGAACGACGTCTGTCATTTTTAAACAACGCGCGTATTGAATAATAATAATAATAATAATACAAATAATAATATTATACACTTTGACAGATCGTCTGAAGTCTACTCAGTGTTTATAAATTATATTTTATTATCATAAATATGTGTAATATTCATAATTTTAAAATGCATTACGAAATTTTTATTGAACTTTGAAAATGGTAGAACAAAATTAAAATAACATAATACATTAAAATAATTACAGTTTTATTTATTTTGTTTCGGTTCATCAATTCTACGTATAAAATACTTAGTTATCGCATTAAGATAGTATTGTGGTCAAATGTTATTATTTTTTAACTTAAGCTACAACAGCCAAATTTTAAACTAAAAATATTATACACACAAAATATATATTGTACCAAAAACATATTTTTATCTTTACACGTTAATATTGTACATTATTAACATATTACAATAAATTTAAATAGCTTGCTATAATTATTGTTTTTTTTTTTTTTTTTTTGATTGAGTAATAACTTTATAACGTAAGTTAACATCAATAAAGCGTTGCTATTATTTGCAATCAGAGGTCTACCAAATTTGGATTTGCTATAGAATTTAATATAATTCAAATCAATATTCAAATGATAAATACTTAAAGTATTTATCTTAAGTAGAGTAATGAAAAGCCAACGAATACAAAAATTATTATTAATTTTACTTAATTTTGGCCAATGGTAGTATGAAATTGATATTTTATGGAAACTCGAATAAGAAAAAAGTGTACTCCCGTGTATCCGAGCGATCAATATTTAGTTTTTGTATTTTGTCTTTTAAAAAAAATGTTGTTTTCGGCTTTACTAAATTGATTACTAATTCAACTAAATGAATTGTTTACGATATTGATTATAGTATGAGTAAGCTGATAAAATATAAATATTGGTTTTTTAATAAACTCAGAGCTTTACTTATGCATTTTAAAAAACACGTTTCTGTAAATAATACTGCAATGCAGCAAATACATATTTTGTTAAACACAAATTCATGAAATATTTTACCTTAAATAAATATACCTCCAGATCAGAAGTATTATATTTTACATATTATCACAATGACTTTATTAATATTTAGTTTCCCATTAAATAACCGGATTGTTTATTTATATACCTATTAATTAATAATTTTTTATATAAATCGAAGGATCAATTTAAAATATTTTTATTATGGACTCCGCAAGACGTAGTCTGTACTTATATATAGATGATATAGGTATTTTTTATTAATTTACTGAAATTAAATAATTGATTTTATTAATTGCTGAATTTCAACTATAGAAAATCCTAAGTTATGATGTGAACTATAACCTCTATAACAATATAATAATCAGTAAATAATAATTGAAAAATGTTATCACAATTTACGAAATTACATATGTGTGTTATTAAAAATATTCATAAATTATTTTATTAATAATCTAAATATGTTATAAAAACATATTTTGAACGGTAGGATTTCTGCAAGAAAACAATTAATCTTATATTTATAGCATAACGTAATAATTGAATTATGAATATTTGACAGGTTATAATACATACTAAACTTATATCTATTATTTATGTATTATTTAATATACATATTGTTATTCTAAGAATAAATCAATCTATAGAATAATGAGCACCTATTGGAGAGGGTATTTTCTATCACTGAAAAAATAATATAAACTTGTAATGATATAATACTATTATTATGTTAAATAAGTAAAAATATTTATTTGTTATTGCTCTATCTCTAAGAATTTTCGTAAAAACACTCAAGAATAGAATAAATAATAAGTAATATTAAACTATTAATAATATTGCACTACTTATGTTCATGATGTAGTTTGGTCCAAATATCTAAAAAAAATTAATGGTTATATGATTATTATTATTTATAGGCATTTATTATTAAATTTATTTTAATATATTGAATAATTTCTTATCAGATAAATTGTGATAAATGACAATGTATATACGTAATAAGTTATTTTCTTTCTTAATACTCCCACGTTCCCAATGCATATATATACGAGTATATGTTGTTGATACCTACATGACTACATTCAATTATATTTATAAAGTATATCTTAGATTTACACTAATTGAAATTCGATAACTCTGCAGCTATCCATTTTCTCTATATAACTTAATACTTATTAGCTGTTATTTAACTGTATTAAGTACATAATATATTTACATATACGTAGTTCTAACGTAATTATTTGGTGATTCAAACCAATACGTAATTAACACTATACTTGGGTATATATATATATATAAACAAAAATAAAACAGAAACTCATATATTCGGCTATCACGTCGGCTCAAGTATTTTGAGTAAAAATGTTATCGAAGTATAAAATTTGTTGTTTGATACATTAATTATATAGAATATTCGATTATGAGGATCAAGAGCCAAACTCATAATTCTAGACATTAGTATTTTCTCTAATCTAAAATATTAAAAGTTCAAGTAATTCAGTTAGTATTATAATATTATGTACGTATAATTATTATTTACTAGTATTATATCAAGCTGTATAATTAAAATACATTAAAGAATCCGAATATTTAGTTGCTGTTGTTCTGGTCAGGAACTAATGCTTCGTGTAAACTATCACGGATATCTATACAGTATCCAATGGTTAACTATTCAACGCTGCCCATTTACTATCCACTAAAGCACCCCTAGGCAAAATATTCTTTTTTGTCCCAATGGTAGAAAATATAATTTTTATTACTAAACTAGTGCTGTAACTAGTGGTGACACGAAAGTCTTATTCAAATGTATTATTTAAATAGGTTATAGTTATATTTTATAACACTACTGAGTATTATCTATTATTTATCAAAATAATATTTGCGCCCTTATCTGCTTCTATTGCAGTAATAGTTATGCTACTGACTGATTCTAATATCCGTGTAATTATGGTGATGGATTAGAATTTATTTTATGAACACAATGATTCATAATCCCCACCACAATCTTCTATCATGTGTAAGTTTAGTCAATAAAGTTATTTATAATTAATGTATTTAAATCTTAACTATAGCATTTTAAATAAAGATTAATGATCAATATTTTTTAATACAATGTATAAAAATTATTATACATATACTCGTATACAATAATATTCATTACTAAAATTTTAAAAATAATCATCCAATAAAATTGTTTCAAGTCAATTACGTTTTTTTTAAAAGTGATTTATATAATTTTTTTTATTCGTAAAGCTACTTTATATCTAATATATATACGCAGTGGCGCAATTATCGGGAGTGTTGGATGTGCAATTCACAGGGGCCCCCGGTCTTGAGGGGCCCCTAGATTAAAAATCTCATATACGATATTCCTACTATATTATTCCTATAATATTAAAAACATTAATTACAATAAATTATATTAACCATGACATAAAAGAAAACGATATTTTCTAAAAATATATTAAAAGGTAACAACGTATGACTGTTTTTCATTTGTACTATTAGGTAAGGGCTCCGGTCCAGAAATTTTCACATGGGCCCCTTATTATCAAGTTGCGCCACTGTGTATACGTTTATATCTTAATATATGGTTATGACATTTATACTCGAAAATGAATTTATAACAATGAAACAATTAATTTATATTACTTCTTATACGTATTACTGAACAACCTTAATATTATAAAAAAACGATTATCTTAACTATTTTATTATTCATAAATCATTCAATCAATGTAGACTTATCCAAGAATGTATACCAACCAATTATTAATACATTTTAAATAAAATAACACAAAATTAAAAATATATTTCTGAAATTTGGTTGATATGATTTAAAAATGAAATATTTGTACGAGTACATGAATTGTGTGAATTAAATTAGAAAATTATTTTTCCATAACACTATAAAGATAACCACGAGAAAAATTATTGTGCGTTATTGCTTTATAAGTTTTGATTGGACATAATAACAATAACCAACAATAAATAATTTTCATTATAATTAAATATTTATGTAAACATTTTTTATTTATTATTCTTACAATTATTCTGACACGAACACGAAGTTTCATTACATAGCGGTCTATAATCTATGCTTGCGTCAGTGACTTTTTTTGGCCTTTAAATGGACAAAATATCACACGCGTGGTCGTTCATCAATGCGTAAAGTGTTTTAAGTATCGTCCTATATTCGTACAACATATCATGGGAGATTTACCAAAGGAACACGTAGAATCATCCAGAGCCTATTCAAAGGCCGGTATAGATTTTGCGGGACCTTTTCATGTTAAGACAAACGTACGTCAAAATGCACCTACCAACAAGACATATGTTTGCATTTGGGTATGTTTAGCTACCAAGGCGGTGCACGTGGAATTGGTTTGTGATCTTACTACGTAATCCTTTCAAAACGCATTGCAAAAATTCAGCGATTGGCGTGGATTTTGTACCGACATTTATTCGGACAAAGCTACCAATTTTGTAGGCGTAAATCTTCGACTACAAGAAGTGAAAAAATACTTTTGTCTAATGAACATCAAAATAAAGTCAATGATACGACGGCAAAGTGTGGATACAATGGCACTTTATCCCCCCCCCCCCGTTCGCCACATTTTGGTGGGAGGCGGCGGTAAAATCATTGAAAACCCATTTATACAAGACATTGGGTAACACCTTCGAGGAACTAAATACTGTTTTGGTACAAATTGAGGCGATATTCAATTCCCGTCCTCTAACCTTTCTCCACCGATCCTTCCGACATGTCCGTCTTAACGCCCGGATATTTTCTTATAGGCAATTCTCTATACACGATTCCTAATAGAGCAAAAACGGCTACATCTCTTAAAAGGCTATCGAGATGGATAACAGTCACCCAGCTCTCTCAGCATCTCTGGTTTCGATGGAGCCGAGATTATCTTGCTCAGTTACAATCGCGTAATAAATGGTCCAGATCTCGTGGTCCCAGTATTCAAGAAGGGACAATAGTCTTAGTTCGTGGCGACAATCTTCTACCACTTTAGAGGTCCATTGGTCGAATTATTACAACCAATGTTGGTGTGGACGAACAGGTACGTGTGGCGACTTCAGAACGTGTTACGGGAAATTCAAACGCACTGTGCGTAATTTATGCCCATTGTCATTCAACAGCAATGTATAATGTTACTATGGTTTATGCACGTATATAATGATTATCATGTTTTTTTTTTTAGATTCTGAACGGAGTGAAGAATGTATTGATTTTACAATGATGTGTGTTTTTTTTTTTTTTTTTTTTTGTGTCTGTCGACACGTTTTGGGGCAGTAAAAATGCTTCGATTGCCTTATGTAGCAACTTTTCTGAAAGGAAAGTGAATCTATTTGGTACTTTGGGGGGTCAAAAGTTAAAAATTTCCAATATTTTTTAAATGCGACGGGAAAAACCATAAAAAAATTTGGGAAAAACGGGAGTTTTTACGCAAAACCAGTTTTTGACATAATCAAATTTTTTATTTTGCTATAACTCAAAAACTAATCGATGTAAATACTTGAAATTTTCACCAAATGTTAAGATTAGCGTTCTCTATACACCATTAAATTTTCACAGTATTTTGACTTTTATTAAGCTATTTATAGACAATTGAAATTTTCAATATTTTTAAGTATTTTTTTTTTAAATAACGATAAAATTTTTTTGGCTGCCTAGAAAATCTTGAAAATTTAATACAAGGTTTCTAATAAGTTGTTCCTTAACTGATAAAAAAAAATCTAAAATCGTAAGTCACAATTATTTTTTATAAGTGCTCAAAGTTCCAATTTGTACGAAATATGTAAAAATCACGATAATTTGCAAGTTATTTTGTATATAAAAATTCATAAAATTTTTTCTGTTCATACTTAAGGTTCAACATTTTAACACTAGGTTATCTATAAGCTACTCTTCAAAAATCTTTAAAAAAATTTCTACCGGAATTAGAGGAAAACATTTTATGACTTTTTGAAATTTAAATATTTACGAAATTGCATAAAATAGCGATTTATTCTCAAACGATTTTAAATATTTTTTATAATTCAAAAAGTATAAGTCGCAGATTTTTGAAATTTCTACCAGTTGTTACGATTGTTATTTCCTTTATGTCATATTTTTTTCAAAATATTATATTGATTTTTAAGCCACTTATAGGCATTTAAAATATTCGATTTTTTTACATTTTATTTTTATAATCGGTGATAAAAAAAATTTGGCTCGTACAAAATACTTGAAAATTTAATAGAAGATTCCACAGAAGTAGTTCTTAATGTCATTCAAAAATTATTAAAATCCATAGGCACAATTTTTTTTTATAAGCGTTTGAACAGCGAATATTGACAAAAAATTACATGTAAAATATAATATAATGTATAATATTCTAGACTGACAAAGATATCGGTTTTTTTTAAAATGCTCTAACTCAAAAATGAAAAATCGCAACAACTTGAAATTTTCACCAAATCTTTATATTGACGTTCTCTATACATGGTTAAGATTTCAAAGTATTTTGACATATTTTGACTTATTTATAGACAATTTATATTTTCGATTTTTGTTAAATTTTTGTTTTTAAACATCTATAAAATTTAATTGATTGAGCGAAAACTCTTGAAAATTTTATACTAGGTTTATAATAAGTTAAACTTATCGTAAATAAAAAATATCGGTGATCGGTTAACTCAATTTTTTTTTATAAGCCCTTAATTTTCAAATTTGTATAAAATGTGTAAAAATCACGATAATTTGCAAGTTATTTTGTAGATAAAAATTCATAAAATTTTTTCTGTTCATACTTAAGGTTCAAAATTTTAACACTAGGTTATCTATGAGCTACTCTTCAAAAATCTTTAAAAAAATTTCTACCGGACAAAGAGGAAAAAATTGTATGACTGTTTGAAATTTAAATATTTACGAAACTGCATAAAATAGCGATTTATTCTCAGACGATTTTAAATATTTGTTATAATTCAAAAAGTATAAGTCGCAGATTTTTGAAATTTCTACCAGCTGTTAAGATTGGTATTTTTTTTATGCAATATTTTTTTCAAAATATTATATTGATTTTTAAGCCACTTATAGTCATTTAAAATATTCGATTTTTTTACATTTTATTTTTATAATCGGTGATAAAAAAAATTTGGCTTCTACAAAATACTTGAAAATTTAATCGAAGATTCCACAGAAGTAGTTCTTAATGTCATTCAAAAATTATTAAAATCCATAGGCACAATTTTTTTTTATAAGCGTTTGAACATCGAATATTGACATAAAATTACATGTAAAATATAATATAATGTAGAATGTTCTAGACTGACAAATGATATCGGTTTTTTTAAAATGCCCTAACTCAAAAACGAAAAACCGCAACAACTTGAAATTATCATTAAATCTTTATATTGACGTTTTCTATACATGGTTAAAATTTCAAAGTATTTTGACATATTTTGACGTATTTATAGACAATTTAAATTTTCGGTTTTTCTAAATTTTTCGTTTAAAAATAAAATATACTTATATAATATTTATAAATAACATTGTATTATATTCTAGACTTACATATGAACTCCGTTCAGAATCGTTATTCGTATACAATGATATCTATCATTGCATTCAAATTTAACAAATCCATTATAATAATGACCTATCCTATAAGCGAGGTGCACTCCACCCCTAACTGTACAGCAGAGCGAGGCCCATCCGGTTTTTTTTTTGTAAATAATTATCATTGTCACTTTATTTGTACTTATTATTTTATTTTATTTCTTTTTGTAGGATCAAAATTAGTTATTGTTGATTATTATCATTGTTATTATTCTTACTACTAATATATAAAAATATATTTTTATTTGAAACCATTGATTAAATATACATATATTAATTTATGTATATTTAATCAATGTTGAAACTTAATATTTCAAGGTGGCCGGTATGTTCGATATGCGCAGCGACGTTATCTTGGCTGCCTACCATAATGTAGATCAGTGGTTTTCAACCTTTTTCGGATCACGACCACTTTTTATTTGTTTGTTATGCAACCCCTTGAAAATAAAAAAATGTTGTTTTACTCAACAAAATTTAATTTAACTATCGATGAAATACTTAAATGATACACAATTTAAATTAATTTTCAGTCAAAACTGTTATTAATTATGATATAATATTATTTTAAAACGTATTGTAAGTATATAAAAAAAAATACATAAATAAAATTTAAAAAATGTAAAATTTCAATTGTTATTCACGTGTTAATGGGATATTTGAGCTTGAACTTTTGATATTATTGATTCTATATTAGGTTTTATCCCATACAGCAAAATTATATTTTCAAAATAATTTGAAAATATTTCTCACATAACTTAAATGTTGTTTAAATATTATTAGAACACTTTCAGAAAATGTTTTAATATTTTCAAAATATTGCCACATTACTCAATGGCAGGAGGAAAAAATATCATGTAAAATATTATAGGAATTTAATAGAAAAAAAGAACCGGATGGGCCTCGCTCTGCTGTACACTTGGGGGTGAAGTGCGACTCTTCATAGGATAGGTCATTATAATGGATTTGTTAAATTTGAATTCAATTATCATTTTAATCGATAGGTATCATTGTATACGAAAAACGATTCTGAACGGAGATGATATGTTTGTCTAGAATATAATACAATGTTATTTATAAATATTGTATAAGTATATTTTATTTTTAAACGAAAAATGTAGAAAAACCGAAAATTTAAATTGTCTATAAATATGTCAAAATACTTTGAAATTTTAACCATGTATAGAAAACGTCAATATAAAGATTTAATGATAATTTCAAGTTGTTCCGGTTTTTCGTTTTTGAGTTAGGGCATTTTAAAAAAACCGATATCATTTGTCAGTCTAGAATATTATACATTATATTATATTTTACATGTAATTTTATGTCAATATTCGCTGTTCAAACGCTTATAAAAAAAAATTGTGCCTATGGATTTTAATAATTTTTGAATGATATTAAGAACTACTTCTGTGGAAACTTCTATTCAATTTTCAATTATTTTGTAGGAGCCAAATTTTTTTTATCACCGATTATAAAAATAAAATGTAAAAAAATCGAATATTTTAAATGCCTATAAGTGGCTTAAAAATCAATATAATATTTTGAAAAAAATATTACATAAAAGAAATACCAATCTTAACAGCTGGTAGAAATTTCAAAAATCTGCGACTTATACTTTTTGAATTATAACAAATATTAAAAATCGTTCGAGAATAAATCGTTATTTTATGCAATTTCGTAAATACTTAAATTTCAAACAGTCATAAATTTTTTTCCTCTTAGTCCGGAAGAAATTTTTTTAAAGATTTTTGAAGAGTAGCTTATAGATCACCTAGTGTTAAAATTTTGAACCTTAAGTATGAACAGAAAAAATTCTATGAATTTTTATCTACAAAATAACTTGCAAATTATCGTGATTTTTACATATTTCGTATAAATTTAAACTTTGAGCACTTATAAAAAAAAATTGTGACTTACGATTTTAGATTTTTTTTTATCAGTTAAGGAACAACTTATAAAAAACCTTGTATTAAATTTTCAAGATTTTCTGGCCGGCCAAAAAAATTTAATCGTTATTTTAAAAAAAAAAAATTAAAAAAATTGAAAATTTCAATTGTCTATTAATAGCCTAATAAAAGTCAAAATACTTTGAACATATAACGGTGTATAGAGAACGCTAATCTTAACATTTAGTGAAAATTTCATGTATTTACATCGATTAGTTTTTGAGTTATAGCAAAATAAAAAATTTGATTTTGTCGAAAACTGGTTTTGCGTAAAAATTCCCATTTTTCCCTTATTTTTTTAGGGTTTTTCCCGTCGTATTTAAAAAATATTGAAAATTATTTACCCCAAAGTACCAACAAGATTCACTTTGCTTTCAGAAAAGTTGCTACATAAGCAAATCGAAGCATTTTTACTGCCAAAAAAGGTGTCGTCAGACACAAAAAAAAATAAAAAAAAAAATTAAAAAAAAAAACACACATCATTGTAAAACCAATAGATTCCATCACTCCGTTCAGAATCTAATATTATACCAATATTCACAGATCAATATTTCTAAAATATTATTTTTCAAAAATTATAGGAATATTTTTTACTTTATATTTTCACAAAATTAGTAACAAATATTGTGAACATATATCCATTTAATATTGTAGCAATTTTATTTAATATTTATTATACCAATATATTGAATGTATTCATTGATAGATTGTTTTCATATTATAAAATAATTTTTTATCACTACCTAATAAATTATTCAAAATTGAGTCCATCGTTTCCATGATTTAAATGGATGCATTACTTCTCTTTGGGTGGCTGCTACTATCTGCTCTTTTTGAATTTCTGCACAAACAGTTCTTATTTTATTTTTGAAATTTTTCAATATTTAGAGATGGATTTGAATTACACATAATATTAATATTGATATTAATATATTAACACATAAATTGCACTACATATGTCAAATGTCCCCTCAGAGCTTTTTACCAATCACTCAAAGAAGAAAAAATGCGTCAATTTCAATTATAGAAATGATAGACTAAATTTTGAATAATTTATTATATGGTTATTAGACATTTTTATGGAATTTATTTTTAAATATAATTTAATTACATAAGGAAATGTTAAAACGATAACGTGATGTACTTTTAATTATTATGCCATTTTTAGTAAATTTGTTAATTTAAAAAAAAAAAATAAGTCATTAATCAATTGATATTTTAAGTTTTAAACATTATAATAAATCAAATTAATTGAATATGAAATGAGAAAATAATGAATAGTCTATAGCACATTTCAATGTGCTTATTATAATACCCTTTTGTTACCAATGCATATTACTACAGGCAAACAAATATCTCTGATTTGGGAAGTACCATATGATTTTGATTTTTTTTAAATATCATTTTAATAAGGTATAAACAAAAATAAAAACAACGAAAATTAAGATGGTTTGGCTCAATTTGGTAGTATAAGAGTAGGACGTAAATTATTTGGCTATCGGAGTAACAAATGAAGTGGCATTGTAGTCATCTGCTATGCATGTATTTTCCAATAGTACTTCTGAAAGCTGCAGCAGTATCTAGTATTGAATTAATGTACCGCGCCCAGTGACCGTTCGATGTTTACAGCTATATCAGTATATTTATTACGTGCAGCTATCTAGCGTTGATAACGTCTATTAGTTCTTGTCGGATCGTTTTAAAAATATTATTATTATTATTATTATTATTATTATTTTTCTTATAAGTAGATCAATTATTCTTCGCGTCCGTAATAGCGATTGCAATTACCTGCTGCCGAGCAAAATAACAATCACTTATTATAGTAATTTTTATGCCAGTACAACCAATGTGTGTTATGCTGTTCGCTTGTTTGACGACCCGTTATTCGTCTTGTGATTTCTAATCATTACAATCTTGTTTTGTTTAAATTACAAGTATTACTTCAGTTTTACTTTCTTTGTTCACTATAACTTTAAAACAACTATACCTAATTTGCAAAATAAAAACTGAACGAGGTATGTGCAATACGCTGCTGTACATTCACCGATCATCTGTATCCAGTATCCTGTTTTCAAATTTATTGTGGGGGGAGTTAAACATTTTTCTAAAAAATAAGCGTTGTATAAAATTATAGAAATTACATATACGGTTTTGAAATTTTAACTATATTATTAAAATATTTGTATAAAATCATTGAAACCACATGATATAAATTAATGTGCTCTTTCTCTGTATCTTCGTACTAAGTAATTTATAACTAAACTTTTTTTTCTTCTAGAAGGATTCAAGACCCCAGTACCCTTTCACTCCCCAAGTATAAGCTTCTGTCGATACAATTGGTGTTCAAAAACTAAGAGCACCAAGAATTAAACTACATTAAAGAAAATTCTGGTTCTAATTAAGATCTGCTGTTAGTATCTTAAATTTCACTTGAATAAGTGGCATGAAAGCTATTGTTTTTCTATAGGGGGTTTTAGATAAATATAAAACTTTACCTTCTTAACTTTGAAGAAGGTGCATGATGTTGAATAAATATAAAGTATGGTAGAAATGTTTTTTCCGAATAAAAATTTAATTTTCATAAAAAATAAATAAATCGAATTCTTAATTTGTACTAAAATGAACCTAAATTATTATAAAATAACTTATACTACCATATAGTTAAAATTTTTAAATAAACTCTTAAGTACTTATCTGATACATTTTTATGTATACATGAATAATAAATAAACAGACATATAAATAATGCCCTTTGGTTAAAAATACTATTATAACAAAATATATCAACAAATAAATATTGCGTCTTTATACGGTTTATTAGTAATACAGATAACTAATTTCATATATATTGGTCACATGCTTATTTCAATATATTTAAATAAACTAGCTTATGTGTCCACAATTATCAGTGATAGAGTATTTTATACTTAAATCATTAATTATGATTCTTCTTTTAATTTAAATTTAAATACATACTCTAATTTTTATTTATTTAGGAATATATCCAATTTGTTAGTACCTTATTTGTATGTGTTTGATTTTAGATTTTAGTATCAAAATGTTTATAATCAAACATAGAATAAAACTTTTTTTTCAAAATAAATTAAAGTATTCAAGCACAAAAAATACTAAGGTAATTTCATAGTTTGACGCAAAATAACTATAATATTAAATATTACTTCTACCTAACATTTATTTAATTAAATTATTTATATCTAACACTTATTTTATTAAATCACCTACATTATCAAATGTAATACTTGTTAAAAATGTTTAACTGGAAAAATTAATACTTTTTAATGAGTTATTGTTTTATTGAACTATAATCCATTGTAACCTAGTAACCTCTGAATAAATTATACTGATGAACTTGACTGCATTATTAATCATAATTATTTGTATGGTATATTTAAGTATATCCTATGTGATTTTGATTATTATACATACGTAAAAAAAACATTTTATTTTCAAATTCTTAATCAATGACTAGAATGTAAAACCATAGGATATCTAAAGTTTAAGATTTAAAATTTAGAAAGTAATGTGAAATTGAAGTATGAATATAATATGAAATCACCTTTTGTTATGAAATTTTATCATACAATCTACCTACCTTGTTTACTAGTTATTACTAATTAGTAAGTTAAGTTTTTTTCATGGATTATAGAAGAATAGATAGGCCTTGTCTATAAAAGCAAAAATGGGGACATGTACCAAAATCGGTTAGAGAAAAATTACTTTTGTTACTTTCACTTTAATGTATATATATATATATATATATATATATATATATATATAGCATAAAAACAATAAAACTTTTCGGTAAACTCCTCATAAAATTGGAACGTTAAATTTTTGAAATGGTTATTCCTGTGTGATGAACCTAACTTTCATAGTACATCTATTCTTTTATTATCTTTGGACTTTATAGATTAGTAGTATTATTAATTTACTGTATGATTGAAATATCAAAGAGCATTATAATTTTATAGATGACAATATAATTAAAACTTACAAAACTATAGCTATTTAAATAATAATAAAATAATATTTTGAATTTCTTTTATAGGTCACAATGAATACTTGTTCAGATATTTTAAAAGATTTTGAATCTGGACCTTTAGATGTTTATAGAAAACGTGCTACAATTGATTGGAAAAAAATGAGAGTTTTTATAGAAACTGAAGAAGTTTTACGATATAAGGTACTTAACACATTTATTAAATTTGTTGTTATGTAATATAATAATATTATATTATAATGGTTAGATGAGAGCTTGGAAAGCTTTTGAATCCGATCCACTTTTTCAACATTCCAATGAAACATTGTCATTAGATGAACAACGAAGGATAGCGTTATTAAGGATGTATAAAATTGTAGAATCAAATATATTTCCATTTGATGAAATAATGACAAGTCCTAGATTGGTGAATACAGTTGACATTTGTGTGTTATTTATTTTTATTTTATTACATAATAAAATGTTGAATTTGTAGGCGTTAGCTAAAATTATAGCAATGTTTCAATACTGCCCGTCTGTTGCAATTAAAGTTGGACTTACTTTTGACATGTTTTCTAATGTAATATTTAGTATGGACAATGGAAGAAATTCAGATTTATATGAAAAGGCTCAAGAAGGAAAAGTGAGATATATTACATATAGTATAACATAATAATTATATGAATTTGTATAATAATTGTTATTAAAACTTTAGGTTCCTGGTTGTTTTGCACTTACAGAAATTTCACACGGTACTAATACTAAAGAAATGAGAACAGTGGCATTGTATGATAATAATTTAAAAAAATTTATTTTAAATACTCCAGATTTCGAAGCAGCGAAATGTTGGGTTGGTAGTTTAGGTATTTATTTTTATTTTGATAATGTATTATTTATACTTAGAATACATCTTAAAATAGTTATTAATATAAGCTGTTATATAAAATATATAACTAGTGATGGGCAACAATATAAATATTTCGATATAATATCATTATTGAAACAAATATTCAATATTGATATTGTTGTATATTGTATGATACAGAATATCAAAATTAATATTTTATTTGTAGATCTTAAATAATAGATATGATAAATTGTATTTTATTATAAGTACAACATTTCAAAGTATTGAAGATCCACTTAAATGATGTACAAAAAAATTCAAATCTACACCCAGATGTAATAGTATTGGTAAAAAAATATTAATCGGTAATTGCTATCAGTGTCCCATTTGAACGTCTGTTTAGTAAGGCTGGAAATATAACTTCAAAGAAAAGAAGTAGAATATATCCAGATTGAGTTAATAATGTTCTCAATTTGAATTTGTATTATAAATCTATTAGGACATCAGACTATTCTTTGATAAGAATTCTACATACATTTTCATTTTTGATTAAAAACAGTAGTAAAATAGTCATGAATTTATTTGCTAAAATATACATATCGGGTTGAAAGATTAAACCTATTTTTAATAAAAATAGTTTAATTTTTTATAAAATTTATGTTATCATTATGTATTATATATTTAATTGTCTGAGTGTAATTTATTTATTTTTCTTATCTTCAATTAACTAGGTAAAGGACATTTTTGAATTAATAATTATTAATAGGTAATAAGTAGTACAATTTAAAATGTGTATTTTCAATATATTTGATACAATATTGAAAAAATCTCGAAACTATCGATATACAAAATTATATCGTTGCCCATCACTATATAAAAAACAGTATTTATTTTTAATTGTTTAAAACAAAAAAGAAATATTAAATTAAAATTATTTAGGAAAATCAAGTACACATGCAATAATATGGGCCAAATTAATAATGAGTAATGGTGATGACCATGGATTACATGCATTTGTTGTTAATATAAGAGATCCAAAAACTATGTTACCTTATTCTGGAGTCATAGTTGGAGATTTAGGAGAAAAGGCTAGTTTAAATGGAGTGGATAATGGGTATGTTATTTTCTTATATTACATATGTATATTTTGTATAACTTAAATTAGTTTTTCTATTAGATTTATAATGTTTAAAAACTATTGTATACCAAAAGAAAATTTACTAAGCAAAACAGGTGATATAAATGACAATGGACAATATATTTCACCTTTCAAAAATAAATCGAAACGATTAGGTAATATTACAACATTTACTATTACTTTTTATTTGAATAATAACTAATCATGTTAAAAACTAAAATTCTTATATTAGTGTATTATTTTCATTTAATGCATAATGTATTGCCTATATTATATTTCTAATATACATATATTAAATAAGAGACTGTATAATATACTGTATTTAAGTCAAATACAATTTTTGGTATTCTACTGTTAAAATTTGTAAATTTTTTGTGATACTCAGTATTAATTATTAACACAATAAATAATTTTAATCGTTTGTATTATATTTTAAACATTTTTGAAGTAAAAACTTAGTATGTTGTATTAATATATTACTAAAACTTAATTTGAATTTTTTTCTATATTAACCAGTATTATTGAAAAGTCAAATTTGTATTTATAGGGGCTTCATTAGGAAGTTTATCAGTTGGAAGGTTAAGTATTGTTAATATATGTGTAGCATACATTACAAAAGCAGTTCCGATAGCAATAAGATATACAGCTGTTAGAAAACAGTTTGGACCGCCAAATAGTGAAGAATTACCAGTTTTAGAATATCAGCTAGTAGTAAATATGATTTTTAATTTATTTATTTTCTTCAAAATTAGAATCCATATTGTATACAAATTTTATTTTTAGCAATGCCGACTAATTCCAAATTTGGCTGCTGCATATGCATTAAAAATTTATGGTGATTATGTGGCAAGAGTTTATGAATCATTTTTAATAGAAATGTTGTCAAATGCTGGTTCTGAAAAACTTGTAACTATAACAAATTGTTAATAAAATGTAAAAAAAAAATGTTAAATATGTTTCGTTTGTTTAGCGATTACTAGGTGTAGAAATACATGCACTTTCCAGTTGCTCAAAACCCATTGCTGCATGGACATCTCGTGATGCAATACAAGAATGTAGAGAAGCATGTGGTGGTCATGGGTATTTAAAAGGTAAATTTGAGTATCAAATTTTGTAAAAAATGTTTATCTATTTAATATTATTGTTAGCTGCTGGAATTAGTGAATTGCGGAGTGCTAATGATGCTAATTGTACGTATGAAGGCGATAATAATGTGTTAATACAACAAACGAGTAATTGGCTGCTAAATATCTGGGCAAGTTTATTGAAAGGAGATAAAAGTTGTTGTGATACTCCATTAGGAACTATAGAATTCCTGAAAGAAGCAGAAACTATACTGAATAAAAAATTTAAACTGTCCAGAATAAATGAAGTTTTCACATATACTCGTAATTTATTATTTTAAATATATTTTAAATATGACATAATTATAATCAATTTAAATTTGGATAGATTTAGAATTACTTTCATGTTTCGAATGGATTATATGTTATCTTTTACAACAGACACATACACAATTACAGTTATTGAAAGATCAACAAAAAGATGTATTTACTGCAAAAAATGATTCTCAGATGTTCTTTGCCAGAGATTTATCAATAGTGTTTGCAGAAGTAAGCAATATATTATTTTAATTATTTTTATAATTTGTTTCATATTTTATTTGCCTACAGTACCTTGTTCTAAAGGAATTTATTGAAAAAACAAAATCTCCAAATTTGGATGTCCCTCACAAATTAGTTTTACAAAAACTTGCTTCACTTTATGGGTTTTGGTTGATTGAAAAACATTTGTCAATTATGTATGAAGGTATATATTTATAAATATTATATTTATACAATTAAAAAGAAAAGGAATGAGGAGACAACTGACAATAGATGGTGATGTGATAGGTGAAGTTGAGAGCTTTAAATATTTAGGATCTTATGTTCAAAAGGACGGGGGCTTTGACATGGATGTAAAACATAGGATTAAGTGCGGGTGGATGAAATGGAGAGAAGCATCGAGCGTGTTATGCGATAAGAGAATTCCAATGAGGCTGAAAGGTAAATTTTATAAGTGTAGTGAGACCAACTATGCTGTATGGTTCAGAGTGTTGGGTGGTTAACAGGAGAATAGAACAAAGTATGAGTGTCGCGGAAATGAGAATACTTAGATGGTTGAGTGGAGTGACAAGAGAAGATAGAATAAGGAATGAATACATGAGAGGTAGTGTTGGTGTAGCGCCAATTGTGGACAAGATGAGAGAAAATAGGCTGAGATGGTTTGGGCATGTGATGAGGCAAGAGGAAACGAATGCAGTAAGAGTGGTTATGAAGATGGATGTTGAAGGGAAAAGAGGAAGAGGAAGACCAAAAAAGAGATGGTTGGAGACTTTGGAGAATGACATGAGGGCTGTCGGTGTGTACAGAGGAGATGTGATTGACCAAGTAAAGTGGAGGTGTAGGACAAGGGTGGCCGACCCCAAATAGTTGGGAGGAAGGCGAGGCAAAAGAAGAAGAAGAAGATTATATTTATACAATTGTAAGAATTTTTATTTGATTTAAATAGGTGGTTATGCCAAAGGGCCATTGGCATCAGTAATAGTTAAAGGGTCCATTATAGAACTATGTTCCGATCTTAAAGATGAGGCTGTTACACTTGCTGATGCTATAGTACCTCCAGATTTTATACTAAATTCTGTATTAGGTGCTTCAAATGGAAAGGTAAATTAACAAAATAAAATAAATATTAAATTCTGTAAGTTTAATATTTGTAAAAAAAAAAAATACTTCAATATTTCTACATAAATAAATTTAAACTTTAATAAATAAATTACTAAAAATTATTTATAAGTATAAAAAATTATTAAATTAATCATATTTAAATTTAACAGTTATTTGTTGTTTTTAATTACATTTCGTATTAGGTTTATGATAATTTAAAAAAAGTATTATTTGAAGATAAATCAACTTTCGAAAGACCAGCTTGGTGGACAGAGATAGCAGTACGATCAAAGCTATAATTTTATGAATGAAGAAATACTGATAAATTCAAATGTCTGATTATTAAAGATGTTAACATTTTTATTTACATTTATATAAATTTTTATTACCAAGAATATTATTGTGTTTTTTTTAAATTTTTTTTGCGTTAAAGAATTTATTAATTTTAAACCTCAAAGTTCATCATGCCCAAAAGAAGAATCTTGGTACAGCCAATGACGATAAACTTCTATTGGATCAATCATCCAATGCTTATGAAAAGATACCATTGGATAAGATTCCAAATATTCATCAGCATAATCTTGTGGTCTAGCCTATAAAATAAAAAAAATGTGTGTAACAAACATTAATACTTTATTTAATTGTTAATCAACTTGATGGAAGACAGGAGAATGAACCACTGTGGCATTCAAAGACTGTAAGCACATGCCTATAACCATATCATCGGGGGCATCAGGGGCATAACATCGGCAATTGGTAGTCAATTTCTGAACCAAAGCAACACTAAATATTATACCTCCTCCACCAGTCAAATAGTTATAACCTAAAGACTGATCTCCTCTAATATTATAACCATATCTTTGCCCAAGTGCAATTTGCTGACCATTCCAGCAGCTTAATATAGATGCTAGTCGAGGAACACTAAGAAAAAATAAAATAATTTTTACAATCATTCAAAAATTATTAAATTAACTAAAACTACCTCAAAAGAGTATCATCATCAGTTAGTGCAATCCATTTCACTGCTTTGTTTGATAAAAGTTTCTTAGATAAATATTTCAAAATTGTCAAAGTCTTTAAACAATGTCCTCTTTCAGTGTTTGGCACATCTAATACTGTTGTTGGTATTCTTTTGTCTAGGAATTTTTTTTTTTTTTTTTGTAAATACATTTTATATAAAATAAACTTAAAGACATAAAATACCAGGTTTATCACTGAAATATTCAATATGAACAGTATCTCGGCCCCAGGTAGATTGCAATACAGGTATTCTATCATTATGGAATTTACTGCAAGTTTTAACAGCAAAATAAATTGAATCTTTGGTCACCTTTCCATAATGTGTCTATGAAAAAAAAAAACTGATAAAAAATAAAAAAATGAAATTAATAATATATACATGTACTACTTACACATTCACTTCTTTCAGCTAGAGGATGGACAATACAATCTGGGGATAACTTCAAACAAAATTTTAAAGGTAGATGTTGAATTTTATGATTGATTGTTAATGTCAACTCATAGGATGCATCAATTGAAAAGTCAGAGCCAATACCTTCTATATTTTTATCAACTATACTATGAAAATTCAAAAAAATAAACTAAATAAATATAAATAAATAAACAGTTTTATACTGACTTTTTTAATAATTCAACAGACATCAGAAATCCTGCGGCGAATAGCGGATAAGTAACCCTTTTGTTTTCATCTTCTTCAAATGCATAATGATGAATGATTGTAGGATGTTTATCTTTCACACCATATCCCATCCAAATAGACTAAATTCCACACAGTTAAAAATGTAAATAAAATACATTGTCATATTCTTATGAAAACTAATAAAAAAAAATCAATACATATTTTTACATAAGAAATTAAACTATAATAATAAGCTATCATTATCTACAAACTCAACTAAAGTAAATCATAATTTCAATGATGAATAGATCAATTGATGTAAATCACATAAATTTAATATTGCATAAGTTATTAAAATATTTCATCAACTATTCATTGCATTAGGCCTAATATTTTTCATATCAATTTTATAAGTTTGATAATTCATACAACTTTATACTCACTTCATTAGAGTTTTTATTCTCCAAAAACATAAGTAAATTTTTATAATTCACAAAAGCATTTTCTTCACAAAACAAAAACCACTTTGAGTTTTTATTATTTTCGTACAATCTAAAATAAATATTAGAGAATACTAGTTAAGAATTGTAAACAACTTCATATAAATATTTTATTACAATTTTATTATTGGTATAATTGTCCAACTCCCTGGTCCAGGAAATTGTTCATGGAGCATGTATACTCCACCAAAATGTGTATTCTAAAAGGTTAATATTGAAAAGTTAGTACTTCATGAAAATATATATTATAAAATTTCAAATTAATAACGAATATAATTACCTATATTTTATTTTAAATATTACCAATTGACTGTTTTTACAGTTAAAATAAATCAAATTATAATTGAAATAAAATAAATGTAATAAATATTTGCTAGCTATTTTTATAAGGTCCATTTATTTTTATGTAAATTATTAAAAACTTGAATAAAAGTTAAACATCAACTTAGACAACAGCAAAGTTTTATTACAAATAAATTATCACTCAATTATCAACATATGCATACTAATATATATATATATATATATATATATATATATATATATATATATATATATATATAAATGCAATCATTAATATTCAAATATTTAGTACATTTTGTTTAATACAAATAATTAAATGGAACTTTTTTAAATAGAAAATATTAGTAACAAGCAAGTTAAACAAGTTCATTAAAGCAAGTTACTAAATATAATAAATAATATGTACACTAACTTTAATAGATTTTGTTTGCTTTAAAATATTATTCTTCAAGCTGAGTGCTTGGTCAGCACTGTAATCATTTTGTTGACTCAAAATTGTGATGACAACATCCGTAGATTCTGCAACAAATTACCATGTGTGTATATTATATAGTAATAATCAAGGTTGAATAGGGAAAACAACTTACCAAGTTCGCTAAAAGCTGACAAAAAGCACAAGCAAATAAAATAAATGTGATTTAAGAACATAATGATTTAATCAATCAAGTTAAAATTTAGCTTGCGTAATCAAAACCCAACCAATGGACGATGCATTGAAGTATCTATTGAAAACGACATTTAATAGGTGTTCTGAAGTCTAATGTAAGTAAGACAGTAAGTAAGAAAACAAACAATACTTCATTTATTTCATATTTTTTTATAAACTATTAACTACATTTCATATTTGTACTTAAATTAGTATATGACGTTAAGGGTACACTTAAGATAAGGGACCACGTGCGTGAAGTTGGCAATAATAAATTTGGGTATTTTTAATGATAAGAAATAAAACAGAAAATATGGAAACATAATTCAAAAATACATATGTACCTATACAAATTATATCCCAATGACAACGTTTTAATAATTATTATGTTAGAATAAAAGAATGAAAATTGTAATAATTATTAATTAATTTATAATAATTTTTATAATAATTATTGATATTGTTAATTTTTGTTTGTACTATAATTTTTATCATATTATGTAGTTTATCTGTGCAATTACCCCACTAAAAATATATAAATAGTTATTAAATCAGTTAAATACGAAAAATTATCATTGGTTATTTTAACAGTAGATGCTATTTGTACTTAATTATTAATGCGAACGGATATTAAAAAATCACCAACCAAGTACCTTTGAAAAATGGCGTGTCGCCAATCAAAAATTATGTACCTATTGTTGATAAAAATATATAATTGTAATGCATTAATTTTATAATGATAAATTATCAATCCTAAAATGAATACTTTTTTCTAAGGACGAAATAACAAGTGCTAATGCGTTTCAATTATTGTCTAATCCTAATCATTATAAAATGATATTTACCTTACCTACGCATGATTTATCAATCTTTTTTAGATAATTATATCTGTCAGAATTAGGCGATAACCTTAAGACATTTGCTGGAGATGACGCATTCCTTGTGATGGATCGCGCAAAAGTCGGTGTCTTCTGCCGCAAAAGTGTTGTTGAAAATTTTGTTTATTACTACCATTGATCGTTGTCACTCCCCTCCCTCCGAAATAAATATTTAATATGAGTCAAAATAATTTTCCAATATGCATTAGGTACGTATAAATAATAGTTAAACAATTTAAAGATTTTATTTACAAATCTAACGTAACCTTACCCCATTCTTCCCATCAAACTATCTTCGGAAATTTAATTTTTTTCAAATATATAACCTCTCCTCCCTGAAAATAAAGTCACTTCGTAGGTTATTTATCAGGGTTACATTTATTGATCTCATCACATTCAAATATTTTGTTTTATCTTTACAGTTCCTATTTTAGTTCTGAAAGAATTACCCATGACGCATAATGAGAAAATAATATTGAGACAAACATTTTTTTAAATCCTTTTTAAAAACCTTCCGAACAACTCAAATGGTTATCATGACATTAACGATTACAATGTACCACCTATAATACGTTTATAGTGCCACCGAGATCGTGATCCTTGCTTACGATCGATCAACAATGCAACAATATCTTTTAGTTCCCGGTACGAAATCGTTATTATTATTCTATTTCACCGAGGATTATAGTTCACGCGTGACGCGTCTCTCTTTTTCCCGCGTAATCTAGCGGCCCAACATCTCTGCTGCAAGTCGGCAAGTCAGCAAGTCGTGAAATCGCCAGATAAGAAATCGATCATCATTGCGTCGTCGTTATCAGTCGGTTTTTATCAGCGACGGAAATGTAAAACAGCTGGATGCTGCACGAATGTTTTTTAAAACCTCCTCTGTGTCTCTGTAACTCTTATTTTTTTATTTTAACTTTATATTCGAGTAAGCCGACGATATTGGATTATCAGTCGTTATTTTTATTTCTTTCTGTTTTTTTTATTCTGTTAACATAAGGTCGATCATTCAGCATGTTGGCCGTTTTCACGAAATGTACTCTGCAAAAAGCGGGCTCGCACACCATCCGCCCGCTGTCCACCGTCAATTTCGATATCCAACACAAGCATCCACAGAGCAGGAGACAAGTTGGATTGCCAAGAGCCAGGTAAAATTATAATATTGTATCAAATCGCGTACACGCACACGCCACCTCATATGGACTATCCGATAGTCTTGGTTTTATAATTTAACTTATTTTACGATGTGAAATTTAATCCAATTTCGTTTTATCTTTATTTTATTTCATTTTATTTTTTTTTGGCAATAGATATGGCGGCAGGAACGCAGTAACTATGTTACCCGGTGGAGGCATTGGACCCGAATTGATGAGCTATGTCAAAGAAGTTTTCAAACATGGAGGTGTACCAGTTGATTTCGAGACTATTCAAATCGATCCACAAAGTGACAACAATGATGACCTACAATATGCCATTATGTCTATACGTAGAAATGGAGTAGCTATCAAAGGTAATATTGAAACACGAAGTCTCGACACGGGTATCATTTCACGTAATGTGGCCATTCGTAATGAACTTGATTTATTTGTGAATGTTATCAACGTTCAGTCATATAACAATTTGCCAAGTCGTCACAAAAATGTTAATGTCATTGTTATACGTCAAAATACCGAAGGTGAATATGCAATGTTAGAACATGAAAGCGTTGATGGAGTTGTCGAATCTATGAAAATTATTACAAAAGAAAATTCCCAACGTTTAGCTCGGTATGCATTCGAATTAGCCAAGAACAATGGTCGCAAAAAAGTCACTGCAGTTCACAAAGCTAATATTATGAAATTATCTGATGGATTATTTTTAGAAACTTGCAAACAAATGTCTACTGAATATCCTGACATCAAGTTTGAACATATGATTATTGATAATTGTTGTATGCAACTGGTGTCTAATCCTCACCAATTTGATGTGATGCTTATGCCAAATCTGTATGGATCAATTGTGTCTAATGTTATATGTGGTCTTGTGGGTGGTGCTGGCCTTATATCTGGAAGAAATTATGGTGATCATTATGCAGTTTTTGAGCCAGGTACCAGAAACACTGGTTCATCTATCGCGGGTACAAATACTGCTAATCCAGTAGCCATGTTAAGTGCATCTGCTGATATGTTGGAACATTTGGGCCACAAAGTACATTGTCAGATTATTAGAACAGCTATAGCCAAAACTCTCGAAGAAGACTTGATTCACACAGTTGATTTGAATGGTACAGCTTCAAGTACTGATATTGTACATAATGTTATTAAACATGTAAAAAATATGGCTGGTAGATTACCTTGATTTTATATTAATTGTTCAGGCAGATCTTTAAATTATTATTTTGAAGAGAAAATTGTTTTGTTGAAATGTTTTCCCAACGTCCTAACTACAAATGTTTTTTAGTATTATTATATGAGTCATTAAATAAAATATTAATCATAACCACTATGTTATAATTTTTAATTTAATTTAGCCTGTTGACATTATACGTATGTATATAAAATAAATGTTTCAATCTGATGGGCTGTAATCAATATCAGATGTATCAGTAAAATTTACTAGGTAATATAAATCAATATTAATATTATACTAACATCAGATTTTGTTCCAAAAAAATATTTTTCTGCAGCAATATGGTTTATTTGTTATGTCTTAAATTATGCTATACTTAAATTTTTTAATATATTGTAAATAAACAAATGAGAAGTTTTTTTAGACTTGACATGTACTATAATATATTATTATGTAGTGTTGAATAAAAAATTTTATTTAATCTACCTTCATCATTTATTTTTCCTATAATAATTTAATTTAAAGTTTTCACTGTAATCAAATAAAAAATATCAAATTCCTCTATAAACATTAAAACTTAAAAATAAACAATCTTAAATAAACGACATTGTAAATAATAAAAACTTAATAATTTTTGTTGTAAGTACATGCATATTTTATAATATTTGCATAAAAAAATAACACTTATTTGCACATTTGTATGTTGTCTCAAATAAAAAATATTGTGCATTGTATTTTGAATTATTCATATCATAATTACTTTGCACTAATACTTACTGGTTGTTTCAATATTATGATGAAACTACCGTATAAATTATAATTCAGTATCACAAAGTGAGAATACATTTCCTAGTGCTATTAATTCTATAGTATTTGTATTTAATAATAATAATAATTGTTTTTATGGTTATTGGCAGTAACTAGGTATCTATTTTGAGTAAAGACGAATATTATATTATTTTAATAATTGATTATAAATATATTTATGTACATCAAAATTAAATATATACATATTGTGTTTGTATTGAAATAGTGAAGTGTCTGAAATTCATATTATAATTAAATAATTAATAATTATTTGTTATTTATAATATTATATAATTAATAATTTATATTAAAAGATTATTTTACCTTATTTTACTCACTTTTACATAAACATTTTTCTTTTTTTATAATGTTTGTGATTAAATGATTTTTTTTTAATTTAAATGATTACTAAGATCATCCATGAGTTATTGTTACTTAATAGGATTTAAGTTAAACTTGTCTAATCCACTAAATATATAGTATAAAAAGTATAAAATAATTTCTGAGTGTCAATAAAACGATAATTAGTTTTTTTTTGAACTTTATTATTAATGTCTAAAACTAAGTAAGCCTTAGGTGAAAAAAAGTACAGAAAGTAATTAAGAAATTAAATTCAAGCTGCTCCTCTAAACCAATGAGTATCTTAAGGAATTTCCACTGGGCGACAAAAAAAAAAAAAAATGTCCACGCATATAATCAAAATCGATAAAATTATTATCAACAGAACACATTATAAAACTATTAAAAAAAAATTTCATTGTTTAATATTTAAACCTTAAAAAAATATATTACCATCCAAACTCGTTGTGGTATATATAATCAGTGTTCGGAACTTGAAATTAAACTCGTTCACTTTCAGTGCATGAAAAAGGGGCTCGTTTACATTGAAGTTTTGAATGACTCAAGGATTGTTTAAATTCATTAAAAGTATAATCGTCGTTCAACGTTCACGTTCTATTTGAAAAAAGCGAGTGTCGTTCTCAAAATATGAACGTAAACGTGCGAACGTGTGTTCATGAATGATGTTTTTTCCAAATACTGTATATAATGCAATATCGTATGATCAGAGTTGGACTGGCTCTTCAAATCGGACCGGGCTGAACAATTTTACATTCGTATTACAATAGAGTTTAGTTATAATATATATATAATTGTCAGACCTTTATTAAAAATGTTATGTATTTGCATAAATTACTAAATTTTTCCAATTAGTAATTGTTTCATAAGGTCACTACACTGCTTTGCGCGATATATTCAATGATATCTAGATTTTTTAAAGAATATAATAAATCTTTTTCACACGACATTATAATAAATTCTTCCATTTGTTTTTGACTTAAATTACTTATTTATCTGTTAAAAATGTATTTTAATTTCAAAAATGTTCTTTCATGTTGAACTTGAGTAATGGATAATGTTAGCAAAATGTTGTATGCTAAAAACAATTATGCACTTGCTTTAGCATATAAATTATACATCCATACAATTTGATAATAGTGAAATATACAATTTTTTCATGTATTTTTATTTACAACCATATGACCGTTGGAGATGTGCGGGTGCGTTAATTGCTGTTCCTTCTCGACGAAGACTGCGCATGTATAATTATAAATTACAGTTTAATATTTATTGATTCATGTACCTATAAATTAAAGGTACACATGAGCTATAATATTTGTCTAAGACATGTTTCGAAAGAAAACGCATAGTTTACCATTTGTCCAATGACGCTACGTGTTACGTTGTGCCTGCAAGCGTAGGCATACGGTAATCCTATGATTATGGTAAGTATTAGTCTACCTTTTCGACCAGCACGGACCGGATAATGTGTAATTATGCAGTCTCGCGTTACGGCGATATTATATCTATTATAATACTTGCACAGGGACGCGATGTGAATAAACATCACGATTTACGGTATAAATTACGTAGATGGGGTGTTCACGAACCAAACACTCGCAGTAATTGATGGTTGCTGTAAGATGTTGGACGATATGTTTACGTGATACAAGGCTCTTCCTCCGCACCCCTACGAGATGGTGCTTGCGATACATTTTATCGTTGCTCTGCGCACAGACTGAAAACACGAATTGATGATACGTACGTCTCACCAGCCCACCCCATATGTAATATTGATGGTTTTTCATATGCAACCTTTAGTACGCCATTTGTATGAATTTGTATGGCCATTTTCCCAATTTGTATGACCTTGGTTTTTAAGTTATAAATAAAATAAAGGGGTGGGCTGGGGTGACGTCACGCCAGCCCACCCCTAAACGGAATATGGATTTGCGCACCGTCATTCTTTTGTACGCCATTTGTATGAATTTGTATGACAACTTTCAACCCTCAATTTTGAAATCTACCCTTGGGTGGGCTGGGGTGACGTCACGCCAGCCCACCCCTTAACGGAATATGGATTTTCTCACCGTCATTCTTTTGTACGCCATTTGTATGAATTTGTATGACAACTTTCAACCCTCAATTTTAAAATTTACCCTTGGGTGGGCTGGGGTGACGTCACGCCAGCCCACCCCTTAACGGAATATGGATTTTCTCACCGTCATTCTTTTGTACGCCATTTGTATGAATTTGTATGACAACTTTCAACCCTCAATTTTAAAATTTACCCTTGGGTGGGCTGGGGTGACGTCACGCCAGCCCACCCCTTAACGGAATATGGATTTGCGCACCGTCATTCTTTTATACGCCATTTGTATGAATTTGTATGACAACTTTCAACCCTTAATTTTTAAATCTACCTTTATCGGGTCGTAGTTTGACGTCATGTCTGTCATTATTTAACGGAATTCGGAATTGCTCACCGTCATTCTTTTGTATGAATTTGTATGACACCTTTAATTTTAGGCCCCTGTCGTGCACCCAAAGGGGATTACGACGGGTAGTGAAGGTGAAGAAGAAGACAACACTTTGAAGATTAAATATATAACAAGTTTAACTGACTTGCTTTATTAAACTAGACAAACACACTGTTAAGTTGTAAATAGATATAAAGTAAACTGTACATAATAAGTGTAATAAGAGTCAACCCCTAGTCCAGTGAGCAGGTGCCTTATATAGCAGCTCACTTGCGTCATATCCCAAAGTTCGGAAGTGGCGTGATGATATCGTTGCCTATGATTGGTCCACGCCGTATAGTGTAATGCTGACGTCCGGTGGTGTGATGTGTTATGATTACATAAGGATTACGTAATTAGGGCCTGCTCATTACACCCCTCAAGTATCACAATAATAAACGTAGGTATTTCTTATTAATCTGAACTTTAAGGTAAGATTTTCTAACCTTTAAATTTTTTTGGACTAGAACCTGGAGTTAAATGGTCCCGTTGCCTACTTTTCTGGACAGCCCTGGGTAGAATAGACAATTTAAAATAAATATTAAAATCTAAGCGTGACGATGATTTTACAATGTTGTGTGTGTGTATTTTTTTTATGTCTATGTAAATACATGATAACTAATTATTATTCCAAGTAATACTCAAATTTCACGGGAATACGTCAATAAATAATACAGTGGTCGCCGCTTATTGGACTCACGGTTAATTGACTCATTCGCCTAGTAGACTCAAAACGGCTGGTCCCGATTCGCACTTATACTAACACACGGCAAAAATTTCGTCTATTCGACTCACACACCGGTTAATGGGGTCACTTAAAAATTAGATAAATAAAGAAAATATTTACATTTTATCATCTGACCTATCAACTGAACTTTATAATGAATGGATTAATATTGACGAAGTAGTCCTAACTACCGAACTCGTTACCGAGGAAGATATATGTGATGAAATACAGTCAAAACGGCTTAAAGAGAATGTGGCTGGTGATAACGACGAAAAGGAACCTGATGAAAAACCACCATCAACTAAACAAATGCTAGAAGCACTTCAAATTTTACGTAGACGATTCAGCAGAGAAGCGATTTTGACGTATTCGAGAAACATAAATCTTATGAAGATATGATTATGAAGTTGGCCGATGAAGGGAAAATCCAATCAACATTAGATGGATTTTTATCAAAAAATTAATTTATTTTATTAATTTTATTTTATTTTTAATTTCGTATGGCTAGATTTTTATTTTTATACATACCTTGAATCTCAATATGTAGATACTTTTAAGTTTTTTAAGTTTTTGAATTTAAGTATTTTTAAAAGTTTTTTGTGTCATTCGCCTTATTGACTCATTCGGTTAATCGACTCAAATTGTCGGGTCCCAAAGTGAGTCCAATAAGCGGCGACTAATGTATATGTCATAATCATCGATATATAAGTATCGCGTACTTACGTAAATAAATTCTGATTATTTTATATCTGTACAAAGATTGTTATTTAATTTATATCTTATTTTTAAAAATATAAATAAAAAATAATTATATTGTAATATTTTATTGCTTTATTATTTAAAATAAATGTATTTAACGGTGCATTTTGGATCGTTCTATTTTTAGTCATTAGTGGTACACGACTGATTAATAATACATTGTTATCTGTATGAAAAATAAGGTCTAACAGAAAATAATTCTAGTTTAATGGTTTATTTTAACTATTGTTATTATTATTGAAGGTTATTTATAGTTTGCACAATTTATACATTATTTTATCGTCAAATAATAGTTTAATTTTAACTTTTTGTAGTTTATCATTTTCTCTTATTATCACGGTTGTTAATCGATACAGCCAATAGGTAATTTTATTAACATATTGTAATATACACTTTATGAGTTTTATACAAAATACTGCATTAAATTGTTTGAATTTACAATTTCAATTTCAATTCAATTGAAATTACAATTGAAATTCGCATTTTAATTTATTTTAATTGATCCTGGATTTGGACAAAATGGTTGGACGAAAACCAGCAGTGGCGCCGTCAAAAATAATTGATAATATGGGAAATTTATGACGATCTCAAGTCTTAATCATCAAGAGTCAATGAAGAAACTGAAGTAGCCTGTGAGCTTATCGTTTATACCATATAATGAAAAAGATGTACTTTTATTTTATTAAAATTGTTTGTGTAATAACCTTTTTATCTTTAATTTTTATTATTAATTTTAATTTTTTATTATAACGTACTTATTAGTAAGAAAATAAATACGAGAAAATATAAATGTATACAAGTAATATACAAGTGTAAGTCAGATATATAAATATATTAATTTTATTCACATAACAAATAGATACGTTATCAATTATAACTTATAGCATGTATCGTATATTTAATTATATGTAATCGTCATGTAAGTATGACTAAATACTTTATTAGATACTCTTAGTAAAGTTACTAAGAACCATTAGTTGTAAGCAACAATGAGAAAATCATAGAAGTTTAGTGTTTAGACCTTTGTGAAAACTTAACCTTTGGAAATTATTAATTTGTAGCACTGAGATTATTTGGATGGATTCAATTCATCACATACAATAACATAAATTTCAAAATCAGGATTAAAACGACATAAAAAAAATGCATGAGACCCAACATTTAATAGTTGAAACCTGAAATATAATATCATGCATACGAATGGCGGTGAAAAGTTGAAAACTTCGTAAGGTAATTCTTGGTGAGCAATTCCGAATTCCGTTAAAGAATGGGCAGGCATGACGTCAAACTACGACCCGATAAAGGTAGATTTAAAAATTAAGGGTTGAAAGTTGTCATACAAATTCATACAAATGGCGTATAAAAGAATGACGGTGCGCAAATCCATATTCCGTTAAGGGGTGGGCTGGCGTGACGTCACCCCAGCCCACCCAAGGGTAGATTACAAAATTGAGGGTTGAAAGTTGTCATACAAATTCATACAAATGGCGTACAAAAGAATAACGGTGCGCAAATCCATATTCCGTTAAGGGGTGGGCTGGCGTGACGTCACCCCAGCCCACCCAAGGGTAGATTTCAAAATTGAGGGTTGAAAGTTGTCATACAAATTCATACAAATGGCGTACAAAAGAATGACGGTGAGAAAATCCATATTCCGTTAAGGGGTGGGCTGGCGTGACGTCACCCCAGCCCACCCAAGGGTAGATTTCAAAATTGAGGGTTGAAAGTTGTCATACAAATTCATACAAATGGCGTACAAAAGAATGACGGTGCGCAAATCCATATTCCGTTTAGGGGTGGGCTGGCGTGACGTCACCCCAGCCCACCCCTTTATTTTATTTATAACTTAAAAACCAAGGTCATACAAATTGGGAAAATGGCCATACAAATTCATACAAATGGCGTACTAAGGGTTGCATATGAAAAACCATCAATATTACATATGGGGTGGGCTGGTGAGACGTACGTATTGATGATGGCTATGCACACGGTAAACTATTACTGGTGCTCATAAGCGCAACTAGAACCAAAATATTGGGGGTGCCGAAATTGATTGTATTTCACTGTAATTAAAATAGGTTGCACAAAAAAAAAAAAAAAACAAGGGGCGCTAAATTTGAACCCAGTGGTGTTAAAGGATCCCTTGTGCCTCCTAGTTGCAGCATTATACGCAAGTCTAAAATTTATTTGTTTTTAGTCTGTTGAGCTCAGACATTGAATTCAGTATTGTACCACAGGGAGGGAGAGGAACAATCATTACGTGCACAACATCAGTTGAAATATTTCCATCTTAGCACGAGTAAGTACCTTACTATGCTTGAAAAAATTATGACCGATATCAAGACTAGGATGACTACCAAGGGACGCCAATGTGCCTAGAACGCTGGTAGAAAAGAGAACGAACAGGATGAGATACCAAGTCGGCTGGTCCTTGAATCCACATGGACCGGAACTCGAACACGCATTAAATTATTAAATTTCTTCTTCATCAACTTAACTAATACGGTATATTATAAACTACATAAACATATTCTATTTATTAAAATAAATTTACGCTTTAAAGGACTAATCTTTCTTTTAAATAAATAAAAAGAAGTCGGGTTATTTACACCATTTATAACTCAAGGACGGTTGGACCAATTGTAATGAAATTGATTACAGAGATAGATTTGATCTTGGAGAAGAATATAAACTACCTTTTGTCGTAAACAAAAAGAAAAGGAAAACATCAGTACACTTGATAAGGCTCGAACAGGTAGTTGTAGTTTTGTTGTTACTATAATAACAGAAAAAACTTTATGATAGTTCATGCAAATGAACCACACTTCAGTGTGCACCTAGAAAATGGTGAACGTGTCTATTTTACTGAAAATAATTTACAATACCGACTATCTTTTCCTCCAAAAACGATACTCACATTTTTTTTTTTTGTACAAGAGATGAATTTGCAATAACCGGAAATGTCGAATGTGTTTTGTAATTAAGGTGCTTCATTGAAGAGAATTAACCCAAGTATAACTCACACGGAAAAATACATAGCTTCATCAAAGGAAATGTCTCTCCGACCTTAGTTGATAATACTTGTAGTTTGATTAAATCTTTATTTTATATTTATTATACCAATGAACTATTGAACTTAATACATTTTTTATAGTAATTTTATTACGTTGATTAAAATCATAAATTAAGTTTAGCTAAAAGGTATTACTAGATTCATTGGCTGTTAGGTTGTATGAAGTTCGCCGGGTCAGTTAATGATTAATAGTAATAAAATAATAATTTAAAATAGTTATTGAAATATTTATTATTTTATTAATTATTATTATTGTTTATAATAGTAATTTTTAAATAGTAAAATAGTAATAGTAAATGGTAATAAAATATGAAAAAGGAGGCTACTAAAATCAATTTATTTTTCAAAATTAAAATTGGGTTACCAGAAATATGTTTATTCTTCTTCCGTTCATATGTTTATAAATCGTTAAAATCTAATCGTGTAAAACTTTCTAAATTTCAGATTAACCAACATCCATTTAGAATTTAATAATTTAGGATATAAATAGATATAAATAAATAAAGCTAAATAAAAATAAAAAAATTAAATTTTCAGAATACGTTGTACATGAATACAATTATGAAATCAGATACTTGTATTTAGTCTAAATAGGATGATGGGAGTAAGTATTTTTTAAATGTTAGAACTGCTCGAGTATCATAATTTATATAAAATAATATTGTAGTTTTACAATGTATTACGATTATTGTAGTTAGTTCTTTAATTAGGCGCACAGTGTTTGTGTTCTAAAAGCTAACTCTACCGTCAGAGTTGTTTGCTATAGCAAAAAAAAAAATAAAAAAATATTCATACGAAATATTTAAAAATCATGAAAATAAAACGGACTGACTAATAAGTCCACTAGTTCGATGTGGTAGACGGTACGATAAATAGTGTAGTTCAACACCATATCGCCCTATTATATATACTCTGCTTGTAAAAACAACTAAAACAATGTACACCAGTGCGATTGCAAAGCAACACCGGTGGTAATTATCGGTGTCGGATTGATGAGAGGGACACAGCTTGTCGGTTGTTCAACGATAGTAACGCGTGACTTATTACGATGCTCATATTTTTACAACCAGTGGTATATTTGAGAGTTAATCTTATGGAGGGGGGGATTATAAAAAGTGTTTAGCCAAGCACTCACACATACTTACTTGGATATGATGAATTTTATATTATGCCTATGCTCCTATATAAAGTAATTAGATAAGTTAATATGATAAAAGAAAAAAAAAACATTTTTATAAAACCAAATCTATATCTTTTTTTTTTAAAAAGCAGAAAATATATGTAAATATTTACTTGTTTGTTATCACTGATACAATTTTTTCCAGTTTTTATTTTTTAATGAAATATCCATTAGTTTTATAAATTATTTCCTGTTGAAAAATTGTTCGGGGGGATTGCTCCCCTCAAATACTCCACTGATTACAACTGAACATTTATATCGTATCGCTGGTCGGTTTGCTCTCGTGGGCACAAAAGTGTTGTGCCGATGAAAATCGTATCGAGGGATTCATGTCGCTTCACCTATCGCATCGCACTAGTCAGGACCGTCCCCAGGGTAGGGCCAGCGGGGCCTTCGTTCTGGGTCCCGCGCTTAGTTCTGCATTTACTGGCCTAACGTTTTTATAAATAATTTTCAAATGAAAAATTATTTCCAATTAATAAAGTTTACGTGCGAAAGAACTGTTAAAAAAAAATATATGTTTGATTATAAAAGTTCTGGTACAATTTTAATTTCTATTAGTGAAGATAATTTTAAAAATTAGTATTTTTTTTCAATTATTGATCAAGTCAAGAATTGACTTCTTCTTCAAATGAACGATTTTAACAATTGAAACACTTTAAAGATTATTTAGTTTTTTATTTGATACTGAAAGTATTTCTGAAATGAATAAAGAAAATTTGACGAAGCATTGTGTAGATATTATTACAAGTGGGTGAGCGAAAATGTTTTTTTTTTAAATGTCTCGCGAAGTATAGGGACGTCCCTGGCACTAGTGGACACCGTGCTAAAGACACTGCAGCAGGGCGCAGAGTATTGTTGTAAAGTGTTATTAGCTTACCATGCGATCGAAGGAGATTTAAAATGGTATCACATGTAGGTGACTACACATAAATAAAAAACCAGATTTTTTGTTCCGATATGTGGCGGTAGCCAAAAAGGAAAATGCTTTTTTCTTTCTTTAACGACCCTAATATTTTGAAGGTTTCTGCCGAAATATAAACGTATTTAGGTATCAAAAATAATTAAATATCAAACTACGGTTACCGTTTATCTTAATAATTGATCTAGTCTGGTCGACAGAAACGATTCTCAAGATAAATATCCGAATTTTAACATAATTGCAGTAGCACCCTGCAACAGGTGCACCGCGGTCATACAAACATGTATAATCTAGCAATTCACACTGCAGAACGCAACAGTGCATGTATTATTATTATTATTATTAATAACTCCGCAAATTTGTAATTAATTTTAAATAAGGTTGGTATATTATATATACATACATATATATTATTACAAACATACTATAATTTAGAATTCTGAAATTCTATTATATCTACACAGTCTGAATCCGAAGAAGTACACATGTTTTATAAATTACAAAAAAAAGCTACCAACTAATTTTAAAAACAAACTTACAACTGATGCATAGCTCTATAAAGATCTTCATACATAAACAACGCGGTATCAGGCTTATTAAGTAAGTAATAATATTAAAAAAATACAATCAAATTTCATAGTCAACAATCAAAATCTATTTAATAGATCATTGTTCGGGAAAAAAAAAAAAAATAATAAATTACATTGGCGTACAGGAACTTAATATAAAAATATGTTAAACACAAAAAGAAAAAAAGAAAATTAATAATAATGATAATAATTATAATAATAATACGAACACAAGTAAAATACAATTTTCACAATAAAATTGGCATCCGTGGTTCGAACCGCGTATTTTCGCGAAAACGTATTATCGAAAGTATTAGGTGTCGCCTTTATTTTTTTCGAAGACGTGTTTACGTTAAATGTTACATAGGAATAATTGTTAGTGCAAGTTAAAAAAAAAATAGCTGCAATTTTAATACTACAACAGTCGTATAAAGATTATATTTTAATGCATCGTGAGTGACGACCAACATTTTGCGTTTGGATGGAAAAATAAAAAAAAAAAATTGTTGAATGCAAGTAGATATTTTTTTTTTTTTTTTTTGTACGGATAAATATTAGAAATCAAAAACTATTATTTGCGCGGTTACGAGAACACGTGAAATCTTAATGTCCCTCCGACGTGTACAAAAATACAAACACGGTCGTTATAAGTTTACTCAGCTCGTTTGAACGAATACATTGAAAGGCGGTGTGAAAATATCGCGGGAATAAACCAAGAGTTACGAAAAAAAAAAAAAAACCATCACGTACACTGCTCATGAACGTTACGAACTCGTGCGGTCGTAACGCACGTGCAACGTACGTAACGCAGGTATGTATTCGTGTAACATCGTGTAATGCAGCGGCCGGTCACAGATAGAATTTTCGGGATCTCCGGTCCTGATGATCGAGAGGGCCGCGACTGGTCAACGTTACGTCGCGCACACGGAAAACCGTATTGCAGCGCGACGGTTTACGCGATAACGGTGTAAAAGTCCGGAGGTGGAGTAGAAACGTGTTTCCAACGAGATCGTCACTGTCCGCGATTCGATTGTTGGACGCAAGTCACGCGTGTACGTAAAATATAATTATGATCATGTGTGTTGTATGGTGCTGCGTGCGCGCGTGCATCGTAATAATATAACATTAATACTGGTCAAAAAAAGGGGGATACAGAGAGTATGGGGGGAGAGGGGGTCGAGGGGAAATAATAATAATAAAACAAAATATTTATCAGTCTAAATAACTTTCCGTTCGCGGGCAAGACATCGAACGCTCGTCGATGTAGTCGTACTCGAACGCCGTTCATCGGCGACAACGATTTCGTCGTGTTTGCGTGTGCGGTCAGCGCGTGCGTTCGTCCGGCTCGTCCGCGATGGCGCGTCCCGCCGCGCGTACGTGTTCTCCCCCGTCACGCACGCGAGTGATGGGTGCGATTACGTGGCGCGACGCGTGCGGGCGCGGCGGCGAGCGGTTCGTAAATATCGTTAACCTCAGCACAGCGTCTCCACCGGTTTGGTCAGCGTCGTATCGTTGACGGTGGACGGCATCGCGTTGGACGTGGACGACCTGGCGTTGCCGCCGTCCGACGGGTTGTCCGAACGCAGGCACCGGCACATGCGCTTCACGGCCATCCACACCTGCGGCTGGCAGCCGACCACGATGAATATCAGCACCCCTTGCAACGTGTTTATCAGGTCCGTCATGTACCACATGTAGTCCGGTCCGCCGATCATCCACGACAGCACGTCCACTACCCACGTGATGCCCATGACGATCACCAGTTTCAGGCACACGCGGCCCAACGTGGCCCTGCAACAGCACGGAAAAGATAATAATATTAAAAATCACACATCGCAAACATTATTACGTAGATGGTTGTTAAAAGTAAAATCGTACGACTGATGGTATTAGCGGGACACACAAGTTAGGTTAGGCATATTTTAAGTTTTTGTAAGGTCCGATTTAGCACTTGAAAGTTGCGTGTAATATTAATCTATTTTTCATCTTGAAAATAAACTGCAATATACAACAGTGATTTAAATTAAAAGTAATATAAGATATAATTAAAAATAATATAAGATGTTATATTGAAATTCGTCTGTGAGAAATTTACCAATTCCATTTTTTTTTTTTTTTTATAATCATTTTTTATACAAAAAATAATTAAATTTTGTTAATGAGTATTTTACAGCAGTACGCGATGAAAAATTTAAGATTGTAGGATGGGATGCTGTAACTCCTCTGCACCACAGTCAATTGGTGCCTGACTGCAGAACCCGTGAAGGTCGTATAGTTATTATACATACATACATTACGTTACACACGAGTTAACATTCATTAGCATTCGGTGCACGGGGAACGGTCTCCGAGTATAAGCACTAAACATAGGGTAAATCTTCATAAAATTCCGTATACATATTATCGTACACCGCCATACTCAGACGGTAGTAAATTCAAAACGATCGCGTGAAATTATAATCTCGTTATTCGATTTACCTAACTGAAATCACTGTATTTTATTACGGTTATCACCAACAGCTTCGCTAAATACCTGTTGCTTGTTTTGAATGCGATGAATAATTGATCGTTCATGCGTTTCGGATTTGTGCCAAGAGTTGGGGCGATACATAATATACATATCTTCCGGTTAAATATAATATAATCGGCCATAAACTGGCTGCTGTTTAGTGTTGGAGATTAATATTCGGAGCAAGAACTAAGCGGGGGGAAAAACAAATAATACGTGCATAAATTATTTATACGAGTATACCTTTAGATGTGTACTATTAATACAACGATTTGTTACGATATTATTATGAACCTTCCACACCCAGGCAGAACCGTGTTTAAGCGAGCCAAAGAGGAGTGACGTTGCGAGCCTCAAGTGTAATCATTTTTGGGTCGGAATCGTTGTCCTAGTCAAATTGTTCATAGCGCACGGAGAAGATTTTTTCAGTTTCAAAAATGCCTAAATCCTATTTTTAAAGATCTGACAGACACGTATCTTGAATCTTATTTGGACATTGGGTATAATAATATACGAAAACGCGCTACATGCAACGTTGAATCACCCTATCAAATATTATTTATAAAATATACATATATAATATATACTCATGTAAATTAATGTATATGAATAATGACGAATAAATAGTTTACGAATCAAGTGCTATTTTAGAAGGTATGTTTAAATTTCCATTGATCTGAGATTGAGCTCCGTTTACAAGTATGCATTTATATAAAATAGGTCGTGCTCGATTTGAGGAAGGATACAGAGAGACGGAGTATCTCAATTAGTTTTCAGAAATTTTAGCGGCCCCCTACTATTATTACGTTATAATTAGAACGCTTAAAAAGTTTTGGGGACGCTCTTTCTTTTTATAGTAAAAATATACTGCCTCCTACTTTAATTTTGCCATGTCAAGCACTGAAAATAGGTAACTCGGTTATAAACGAACGAACAACTAAATGAAAAAGTTCAATATAAGTTCAATCTAATCTGAAACTGGTACTGTGAACCACAAGCGATTACACGTGCATTGTTTTTACTCGAACTACATTTCACCCGTCAGCCGTTTAATTGCGATTCAGAGCACAGCCCGCAATCAATTTCAGTGGCGTATACAAGAATTTTATAGAAATTCCTAAAATTTCTGAAATTAGACTCCCTCCCCCAGTTACGTCGCCACAGCTGCCACGATCTATTCGACTCGAGCGGATCGGGACATTTTTGATTCGGCTCAAACGTATGTAATATGCGACCGAGCGAAAGTATAAAGTTGAACCACCGTCCGTCATCGCTTCAAAACTGTATATTTTTAAACAATATTTTCGTTCGCGGTATTTTTGCAATACGAGATTTAATGTATCCACGCGTATCCATGATCAATCTTGTGCCAACATTTCGTTTTTAACCGATGACTTCCGTGAAGTGGATTCGATACGCGCGTTGTGTGCACACATATAACTGGTGTCGAAAACCACGCAGAATACGACGTAGAACGGTTTATTTCTCGAAGACGAATATCACTCGTATCCGGCGACGATCGTCTCCGGACTCCACCGAGCACACGACCTCGGCCCGAAACGTAATCCAATACACGCGCGTAGACGTCATTGTTGTCGCCGCGCGCGTTCTCGTAGTGCGACGAGAACGCGACGACAATTTCTCTTGAAATTTTTTCTTCGTTGTTCGAATCGCTATTCGACTTTTCAGATGAAATCATTGTTAACGTCAGACGACGCATACCCAAAACATACCCACGCTATAATCGAACGGGTTATATGCACATAATAAGTTACCAGTTACATCAAGTACAGCTCCATTAATATGTGTACGTTATTCATATAGACGCGCGCGTACATTAAGACATACGGTTAAGTATACAATGACGGCTACGTACACACACGCCGTTACCCGTTTCCACACGTATCATAAGTTTGCGCGCGATACGATCAATTACGATCCGCGCGCATTATAATGTATACATGTTATAATTAATATTTGATATCTCTACGACACCCGGACGACGGCGGAGTAATAATATGTTAATATATAACATACAAAGGTAAAATGCGAATCCGGAATTTTTTCACACCTTATAAACACACACCTATTTTGTAAACGTCATGCGCGGATGATTTGAAAGAGGGGAAAAGAACAGAAAAAAAATTCGATCACTGTATA
Source organism: Sipha maydis (assembly GCA_034509805.1). Lineage (NCBI taxonomy): Eukaryota > Metazoa > Arthropoda > Insecta > Hemiptera > Aphididae > Sipha > Sipha maydis. The sequence goes on along the minus strand of JASXSY010000639.1, from coordinate 70,080 downwards.
TCAATTATAATATTATGTACTCGATACAGCAGTAATTTCATACGCTCGTTATTTTACACATATTTAATGTTATGAGTACGAGAAGTATTTATACATTTTCGCGAATGTTTACTATGTTAATTACCGTATTTATTAAATGCAGTGCGTGAAAATCTGCTGCACGAGTCGACGACATCGTAATACATACATCCGTATGTACTTATACGTACGTCGTCTAATGCGTTGAATATACGTCAGACGGGAGTTCATCGGACTTGCGGGAGGAAGCTTAGAGGCCATGATAATAACGATGAGACGAGTATAATAATATTAATAACAATAATTATACACTAATGATTAATTCTCCAGTGGCGGTGGCGAGGCATCTCTATTGTGTGTGTATACCTAACCTACACGTGTCGTTTTGAGTGCGTACGAAATGTCAAATAATCGAGCTCTCCGGACGACGACGAGGAATGGTCGCGAGCACGTAAAACGTACGATCACGCAGACGTCGTCGTCATACCTGCGTACATAATAATAATGTGTACAAGCGAGATGAACCGTTATGCAGTGTAGAATGCGTTTCATTATTAAATCTCAACAGGCGACATACCTAGCAATCGAACATTATTATTATTATTATTATTATTATTATTATTATACGCACAAAAGAAAGTGTCGCAGTAATAATAATATAACATTATGTTGGAAAATAATTATTCGACCCGATTTAATACTTTTATCGTCGTTACAACCACATATCGTATACTTTTATCCATGTCGACTTTTCCGACACATCAACAGTTATAACACATCATTAGTTATAATTATAAATACATCGTGGAGCGTCAACATTTTTATGGATCCACCGGATTGAATTAAGAATTCTTCAAACGAAATTCTCACCACACGTTTTTCTCCGATTTATTTCACTGATAGCTTTAAACACTTGACCTCATGCAGCTGTACACATACTCGTAATATAATAATAATAATTATTGAAATTGCCCTTTAAACCGTACAGTAATTCATGACTGATTTTAACTTGGAAAATCAATCCCATCTCTCTTGTCTTCTACCAAAGACAGCGTTTACTAACTTATTAAACGACATACGATGACCGTCATTTTTTTATTTTATTTACTGTATCTAAACTCTGTACTCATCAACTCCTCCATTGCATATCGTGACATAACCTATAATAAATAGGTATAATAATATGTATTGTATCAAGATTAGAATAATTAATTGTTTCTTTTATTTTTATAATCTAAAACGTAAAAATGTTTTGTAAGCAACGTTTGTACGAGAGTTAAGTATTTTCCCTATATTTAAAAAAAAAAAAAATATTCTTAAAAGTTTTTTTATATTATTATTTTCCCTAGAGTCAACGCAGTCCGTAATAATACGTCACTTAATCATGTCATAACGATCTCGTCATCCGATATATTTTCATCGTGAGCAAATATCATCGATTTCTCTATTATTTTACACAACAGAACCTAAAACAATTTAACCACTATGCTATACTATACATACGTATTATTTCCTTTTACAGTTATATCGAATTCCAAAGTAAATCATTTATATAATGTACACACACAGGATTTCCATCAATCAAAGTAAACGTCATCATCGGTAAACACCAGACACTATGGGGGGCTTTTAATGAATTTTTACATTAACTATCCATCCACAATAACAACAAATATGGTCTGTTAAGCGTACCGCATCGACGATCCCTATGCAACATATGATATGAACTTTTTATCTTCTCGACACACATCCACAGTAGTATAGTGTGTTACACACCCAATGGATACAATTTAAATTATTAGAAAAAAATTAAATATGGTCGACAAATTTAAATGTGCTTGGGTACGATAAGTTGGACTAATTTATTTTTTCCTTAAAATTGACACACACCAATTTTACCATTTCAATCAAAAGTTCAAAATTAAACGGATGACCTCGAAAAAACACTCAAAACAATTTCATGCCTTCTCATTAATTTGACCTCCGCTTTTGATCGGATAAAAATATTTAGGTTTGAGGTGTTTACGGTCTATGAGAATTACGGTTTATTTTTACGTTTCCGTTCGACAAATGTAATGTTTATGACAATAATAATAATAATTACTTGCGGCACTTCATAGATTGCACTCGTACTATGTACAGTATGCAGGTTCTGTTTTACGAGTTTATTTGAACAAAATGTCTTTATGCTATAACAATTAGCACAACTCCCATTACTTTGCTCGTCATTATCAACCAAGATAATTATATGGAATTGAAAATATAGGACAATCAGACACGATTTTTTTCTTTATTTTATAGCGTATTTATTATACATATATATTCTTACCTTTCGCTTGTAGATTTAACTACTTCGGTTCTCCATAATCCACATGTCAGTTCCCTAGCCGTGGCCGCGAACAATGTTAGATTCAACAATAACAAAATACCAATAGGTCCAAAGAAATATGACAGAATTTCTGCGTCACCTGCAAACACCAAATGAACAATTACATTTGTTTTGTCCGAAAATGGACATAGGAGCTTGGGTTTTTTTTTACTACACAATTTTTATGGAGGTATAATTAATGATCCCATACAAGGTACTTGTAAACCTTGAGATTAAACGATCTCGAAAAAAACTAATAATGATGAGACTTGTGCTTTATTATAAATTAGTCAGACTTTAAATACACGCATTTCATTATATTATAGTGTTCAATTTATGAAAACTATTGATTATTTAAGTGCACTTTAAGTATTTAAGTACTTAAAAGGCTTCAGTAATCTAATTCGTTTATCTGGTTACATCGACGAACAAGTTTATTAATTATTATCAACCTTTAAAAATATATAGTATTAAAAATCAATGATATAAGAAATGTTGTTGAATAAATTGTAAGTATATATATATTTAAATATATTTTTAAAAAAATATAAATTATGCATGAAAAAATACGAAGGAGAAAAAAAAGGATATAATAATCAGTATAACTGGTTTGTAAGAATGTTTATACGTATACAATACAATTAACATTAAATGATATTCAATTATAAAATCTCCGGAATTTGAAGTGTTACTTACCATAAAACCAGCATCGGTGTTCCCCAAATTTAGGTCTGATGAGTGAAACATATTGATCCGTCGGAATACGATCTAAAACAGCGGCTAGAGTGGCGATCATCAAAGGCACACCCCATGCATATAACTGATACAGCCTGAGTCTACATGCCTCTTGGCCTTTATCCAAGTTGGCGGGCCTCAAGTCCCTGGAAAACACCATTAGCATTCATTAAACCACTATAAGGAAAACGTCAGATACCTATAATATGTCTTATGCTTTTTCAATTAAAACTATTGGTTAAACAAATAACCATATTTCTCAAAGTATAGACTTATAATTCTTAGATGATTGGTATGTATTTTCTATATAATAAATTCAATCAAAAAACATTAATATAACCAACACGAGTATATAACTATTTTTTATTACTTAATTCTTAAATAATATAATTAAAAACAAGTACATGTTTTTTAAAACGAAATTTAAATTGTTTATTTCTAGAAAATAAAAACATACGAAATAAAAATATATGAGTAAAATTGTTGTAATGAATAATGATATAATAAATTCTTTGTTGATAATTGAAATAACATAAAAATCTAATAGAAACCAAAAAATGATTTTATATTAGATTACAATTTTTTCAACAGTTCTGAACAGTTCTTTCAGTGATAAATAAATTATATTGAAAATGCTTGAAATTTACTCGTAAATCATCATATTTTTTCTTCTATTTTTTTTCAAAAAATGCATATATTAAGCAAGCAATCTATATTTCATATTTAATCTTAACAAGGATATTCATAGGACTTCTTAAACTTTTAATTTTCTAAAAAGTGTTATTCGTAAAAATCCTTCATAAAAAAAAAAAAAATTCCCCGTCATGGTAAAAACAATAGTAGTTCCTACGCTCTATTCAAAATTGGAAAGTGAACATAAGAGTTTATAACATAATAAAGAATTCTTTGTAACTTGCATGAATAGTTATTTCGAAACTAAATGCCTTTGGCATTCTTACATTTTTTAATTTATGCTAGATATAAATTCAAAGTATATAGTATAATATTGTATTTGATGTTTACTACTATTTGTTAATTTATTAGAGCTATTAAATGTTTTTTTACGAATAAATTAAATATTGAAAATAATATTTTAAAAAAAAATTGCAAAAGTGAAATAATTAGTTTTAATATGATATGCATTAATTTTGGATAACTAAAGTGAAAGCTTCATTTTAAAAATACATATAATAATAATAATAATAATAAATAAATAATAAATATAATACGATTTTTATAACCTGTATAAAACGGGTTAAATTATTCAGACTGGTAATACGCACTTATCCATAAAATATAAATTTACGAATAAATTATTTAATTGATTTTGGTGTTTCACAAATTAAAATATAATTGAAAACAAATCATACTTATTATCCAATTAAAATTTGATTAAATGTGATTAATATAAACTAATAACCAAACAATTTTTTTTTTAAATCGCAATAATTAAGTAAATTATAATATTCGTTTTATCCGCAGATATAATTGATACATTATTTACACCAAAATATAGAGCAGGTATTTATCCTACATGATACACTTAAATGCACGTGAGGATAATGGTTATAAAGGATAAACAGATTTCTATAATATTATTTGTTATAATATAAAATTATTATAAATTTACGGATAAAAATCGACGATATAAAGTGATATTTTTATATTAATAAGTAATTTTTAATAACTAACCACTATTTACATACGGGTTTGGCCTTAAATATTAAAATTTTTTGAATTTCAAATTTAACCTTTACGGTCACACATGATGAATTTTTGAACGTGAGATGGGAAACTATATTACTTAGGAGAATGCCATTAACACTTCCACGAAATTGCAATAAAATTACACATTCATTTCTACCAATATTTTTATATATGTATACATATTAATTGTACGTAATAATTAATTTTATACGGCGATCAAGGAAAAAAAACAAATGATAATTTAGATGGTTCTAGGGTACATTTTACTCGGAACACAAGAGGAAATTGAATGGTGGTGCAACGTGATCGTGGGAATAACACAGTAGAATACACTTTCGTAATTCGATATTACTGTTTATTGTCTCGAGATATACGTATATATCTAAATAATACGTAGGCCTATCCAGCACAATATATATATTGAGGTACGTTTTATTTATCCTTTTTTTTCTATTACGATACAGGTAGACGAATGATGTAGAATATAAGGTCCATTCATATATATATATAAAAATACTTATATGAATTATGTCCTGGGGATACTCCTATGTGTATGTGTATGTGTGTGTGTGTGTGTGTGTGTGTGTGTGTATGATATAAATTATCACGCCCAGAAATGATAGTGAAATTAGAGGTACCTACTACTTGTTCTTTACGGTAAAACAACTTCCTATTCGATTTTAACTTTTTTTTTACAATACGATTAAAGTGATTACACCGTGAAACGACATTTTATCTCGTTTAACACCGAGTGTAATGTAAAAAAATAATAATAATATTTATTTGTATATTTTTATAATATTAATTTTGACTCACCTAAATGTCCACCATATATTGAAACACATCGTGTTGAGCCAGAAAAACGCCGCCAGAAAGAAAAAATGCGTAACGATTGCTGAAACAAAAAATACATATTAAATAAATAGAGTAAAATTAAATATATCATAAAATATATTTCGTTAGACAGACAAGTGTATACATGAATTTACGAATAAATTTAATACAAATGGAATAAAAATCTCAATATATTACAGAAATATATACATACAATAAGAAATAATTTTTTTACTTCAACATAATAATCTTTCACTTCGATTAATTGTATGTTTATTTTTTTCTGTGTTTATGTTAATGTTACAAATACATTTACTGTGTTGTGCGAATATAAGACATCAAATGAATAAATCAATTAAACATAAATTTTAACATATAAATAAATTCGTACCCACAACAGTTCAGATTTTTAAGTTTGAAGGATATATTTATTAAAAGAAAGGACGAAGAACATTATAATCTTTTTTTTTTTTTTTTTTATTACTATAATCGTAAACTATGTAAAATATCTACTTATATTTAAATCGTCCATTTTAGCAAACCTTTGAAACCAAGGTTACCACCAAGTTTATGGAATTAAGATGGAAAATAATTAATACGCAGAGTAAAACTTGTTTATTCCAGGAGCATAATTCGATGTTATAAGCAGCGTTATATGTTATAAGTATTATATATTATACAACTGTTGTAAAAATTGTCGGATTATAATCGAAACATTTCACGAATAAAAACGTTTATTACGCAAACGGGGCGGGAATCGAGAAGAATCGGGAGTAGAGCAGTAAGTTCATTACAGACGCTGTAGATATATTTTGTACTCACGTACACTCAATTATAACACACATACACATGTAGTTCTCTTGTGTGAAGTTACACAGGACACTGCAACACATTCACAGACATTGGTAATATATTATTATTGTACTATAGAAATATCTTTATTGTGTATACGTCCGACCGACTGCGTTATTGTTGGGGTTGGGGATAAGTTTTGAAGGGAAAATAAATTTAAACGACAAAGGTGACGGTAGTCGTTACGCAATCGCGGTGTACGGAAACGTATAGGTAGGTTACTATTATTAATATTTTTTATCATCGAACAGTTGATTTGTGTTTTGTTCATACGGCCAATTGATGGGTACCTACTGTACAAGCCACTTTTATAAATACTGCTAACCAGTAAATCGACTGTATCATGTTATAGAACGCATATAGGTGCATCCGAAGATACACGATTTGAATTGATGTAAATGAAATTTAGTTTTTGATTAACCTTAAAAATAATATTATTTCCTTAATTGAAAAGAAGGAGTGCAATAATATTTAACTACGTAATCAATCACTTATTTATATGACAGACGCTATATATTTTTAATATGTACGTATACTTATCATAGTCAACCGCTCTTGGAATGTGGCCCCCCCATTTCATATATAGGTACTTAACTATGGCTATAATAATGATAATGTAGTAGCATAAGCTATGAAGAAAAACACGCGGAAAAGGCAGTGTTACATAATATTATCATATCATATCATATTTAAACTTTTACGAATGCAAGAAAGCACGATTGTTTTCATTTCTGCGATTTAATTAATGAAAGTAGGTTTCTGTTTTTTCAGTGTGTCGAATTCCTTGGGGGAGAAACCGGAAGCTAATTTTAATGTAGGTATGAGCAGTGAGAAATTCGGTCGACGAAAAACAATAACATTATTGTTACTTGTAATTATATATGTATTTCTTTTCGCGAAAGAAGCCCGAACAAAATAACAATTGAAGTCACTACAGTAGGTAAATTGCGTACAATAACCTATATATGTATAACTATTTTGTGAAATCTTTAAAAAAAAAAAATTATTTTAAAACGTCTGTGTAAATTTTGTCACATATGCGTTACGTAAAAAATATTTCACAAAATTAATAGTCAACTAAACACTCTGAGTAACGTTTGTAAATTAACTGAGTCTATTAAAAAAATTCAAGGACGGACTCATTATATTCGTGAAATTTACCTTGAATTTATATTTATTAATTTACATATGTACATGTTACGAGTATGACCAAGAATAAAAATTTAACATTAAACAATTATTGTTATGATGAGCTCAATAATACTTAGAACTAAAATGAAAGAACCCACTGATAACGCAAATATATGAAAATCATGATTATTGAATTTAATAATCAAAAAACTGTTCGTTTACTATTTTAAAACATTAGATTTAATAAATCATATATTTTGACAAAAACTTTAGCTGCATTTATGACTAAATAGTTAGAATTTTTTTACAGATATAAATTATCAATTTTTTTCAAATATTTACTTTAAAATACCAGAACAAGACTAAAAATGTTTTAGCGTAGATATTATTTAAAAAAAATTTTAAATAATAATACAAATTGAAACTATTATAATGTACATCAATTACAGCACTACAATAATATATCTACATTTTATGTAAAATATAAATAATTGAAAGTGTAAGCCATCGTGTAGAGATTATCACTGAATACACATAAGTAGTTAATGAGCTAATATGATAATTACTACAAAGGCATTAGGTTAAAAAGAAAATCTTTGTATAAAAATCGATGGACGAAGATTATGATTTTATAAAACGTATTATTTATTGTATTATACGTTATAATTTATCAAGGAAAATGGCATTTTAATTAATTCTAATTTGCCGTGCACCTCATATTCTTGTGATTTTTCAGATGATAAGAAAAACCGACTTCATTAACTAAGCCGATAATCCAGGAAACAATAGTGTGTACCTACTTAAATGTAGTATATATGTATATTTGTATGTATTTGTACACGATTGAATGCAATCGAACAGGATGCATGTTGTTAAATGTACATAGGCCGTAGGGAAATTAGTTTAGAAAAACCGTGATGGAGAGAGACTTCACAGTCAGCAGATGATTTAAAGACTTTTTTTTTTTTACGACAACAGTAAATTTGCCGTAAAAATAAATACGTATAGAAATTAATGGCTTATGGAATAGACGAAAATATGTATGGCCACACGTTTACACACACACACACACACACACACACACATATATTATATGTATACGTAGTTTCCGGTTTTATTGCGGCTACGTCCAAGAACAAGTGAAAGGTCTACGCCATATGCACACGCGAGTAACATGAATATCGATTTTAAACCATTAGCACGCCGCAAAAGTGAGTAATCACAATTTACAAATTATGCAAATACAAGTGCAAATATAAGTGCAGCCGTGCCGACAAAGACGTATCTATAACTCGTATGCGTGCGTCCATCAGAACTCGCGGGGGCTCTTGTACCGATGGCATAAATTACATAATTCGAGTACGTTTACGTACATTTTTTAACAACATCATTATAAAATAACTTGTGTACAAATCTACAACACTTTTATTAATCGGAAATTTTCTTTCGACCATTATAGATCGTATAACATCTAATTTAACGAAAAAATAATACCAACTAATCGAATAGGTACCAAACGAAAATTCGTACAAGCGAATAAATCACTTTTTATGTTTTCAACAACCTTACCCAGCATGTGTAGACATTTCCGGGAACGAGTACATATTAATTTTGTATTTTCACGTGAAGTAGCCGAAGTATAACATTTCGATATGTCTGTCGCTACATACGAATATAGCACGATTTAAAAATGTATATACACTACATATACTGTATACGTGTACCATGTGCAATGTACTAGAAGGATTTATCGTCACACGGTGCGGTCAAAAATCACTTATATGAACATACGCGGGCGGACCATCTGAAGAATAGAATTACTATCTGTACATAACAATATTGGAAAATGCATCATAATAAATACAAGAAACTATACGTATTGTATAGGTATACATCATTGTCCACCAGTTTGATTGACTTATTTTCCATATCGTTAACCATCGTAAACAAGGACCTTGTTGGTTTTGAAAATAGCTTATCAGATCCATCACACGAAACAACTTTCGAAAGAGGCGTGTCGTGATAACATCATTATAATGTACTATATTTAGTACAAAGCGAAAAGTCTGTTGTGCCTATAAAGGAATAGGATACAGTGCGAAGATCACGCACTTTTCTTATCACTAATAACCATCACTGCAGTCATTCATGGGCCGAGGAGTTTTTTTCTATACAAATCTGTTGGTATTTTCTGGTAATTTTTGAATAACGGTGAACACTATTGGCTGTGTGGAATGCCGAGATTTTCGAGCTCACGGTTCTCACGAGATTCAAGGTTTTCCGACAAGCATCACGTTTAAACCAACGATACAGCCACCGCGGCCGCCGCCATAACGCATCTTCTTCCCTAGTCAATTTATTTATATTATACGGTGCAATTACAGGAAAAACACATACCCCTATCCAGCTATACGGCATATAAAATATGTATTAGACATACACATGCAAACGCGTTACGGTTCAATTGAACTTGATTTGAACACAACAACAAGGTATACAACTGCTACGTAGTTACAATGTAAATGTACGGGGCCGTAACTACAAAGTATTTTTCAACATTATTACATTATATTATACTCTCGCGTACTGTGTGGGCATATATACAAATTGTCCCCCATTGTGGACAATCAAGGCTAATCGTGGGCTTTAATCTGCTGGTTATGGACGCTTCTGTTTAAAACGAATTATTGGATGTGTTCAAATCGTACGCAATACGAACGAGCCCAAAACGTATTACGCTTTGCCGCATAAAAGTAGCGTTTCGAATCGATCGTTGTATACATTAATATAATATAATTTACCTATGAAATAAATCCCTAACACCCCCCTCCCACCAGTTCACGTATACCGCTCAACGTACATCAAAGAAAACATGAAAATCTATCGAAAACATCGCACGCCCACGCTTAATATTATAAGCATATCATCAATATGAAGTAAAATAATACATGTAGGTATACTGAACGCTATAGTATACAATTTTTACAAATATCGAAATAATATAAAAATAATATATGACGTTGTAATAGGCAAGATAACATTCGACTCAGTTGATTATATCGTTCCTATTGTGTTCGGATCTAATAACAATTATTTATACCTATGTATTCAAATACGATATAATTTGCTGACCTGGTAACAGCCGTAAAACAATAATATTATCTTTCTGAGAACTATACACGGGCCACCGCCAAACGTACATATATATAAATCTACGTGGATTTTAAAACACTGGAGCAATGAACGCCTAAATCGTGAGTATAAGTGTACACGAATATATTGTTGAAAATATTGTGTGAACAGTGCAAAATGTTTAAGAAGTAATTTGATAAAATAATGTCACATCAAATTCAAACGAAACTGCGTAATATGTATATTGTATATATTTATTTTATAAGCTGATATTAAAAATCCTCAACGGTTTTACAAAACTTACAAATATTATACTTGAAAAAAATCATATTAAAACGTTCAACTAGTAGTTCGTATAATACGCGCGTGTAATCCGATACCTTTTAGTGTCGTCGCCTCATTCGATGGTTAAACGTTAAACCGTAAAACGGTGACGACTTTTCGGCGTAAAATATTTTATACACGACCCACAGTATTAAGTGATATGAAAAAAAAATCAGCTTCTCGTTATTAGATCATTAATTTCTTAAAATGTATTTCTGCTTCCCACGCCGAGACAAACGCACACGAGACGCACGCAACAACAGCGACTGTATAGAGTGACGACGACACAGTGTGGACAAGTTGACTAATGGCCCACGTTTATTCATCAAAATACCGGAAAACTTACTATCCTCCATCACTGCATCTTATCAAACGTATACAATATCTGTAAAAGTGAACCGACCGGTGCACGGCAATATGTCATCGGATCATCGTCAACGCGTGGACATTCCGTAATGCTATTATTTTGGTCTTCGTCTTTGCTTTGTCCCTTCCACGATTTTTAAGTATATATGTAAATCTTTTTTTTTTCAAAATAGGTTTGCTTACCACGGTATCCGGTACCTAATGGTTATGGAAGAGGGGAAAAAATCGTCGGTCGGCCATACACACGCGTAAACGAAAACAACGAGAACACAATGCGCTATATTGTAGACCCAAGTCTCCTCATTAGGGCACGCGGCGCAGTGCGTACGCATTGCAACACGTGTGTACAACACATCGTCTTATCGGTTAACTGGTTTCCATTGTCGGTTTATGAACCGTAGTCAATGTGACACTATAATATTGTAATATCGAGTTGCCAGTTCGCCGCACTCAAACCCTGTTTGGTTCGCGACGTATCGGAATCGACGGGATAACGATACACAGTGATCAACACGCGCGTCGAGATGTACGCGCATTGCCGAAGCAGTGATTAAAAAGAGTCACGGATTTCGAATCGATAATTTTGTATCAGTTGTGTTCGGTAACAATACGATATAGGTCAGGCATAAAAAAACTAATTGTTCGTTTGATACACAGAAATATTATAATACAGAGTTCAAATTACGGTGGTCTACACATTCTTCGAAAGAGTTTTTTAGTATAATAATTAAGTACATTATAATTGTATACACATAATATTCATACAATAATGAAAGTGTAATGGATTTATAGTCTTTAAGCAGGTGCTTAAAACACTATGTGGTATCCACGTGTATATATTATTTGTAACTTGAAGGTGAAATAGTTTCAACGAAAAATTCAGTTGGTTAAAATATATCGATTTTGATTTCAGATCAGCAAACTGTAAATCTAAAAACTGGCGTAAACAACTAGAAATAGTAATGCATACTTTTAATTTTAATTCGTAGAAGAAACATTGTATACATAGATATGCGTATATGCGTGAGGGAAAATTAATTGCATTTGATTCCGATATTAGAACGCTATATGTTGTAATATAATATCGCCTTATAAAATTTTTTACCATAACTTATAGAATACGTGCATGCTGACTGGACGGTTTTTATTTTTTGCATTGTGTCCACCGCGCGGTAATATTGCACAATAATATATTTGTATATTTATTATTATAACTTGCACTTATATGTAAAACAAATTATTCAATATGGAGTTAGTGTACGGAGAAAAATATTGATTAAAAAAATAAATGGTTCCGTGATTTTGAACATAGTGTTAAACAATATAGTATTTGACATAATTTGATGTGACATCAAAATATCTAGTGAAAAAACCCCTGGGTTGGATATGATATCTGCAAAAGTCACTAGATGTTTACCAAATAAATCCATTATCCACATTACTTACATTTTTAATGCAATTCTAAGATTTTCTTATTTTCCTTTAATTTGGAATTTCTCTACAATTATACTATTTCCTAAACCTAATAAACTTGACTCTTAGCCAAAATTTTAAAAAAGTTTATTCTTAAACGTATATCTCCTATCATTAGCGAAAAACATATACTGTCTGACAGCTTATTTGGTTTTTGCGCCTCATATTTGCCCAATAATGTTCTCTTCAGTAGTAATGTATCTCGGCCTCACTTTAGATCAAATATTAACTTGGGCCTCTCATATTAAATCCAAAAGGTTCACTTTAAATAACCACCTACGACTGCTGAATATTATATTATGTAATAATAAATAATCCACACTAAATGTTAAACTTCTCATGTATAAATCTTTACTTAAACCTGACTCTTTCAACTCTGGGAAAACGCAAAAAACTCAACTTTAAACAAAATTTAAACATTTTAAAATATTACTCTATGGCAGTGTCTAATCCAAATTTCTTTTACCCACCAAACCTTTAGGGAAACCTAAACGTTTTTGCGGAAATTTTTAAAAATAAAATTAATGAATACCAGATATTAAATGTCTAGGGCGTCAGTCATAACAAATATTATAACATTATTATGTTACAAATATTTTACGATAAGATAAAATACTGTCGAAGAATAACTCTCGTTCATAATTTGAATCCTTGTTTACATCGAAAATGTTATTTATTGTTTCTCAAATTCCTCACGGAACCCTATCGTTAACACATAGAATTTGCGGGTCCCGCGGAACACCAGTTGATAAACATTGCTCTAAGGAAACTAACAAATATACCTTATTATGTATCAAATCATACACTACACACAGATCTAATTTTAAAAATGTTACAGGAAGAAGCCAAGATCTATAATAAAGGGTTTTATAATAGATTAACTTCTCACACAGATCTACTAATTAAAAACTTAGTGTTTGCTACTATACTCGGTAGTCCTCCAATACGACTTAAACGAAAGTGGTGTCATAATCTTTTACATAACTAACATGTGTATTTAGCTCCTCAATAAAATGTTCACCACTGAGTTGCTTCTTTCTTCAAAATATATTCACGTTATTTTTACTCTTGGCCTATATGCTTATTGTGTCAATAAAATAGATTATATATAAAAAAAAAGTGTTATTCAATAGACCGACAATAATAATTTACCACATGATCTTTCAAGAATTCGTTTCCGACGATAATCATTTCAATAACATATATGTATAAAAATAATAATATTATATTTTACATATTTACAGCCTGCGGTTCAACTCCAGTATTCATATAAATGTATATTATTATATACCTATTAGTGTTAGTATATTAGTATATAAATATATATATTCATACAATTGTTGATTTTTTTTTTTTTATTATGAATTTTCTGTGAAACAATCGTTAATTTTTCACCTATTTTTTACGATTACGTTCACAATAGGACGTTTTTGTAGAGAATTGTGGTCGGGCTATAGATTTACACCGCATTTTTGAACTGAACCCTAAGTATATAATAAATAAATATATAAACACATGCTACACACTTTGCTCGTAATCATTGAGCACGTAGTAGTCGCGGTGGCATGCTTTTAACAGGTTCAATACCCAGAATGGGATATTGCAGAATATGAATGGGTTCCATCGTAAAAACAGAAAAAATACAGGTCGTCGGTCCACCGACGGCACTGTAACCGAAAAAATAAAATTAGGGAAAATGTTGTATTGTACATACATGAATAATCGATTATGTTTAATTTTTATTTTAGTTTAAAGTTGAAACAGAAATACTCATTTTACTAAAATATAATGAAATCGCTTTTAAATTGACTCATCATAAATTCAACTGGGAGATATTGGGGGGTTAACCCCAAGTTAGGGTTTAAAGTTAGGGTTTTAAGGTTAGGTTTAACCCCTAAAATATTTTCATATTTCTTCTCGATTAAAAATAATGAAGATACCTATTGAAGTATACAGTACTAAAGAGAGAAAGTTTGTACTAAAATAAAATCTAAATTATAGAATTGAATTTGTGTACATATAATACATGTCATGTATCATTAATGTGAATTATTGCGGATTTACTTGAGAAAAATGATGAAGGCTAGTCTTGCTAAAATTTTAACTGAATTTATGGTAGTGAGAAGGGACAAATTTTGTCTATATGTGAATTAGTAAATGGGGATGTGGGACGTAGCCTCTTTAGGTCTGTGTTATCTTGGTACTTATAGGCCTCCAAATTGTAAGCTCTACTTGAGCCTATGCGACTCACCAATTATAATATATCAATAATAAGCTCGGTGAAGTTGTGTAAGTTCAAAATAACTGAAAATAAAGCAGCAAGTACTGAAACACAATATCATTGCTGACTTTTTTTTTTAATTCCTTAAAGAATAACAAAAATTACAAATCGTTGAAAATTAGACGACATGATGTTTTCAAAGTAAATTTACATGGTTATTTTACGTCGAAATTTAACAAGCAGCTTTTTACAATGTTTGTTTATTATTTATTATTTTATTCAGTATTATTACATAGCAATAATGGTCAATGGTTAACATTTTTTAAATGTTACTGACATAATGCATTACAGAATGATCCCGCATATTAAACCTGAATTTATTTTTCGGCAAAAACGGTGTACATATAATTATATAACAATGACGCGATTATATCAGTTTTACATGTGATTGTACTACTGCACCAACTGTGTTGTATGTCAATGATCACGTGTAAAACTATATATGAGTGCATTAATTACGAGTTCAAATGTGATCATGAGCTGAGGTCGAAAACCTCTGTTGGTGATTTTGCGAATTGTTTTCTTTCTCTTATATTATTATTTATTATTATCGTTATTATTATAGACAAACATCACACATATATTTTTAATAAATGACCTATCACACGATTAAGCCGAACACAATATATGTACATGATAAATTGGATATTACAGTATATAAATGTACGCCAAAATGGCATTTCAATGTATTTATGTTCAAATAAAGCGAATGGATTTCGAACAAATATTATAGATGGGACAACGTTTTTGTCATATAACAATGCGTTCCATCAAATATTATAAAAGAACGTTTAAACGAGAAGACATTTTTAATTTTAAACCTCATCATACCATATAGAAGGAACGGACCGCGTACTTCTTTTACCTGGCCCGTGCTACATTTTAAAATACTTCATAAAATATCAGCGTTTTTCGGTATTTTATTTTATCATGCTGATTGTTAAAGGTAAATATAATATTTTTCTATAGTATTTAATTGCAATTAATTTATTAAATATCTCAATATAATAAATATATCTATATTGGCATAGTTAACACAGCTATAGGTGTTGGTAGATATTGTATTGGTTTATTCTGTAAATTAAATTATATAAAGTAAATACTAATTGTCAGTTTTAATGACTTGTTTATTTTTTCATTCTTTGCTACGGCCTACCAGATGATTAAAGTTTTGTAAATTGGCCCTCTAGTTACTTTGAGTTGCCCATCTTTGCTATATCGTTAACATTAAGTTTTTAACGTAAAATCATGCTGAAACTAAAGTTAAAATGTTTACATTTTTTGTTTGATTATATAGTTATAATTTTATAAGTGTATATTTAGGGCTAACAACTTGTGTACAGTTAAAAATAAAAACAAATTTAATGTATTCAAAATAAAGTTTTTTATTAAATTTAAATAAAATAATAACAAATATTATACTAAATTATTTTACATTATATAACAGTTTATATAGAATAATACATATATTTAAACACATTGTACTTTGCAGCGAGCATCGAATACGATAAAAAAACCAAGTAAAAGTTCGAAAATATAGTCCGAGCTGGACTTAATGGATTGATACGAAATTCGAAAAATTAGTTGGTAAATTAGTGAACGAAAAATCCAAAAAGTCGTGATGGTCGATTTGAATCGATTTTTTTTAATTGATCTTCATTATATAATCTTTTATAAGATCAATCCATTTTTGTGAATCGAATCGAATCGAATCGTTGAAACGATATTTTATACGAATCGATTTATTTTTAATTATTGATCCGATTTCCGATTTTTTTACAATGCTAACATTATCATGTGTTCTTATTACGAACTTTTCATTCTGATTTAAATCAATTTAATTTCAAGAAATGCCCATCGCTAAAAGTTACTGCACATTTCATGATTTCACCTACTTTTCACCTAGATCACAGGTAAATCTGCAAAAAGTGTCATATATTGATATAAAAAAAATAAAAATAAAGTAATCTTTTGTCACCGATCTTTTTATTCCGATTTAGATAGATTCACTTTCAAGAATCGTCCATCATTATATACGTATCACACTATGTATCAATAATTAATGTTCAACTATGTTATAGTACTACACGTTAATGTACTAAGTTACATTTTATATACATATTTATATTTTTATTGTATACATTCCGGCTCGACTTACAAACAAAAACTACAACAGCTATCGTTGTTTTCTAATGTTCGTTGAAAGCGAGTTATGCACATGAAACGTGTCCAAACTAAAATATATGTCTCAGATAGTGAGATACGTTCAACTTAGATAGTTTAATTTAAATATAATAATATTATATAATTTATAGTTATACATTTATAAATGTATTTGTTTGTTTATTTATATACGATATATAATACTAATAAAATACATTTTACTATTATCGAATGATTGGTCCGAATCGGTAGGTCTTTCGATATGTCCGGATATGTTGCAACGTTTAAATAATTCGAAGGTTTTCAAAGTAACAATATTCATTCCTCTTTGGATTATCGCAGTATAATTTTCTGTACTGCGACATGCAGGGACGCGTATAAAGATATATCTATGTATGGATATCATATTGCCTACGAGGTGTTGCGAAACGCGGTATTGTTATTATGTACATTATAATATGTTGTATCCGTATGCAGGTAAAACAATGTACAACTACGTTAACGGTCCACAGACAGGAGCGAGTGGGTAGGCGAATGGACAGACGCGAAAGAGAAAAACCGTGCACAATCACGTCGTCGTCGTGGTCATGGTGAACGGTGGCAACGGCGGGTGGAGTGAATTTCGCGTGGGGGCCTGCCAGGAAAATGATAAAAAAATAAAAAACAAATGTAAGACAATAGCCGAGCCCCCATGATATGACGTGTGACCGGTCGACGACGACGTGACACCTCTCCGGTCGCGTTAATGTAATTTCGTTTATTTCGTCAACGGCGTTTATATGTTGCGCCCACGAACACACATTCATTCTATCCTAGACGGACCGTGCGGTAGATTTGACGTGTATTACGCCTTCTACAAGCCGATGAAATCCTAACCAGGAGGATGCACAAAAAAATATATTTTAGGGATTGTTTTAAAGTTTTCGGCGACTTCAGTAACAACAGTTATTAACAATAATATCAAATAACAATGGACAATTTGATTTAGTCACTAATATCTTTTACATGGAACACGAATATTGATTTTTAAGTGTGGCCACGTGGGTAAAAAAATATTAATATGTTCATCTTATTACAATTCCGGTAAAGGGTTTAAGCTCCCCTCTCCCTCATCTTGTAAACGTTAAACGTACCTGGTATTAACATATCATTGTACAGTATAGTGTTTTCATTCCGTTTGTAAAATTATATTTACTTTTCGGCGTGTACAGTAATGATTGGTGGCGTATGATTTGATCAAAATTTCTAGGGTCCTAATTTTTTTTTTAAATTTCAATCATTATACGTAAGGGTTTATTTCCTCGAATAACGGGCTTAAAAAAGTGATATGTTACATTTCATGTTATTACTGAAAGTAGATTCCTGGACATTTTCAAAAAATCTTTTAATAAATAATATTTTATATTATATACACACGTCGTATAAGATACAGTTAATTTATTAAAGTTACATCGTATTGTATAAGCTGTAAGTACATATTTCTGAGGTTGCGAAATTTCGCTACCCCGGTTGCGCTTACACATATTTCAGAGGTTATACTACGAATTACAAGATAATATTAGAAATTATTGATATAATATTCTCTCTTTCTCCACGCCATTATACGTATAAGTACTGTTATAACATCGACGGAAAATTTTCTGAAATCGGAAGGCATGTTATTATTGAATTATTACGCGAAACGCAACGCTGTTCGTGCAGCAACGCACACGCAGCATGAGCTGTTATTTCTACGCTTTTCCGGGCGGGTGTTTTTATTTTTTTTTTTTAAACTCGCGTTCTTCCGGAAACTACGATTGGTTTTTATTCACATTCACGAAAAAAAAAAGGAAAAGAGGAACAAAATCAATGCGATTAAAATAAGACCTGCAGTTTCAAAAAGGCAATATCGATAATAAGCAAAAAAATAATCCAAAACAGAACGCATAATATCTCTTTAGTAATACGTTATACCATAGGATTCCGTTTCGGACATACATGTTCGCTGAAGATAATAATTTTTGATTCGAATGCAATATTGTTGCGAATGTTAATACACGTGACACGGAACTCACGTGTTACGTGAAATATATATTTATCCAAAATATATAACCGTTAGTTAATATTGTTTGTACAAAATTAAGATAAGGTTATACATTTTTATTTTGGATTTGGCACGTGACACGTGAATTCCGGAATTCACGTGTTTTAAGAGCTCTAGTTGCGAACGAGGACGCGGGTGACAATGGTGGACGCTTAAAACAATAATATGACTAGCGGATGCGTTACGCAGAGACTTAAGCAAGAGAGCGGTCGGAGTCGTGAACTGAATTTAACAGTTGAGCGTGTGGCGGCGTACAGAGTTTGATAAACATGAATTCACGCGGTCGCGTCATCATGAACGGGGAGGTCCGCGAGTCGGTACTGATCAACATGCAACAACGGCAATCGACGACGATGCGCTTGGAATCGATGCGTTGAACGCGGCATCCGTAGTTTTCGGCGCGCACTCGTCGACGCGAATGCGTGCCGGTTCCCGCTAAAAAATTGTTTCCGGTGTCGAACGTCGCTGGACCATGTTGGCCGTTTGGTAAAAGATATACGGTCGCGTACCGGCAGGATTTTCTAAAAATATTCACGCGAAAACGCGATATCGGGGCGGGGCGGGTGGGACGTCCGGCATGCGAGTCTTGGCAGGAAACTCCGGGCAAATTTTCAAGTGCATAAGTGTAAATCATCAAGTGTAAACCTCGCCGGATCGGTCGCCCGTGCGAAATGTACACCGCCGGTTCTTCCGCACCCCACGGCGAACCGTCGCTTCCGAGCGAGCCCGGATTTGACACGGGGCACGGCGAGTCGGTCGCGTCGACCTATACCGCGGACTTGCCGCGTTTCCATCGCGGAGCACTGAGCGCGCGACGATCGAATAACAAACGTGCAAAAATAACAAGACAACGGTCCGCCGACACGGTTGACCGTCGTAACCCGTTCACCGGTTACACCCGACGTAACCGTGAGGCGACCGCACGTCGGGTTGCGCGCGCTCTGCACGGCGTCGCGTTCTCGTCGCGCCACTCATTCGTCCGCGGTCGGGTCGCGGTGGTGGGACGAACGACCCGGCGACAACGATGGCATTCAATTTGACGGTGTTTAATTACGCACGCGCGTGCGGTCTCGTTTGCCGCGAAAATCGTATCACTTTCCGTGTTGTCATTGTTCTACGCAACAGCAATTAATTGAAATTCGAACGGGGTACGTATTGTTTCACGTATTGTGCGTACACGAAATCGCTGTCCGGTTCTGCAGGAACTCCGTTGAGCCCGAGCAGTGCGCGAACACGTGATTTAATAATATACGCAACGACACGGTCCGTAGACACGTGAGACGTCGTTGGCGAAGATCAGGGTTTAGTCGTTTTCTTTCGACGTATTCATAGTCCTCGATCGGAATCGATCGGAGTAGTACATTTTCTACCATCACATCGGAAAAGGACAACAAAAAAAAAATAAATACTATAAAAAATATCTTGTCTAACAATTGCTGTGTCTTATTAAGTTTCAGTTGTTAATCACGCTGAACGAATGAATGATTATAATATTTTGTTTAATAATCATCTTTACGTTATTAAGTTGTTTGCTCTGTTGAATGAAATGAAATAAAATATACGTATATTACTATTTCTAATTTTTTTTTCATACTACATAATAATAGTTTATATTGTTACAAGCATTACGAGCGGATTAAGAAAAACGATCTTATTGTACTCAAATATTATACTAAACTGGCGATTGTCAGCCGCCTAACAATTCAGTCGAATTTCCGTCTATCTAAATATTATTTTAACAATGGAGGGACGAAAATCAATAGAAAAACGTCAATTTGGTTCAATTTTCGAATGAATAAGTTACTATTATAAGATAAAAATATATTTTGTAGTCTTTGACCGTCGATATTTATTACTGCCGTATCTCATATGATGAACATAACGTTTTTCTACATACATATTATGGAATGGTTATCTCGAGGCATTTCAAGTGATAATAAAACGGCATGACCATTGTTAATAATAATAATGTTTACTTATATCAATGCTATCTCGTTTGATTAGAACATGAGGGGTTCAGTGTGTACAAAATATTGATTAAATAGCAATTATGTTTATTCGTATAAGCAAATACAATAAATGAATGATGATCGAAAATATGCTATAATAAATATGTCATTTTCCTTACCAATATAAATCATATTTACGTGTATATATATATATATATATATATATATATATATATATAATGATAACATTGTTCATTTATCCATGTCATGAATAAGTTTCAGTTGTGTGAGTTGTGTGGAACTAAAGGGAAAAAATTATTCCTTAGTCTCAAACACATTTTCATAATATTTAATTGTTGTATAAACATAACTGGGAATCATTTGTTCAAACATTTCAAAAATATTTAAATGTTGGAAGTACAGTTGATACGAGTAATATGAAAAAAAATTAAATTTTATAAACTTAATTCCACGGCAATGTTACATTAGTGACGGCAGTAACTATACTTTTATGCTTTAGCTTTATGTGAATGTCAGTATTTGTCTTTATGATACTTTTTTTTATGAATGAAATAGGTATAAAAAAAATATAAAAACATTGTTGGAATATTTAAAAAATGTTCGTTCATACTGATTAATAATGATATTGATATCACTTTATTTTGACGTTTGACCTTAAATAAAAACAATTTATATTAAGGTACTTAGTACGTACAATATACATACTGACAATAATATTTAAATAGGTCACTAGAAATGACTCATTATATTTAAAAAACCCACAGAGCAATATTCTTATAGTTATAAATTATAATTGATAGATTTTTTAAATTAATTATACTAGGTATAATAATATTTTATTAGTAGGAATGATGATACACTTTGATTTTTTCATTGATTATAAGATTACATAATTGTATTATAGTTGAAAAATATGTCAATAAAATATTTCTACATTATAATATTTGATTTAAGAAATGTACGTGTAATTTATTTCTTATATAAGCAGTTGACATTTTATTTTCTACTATACAACATTTGATTGAGTAATTTTTTTATTTATTCATCTTTGAAATACTTCCTGTGCACTAATAGTTACAGTCGGTGTTAATTTGATATGTGTCCGACCAAATGTAACTGCTAAGTTCCTACGAGTATTACAATGTAACTGATATTAATTTATTATCATCTACTTTTGTAAATTATAGAAAAATAGAAAATATTAGAATTTGATAACTGTTTATATTCATAACAGCACAACATAGATATTATTTATATAATATTTTTATTATTATCACTGTTGTTAAACAGACGAAACGTAGTTTTTATCAATTAAATTATACGAACTCGAGAATTATAGTTAAAATTCACTGATATCAATGAAATAGTAATTCATACATTAGAAACCAATATAGATATGCATAAATGACAGTGCGTGTAGACTGTACTAAGCACTAAATAAAACCGGCATTGGGTTAAGAACGGGAAGATTTTAAATTGCGATTTTTTTAGAAGAAATAAATGTTATCGCTATACGAGAGAAAAAACTGATCAATGACAGAAAACTGCATTCGTTTTGTTTTTTCATGGTATAATTTCCACCGAACCGATAAGAAACGGAAATTAATAATAATCATAAAACATTATACGTAGTCATACAATCGAAAATAGATAACGATATTGTTATCTGAATCATAATAATAACTATGTATTATAAATTATAATTTATCAACTTGACCATATATGCGTGAGTACCTTCTTAACGTATAGAAAGAATAGAATAGGGAGAAAATTGGTCGGCGCTCGGCTAACAGCCAAATCATATCTCATTTGCTCCCATAAATCCTTACCTACGCTATTTCCCTATACTTTAGGATTAATGATTTATCACATATAAGCAGATCGATGAGTGACTGTACTCACTAAGTAACCATTTTAACTCTTTCCAGAAATGCCGTAATTCCACGGGTATACTGTGAAATATCGCGGTAATTTATCGTAAACTATCGATAACGTTAATAAAATTAAATACCTTTTCAGCTTTTCTGCAGTTTTTTATACGATACGTAAGAATCGGACATACTACGGGCATGCATCATTGTTAAAGAGGGGAGGGAGAATGATGACTGGGTCTCCCGGAACGAGACGAGTGAAAGTGCACGTTTGGTTTTAAACACGTGTCATATATGCATGTGCACGAGGAGTATATCAATATTATTATTATTATTATTATTAATATTATTACTATTACTGTATCATACTGTTGTAATGCGCGTATTATACAGACTTCGGTGAAAAGGTGCAGAGGTGGAAGAGGGAAACAAAAAATAATAAGAAAGAGGAAAGAGAGAGAGAGAGTCATGTTGCGTCTCTGCAGCAGCACGTGGTGGTACACACGCAAAGCGATTATAAAACCTTAAGAAAACGCAACTCATTGATTTGAAAAAATAAAAACGAAAAAACGAGTACGGAGCTCTCTAGAGGGAATAGGGAAATCACTTCGTATTACGCAAGCGGAGAAAAAACAACTCAGTTCAATAGATAATCGATCTGCGCGTGTTTAGTTGTACAGAAGGTGCGTATAGTATTATGCACGGTGCACAAAACAGATGATACGGACTTCCTGTGGTATCCGCTGAGAACCGAATAAATTACAGTGCAATGTCGAATACGTCAAACGCTTGAACCTCAAACGTAAATATGTGACGTATAAGACGCACAAGATTTGATCAGAGATCGATGATCACACAAATAACCATCTCATTGGGTTTTAAACACACACAATATCAAATAATAATATGCGTGTGTATGTAACACACATAGTGATAAGGCCGTGTCCCGTGTGAAGAACTCATGAGTATAAGGTACGTGCGAGTCGTTAGACCCAAAAACCAATTTGCAAACGCACACCGACCTTAATGGTTGATGCTCTACATAGACGACAGGGTGTATAATATTATAATTATTATAATCGCAACATTTATCGCGTTATTATATTAAATCGTTACATTTAACGGGTGGTTTTTTTTCAATAGAAATATTGAATTATTATTATAATCAATATAATTCTCCTCATCGTTCGAACCACATGTCTACATAAACAATACTGTACGGCAAATAAAATTCGAACGAGCATTGTTACGGTAGTTAAGTTATGGCATTCCAATAAACTAAAAAATATTATTACGTGTGAACAGAACACAATGTACACGTACACATTTTTGTACATACATCGGCTGATTGGCATGCGTGTACAAAGTACACACATTATAATATTAAATAACAAGACATTTCGAGACGTTTGTACAACAGTAGTACCAGTAGGTATATTGTAATTAGACAACGTCAACTTTTTTCACTTCTTTTTTTTTTCATAAATATTTTTGCTTATACATTTACAATATTATTATTATTAACTCTGCACACTGGCATCGAATAAATACCGAAGGATTCGATAGGACAAAAACCGAATTGTCAACGTTTACAATAGTTTTCAAGACCTTCTACCGCAATATATCACATTATGTTTGAATACACGCATAACATAATTGTGAGTACGTATGGTAATTGATTACTACGCGTTATTTTACGATTGAAAAAAAAAATAATATAATAAATAAATAAACGGGTCGTTTTAATTTGCATGAAGTCGATGTGTGCGACCAGTATATGGCGCAACCGAGATAATTGCGCGTGAGAAATAATATGATAAAGTGAAATTTGTGTGAAATTTCTACACTCTGATTGTCGTCATCGTTAATTATTGGAGACACAGCGTAAGCAAATAGGCGAAAATACGTTTCTAAATTCCGGATGTACGTTTGACGACACAATATTATTTGTCGGCCGTCGCGGTGCGGGTTGCAACGCTCGTCAGAAACACACATCAGAGTCGATAGTTCGAGAAAACATTAATTTAGAACAAAAACAGCATGTATTTCTATCGCACGACGGCGATGGTTCGTAGCGCTCGCGCAAAAAAGAAGAGCGATACATATATTATAATATTATTTATATAAAGTACGTAAATACGAGTTATGAAAGCGGTACACTAACGTACGCAACTAGTCGCTGTTGTGTACAGTTTTGTGTACAATATACTCGTTGGACTGTACCTACTGGACAGGTGTTTTGACCCAAACTGAATTTTCAACTTTTTTTTCAGTAAATGTCAAGCAAAACAGAATTCGATTTTTCGTATTAATTTCGTCTGTGGAATTATCTCTTTGCACATATATTGTACATGAGACTGCTGTTATACAGAGAAGCGCGCGTGTCAACTCCGTTCGATCACGAAATACAGATTCAGGATCTGCGTCACGCGGTGCTGCAGGTGACAGAACGTTTCCGGCCGCGAAATCAGTGGCAGCGCCAGGATATTTTATTAGGTAGACCCAATGGGACGACAAAAATTACAAGGCCGTTCCTTGCAAAAATTTCAACCATAAACACGAATAATATGAGACACTAACATTGATATTGCGTTTTATTATCATATACTATTACAGTAGGTACCTATAGTGTACTTATAGTGTTTCCATCGTTTTTAATTACGTATTTTCGTGTTTCTATAGTGAACTATAAAATTTTTTTGTCTGCCTAATAAAAATGACCATATTGTTATGCTTAAGGTCGGACCAATACCCAACGGTAGGGCCAGGAATTAACAAGGGCCTAACCTTGCGCCGTCACTGCGCGGGACTTAATGGCAAACCCTTGAAACTCTACGGACGTCCCCGACGTCTACGCAACGAATACGGCGCTAACACGTGCACCGTGTACGGTAATATTTGCAGTGCGTCCCACGTGCGAAAAATCTTCGCGAATTCCGGTGGGCCCGTTTACAGCATAATAGAACAACAAAAAACGCGCACCACACACGTATCTACGATTTTATTACTACTACTATTAATCCGCGCAGCGGAGAATGTGATATTAGCCGAACAAATTGGTCGCGTCCGAAACACGGTAGTAGAGTTTGTCGGTCGGCGTACACGCGTATGGTAGCCGAGCCGTAGTTATGTATCAGCTGCAGCGGTCGCGACCGACACGAAATAATATTATTATTTATAGTTACAACAGCGCAGGTGGAAGGGGGTAGGTGGTTGGTGGTCGGAAAGTGGCCCGGGAGGGGCTGCGCGGAGGACGGAGCGATGTGCGAGAGGTGGTATATACCAACACGACTCCGATACCGCATTCTTCGCCGGAGCAATACATTATTACAAGGTCATCACCGCCGCCGCCGTATAATTACCGTATCGTTTCGACAGCGGAGGCAGATCTTATTCGCGTGTGGCAGCCGCAGCTGATATAGAGGTGTATTACGTATATGTTCGTGTCCGGATCGCGTTAAATCGATTTTTTTTTTTCTATCCGTCCATCCGACTACGGAAGAGATACGTCTGTTACACGATTATTATTATTACGCTCTACACTGTTTATACAAACCAGTTGGGCGGTGATAACACTACGGGACGCGATCGATAAACGTCGTACAGATTTTCGTACTAATCATTTTCCTTTTCTCTCCCTCTCCCCACCACGATTACGAGTCGATTCGCTGTACGGCTACGGATTTTTTTCCATCTCCGTCGTCGCCACTCGCGCCACGTCCTGATGAATTAGACGGCGCGTTACGGATTTACCCGCAACTGTATCTGTACACATATACATAATAGTTATCGTCGTGGAAAATCGTTGTGGAAGACTTCCGACGACGATACTTCAACGCTTGCACGCGGCGCAGCCAATACAACTTCGAGCGTAGGTACCTACCAACAACACTGTGGCCGTCACCGCTTACATGCAGAACGAATTTCCACAGACGCGTTGTCGTATCTCCCTTCTGCGCTTGAGCACACTATTTTGTTCCGTCGTATATTCAGCCTACGGTGACGATGACAGTGACGGCAAGAAGGACCTTGGGAAAGTTATACAAAAGAAATACACCCACGTCGCCACTGGGCTGAAGGTTTTTCGGATGGGCCGTCGCAGGAAAATGCAGTGGCGCGCGCGTACCGCCAATAAGTGTGTATGTATGTGTGTGTGTGTGTGTGTATTAGTTATGAGAAAAATCCGGATTTGCTGAAGTTTGAAAATCCTGATTATCGGAATTCGAAATCTGAAATTCTGGATTCTGAAATCCGAAAAATAATTTCAATACAAGTTCATCCAGCCGACATATTTAGTGTTATCTGAAACCGTGATCATACTGGTTATTAATTGTACCTAGAATAAGTTAACTAGGTACTTAGTAGACTGTTTCGTATTTAAAGAAATAATTTAGGTTTTATATAAAAAAATGCAATACTCTGATTAGAATTTTATAATCCAACATTTGTGTTCTAAAGTCCAAAAATCCAATGTTTGGATTTAAAATTCGGAATTCGGTTATTTCAGATTTATTTCACATCACTAGTGTTTATGCACTAAATACTATAACGAGAATAATGACTAGGTATATACACCTACACGTGTATGTTGAGGACAAATCATTGAGCAGCCATAACGAAGCCCGAGAAAATCGAGATTTCGACCTACGAGCGTTTTTATATATATAATATTAGTTGATCGTTTTTTGACGACAATGTCACCGGCCATTTTTTCTTATTTTTTACCACCTATTGTCATCGACACATTCAGGTCAAGTCACGGCGATAATCTTCTCGCTAAATTCTTCTCCATACACGCACGCACTCTTCCTATGTTCACATCTTATTCTTTCTTATGATACACATATACGTGTATTCACGCGATTGTGACGGTACGCACGACCTGGCAAGTCGAATAAGACGCTTACAGTTATAACATCTGCATTCGGTTCGGTGTTACGTTTTGTAGTATTATGTTTCGTGTAATGTATGAACATTTGCGGAGAATAAGTCTAAAAAGGAATTCAGGGCACTACGCTTGTTATTTACGTATCAAAAATAATCTATCATCAAAAAATTTTCAATAGTAACAACGACGGAGCAAAGACAGTGCAGATAGATGTCTGGGCTAAAACTTTGTATGTGTTACAGCGACCAAGTTGTTTTGCAAACTTTTAATTGCGGATAACCGCAATCAAAACGTAATAATTCGGAAGTATTTACACTGCTCTAGTATCCGTCCGTTAGCGCGTAATAATATTGAACATATTCTGCGTATCGTATTGATAATATTCGGTACACTCTAGTCGCATATGAGCACGATATATTATTATTTATTATATAAATGTAGGAGCGCCGCTATTACACCCGTACCGAGTTCATTTGGAGGCGTTGAATAATAATTAACCATCATAATAATAAATACTTTTACTCCGCTCGCTTGACAACAGTACAATATACAAGTGCGATGTGCTTTTTCTTTTTTCGAATTGAATTTCTCTCTCGTTCATACTCAACGAACTCGTGGTATAATTTAAAATAAAATTTCTTTTTTATCCTACTCTCTATACGGTATAATATGTTTTAAGAGTGATTTACTGGTGCGTATATGAAGTTACATGCCCGTAACGTAAAATGATTAAAATATCTTATTCATAATAAAATACACAGTATAGCATTCATTTGCGTCCAAAATGATTGAATATACATACATACAAACATATGTTTACTCACTTTTGTTTTTCAATACATAATGTTACACATTTTATTCAAAGTACTGCGTAAGAGTGTATAAATATTAAATCATTATATTATAATAGCTTTGTGATTTTAATCGTAAATAAAGTAACTACCATTAAACCTTTTACATAATAATAAATTAGTATTAATAGTGATGACATGTATATCGGTATAAAGGTCAATTTTTAAACAAATATAATCATTAAAACTTCGTTTGAATTCGCTACTGTTTTCTTCTATATTTGCAATCGTCTAGCAGCATACAGCAATTAACAACGATTGATTAGATTGCAGGCTGATTAAAAATGTATGTTTGATAAAAATTATTGATACTGTGTAATTAAAATCAGTTACTTCGTTTACGTAATATAGTTGATATTTATAATATAAAACACGATCTATTTATTTTGATAATTTTGATAAATTGTGAACAATTACGATTTTTTTTTATAGCCAAGACATTCAGAACTTATGTTATTATTAACGACAATATGTCGCCTACATTATACAACAAGAGATTTTTTCATAAATTTGAGGCCTGTAATAATTTTGTTTTTCAAGTTATTGTTACATAATCTATATCTGGTACAACTACGGATAAGGTATGGCTAAAGTACTATGGCAGGTAAAGCTAAGGTTTCATCAAGCATTATTGTTGTGATAAAGATATCGCGGAAAAATCTAAGATTCAAGTTTAATAAACAGTCGTAAACAGATGAAAAATTGCCTACCAGGGCATGAATGGGTTTTTGATAAAAAGTATATAATAAGGAACCTTATGCCAAATTATAATTCTATACAAGAGTATTTTACACTTGATTCTTTGCGTACAATAACCATTAAAACACGACAATTTACAGAAGAGTCTGGAGGTACCTTTGATATAATATAATTGTAATAATACTAATGCACGAACACATCATGTTATACTACACGCACACACGCTTAAACACGCTCATACATATATATAGTATTTCATTTTTAGACGTTTACTCTATGTAGACGAGCGCCGTAGCACATCAGACAAAAAACAGAGTCATTGGATGCTCTCCAATGTCAGCCTAATGAACTGCACTATACACAGTCGAGTGTAATAACATTTTCGATCGTCCCACGTATTAGAAGGAAATCCAAAAGGAAAACAGATCATTTCGTTTGGAAATAAACCAAACCGCGTTATTCGTTTCGAATGTTGTTTCTGTATACATAATATATGTATATCGCTATACATTTTGACACGAGTGCACATAACACTCAATATCTGTTGACACACACACACAACACACAACACACACACACACACACACACACACACACACACATACACTATGCACGTTCACACACAATTTATAGTAAACTTCTTAACCGTCCTTCTTTCCGTAATTAAATAACCCATGATACTCTGAAATTTCATCCGCGTTTTTTTTTTTTTACACAACTTTTGAAAGGTTTCGTTTCCACGTATCTATATAATATTATGTTTGTACGAAAAACAGACTTCAATCCGCGAGTCTTACTTTGCTAAATATAGAATTACAATCTAAACAGTGCAAACATTTACGGTCCAATAGAAGAGAACAAGAGTAATATTCTTATTAACCACACACGCTAGAAATCGAATCGCTCGAACGAGATTAGAACAAAATATTATTATTGTATATTGTTTCGGAGAAAAATAAAAGTTGATACATAATTGCTATAGGCCGACAATTCACCCATGTATAATAATATGTCGTTATACTTTTTACTAAACGTGTACGAACAACAAATAAGAACATTTTGCGATAAAAATCATTATATAGTATGAATGCGTGGACAGTCACACGTGTCATTTCTACGAGTTTCCGAATCACACGCTGCAGTGGTATCTCACGGCGGCGACGAAACTTTCGCTACTGGTAACAACGACTTATCAATATTGTGTATGGGGATAAGACATGTACATACAACAAATACTTCGAACGTTAATAGCAAAAAATACCACAACACTGTTGATATTATATTATTTCACGAGGATGACTTCGTTCTTTTAAAACAAATAACCGCTACCAGATATCCACGGCGTCACGTCTCAGGAACAAGACGTGGCATTAGGCACGTAATTAAACGGGGGCATAGGATCAATCAACCCCGTTCTTCCCTTCAATGCCGTATAGTAATAAACACGAATTAAGATATACGGTATTTACCACTTTATTAAACATTATTTAATTATTTAAGCCCCCTCCTCCCCAAAAAAAATAAACACCTATTTACGTGTTTGTGTGGTGTAGTACGAGTGCTAAGCGTAAGATATTGAACTCTAGACAAAATAAGTCGAACGCTGTGAAGAAAACTTCGGAGACGATTTTAAACCAAAATTTAATTGCAAAATCAAATTTGTATAAACGTTAATTATTGCAGCTTGTTAACACTTTTACTTCACCGTAGACAAAATTAAATCTTGTAGACAATTGAACGCATACCCGCCGTACACCGTACAGTAATAAAATAATTATTAATATTGCAAGCTATGATTTTCTGTCTCTGTCAATCACACGCGCAACGTAGAATTATAGTCGTTTTTCATTTTCATTGTACTAATTGATCAGTTGATGCAATAAGGATTTAAATCTTAGTTAAATCTACTTTAAATAGACTTTCCCACCTTTTTTATGCTATTTCCTAAGATTTCATAAAACATTGTATGTTTGTAATGTATTAGTTATTTGATATATTAAGTAGAAAATTTAAAAAAAATATTGTTATCGATCTAATGTCAACTTAATGGAGAACACAAATTAGTATTCAAAATCCTTATCGCATCAACTGATCGATCGGTACGTTGAAAATAGAAAACTTTCCAAGCCTTGTTGAGCGAGTGATGGACAGAGGCTGCACAAAATCATGGCTGCAATCCTATTGACATTTAAACAACAACACACTGGCGCGCCTGTAGGACTGCACTCGACGGCGGCATTGATGACGACGACAACCGCATGTACCTACCTGATCACACACACACACACACACACACACACACACAGAGGCAAAAAGAGCGGTCTCCGTCACATGCATGTACGTACGTGTACACAATAGCTAACGCGCAACTATCGTATGAAATAACGGGAAACGTTTTTTTTTTCCAGCGTCACACGCGTTTCCCCTAATTCACAGACTATAATAATTTATACCTATATAGGTGCATATGCTATATACATATATTACAAAAATATATACATACATATATACTGCCGCGATGTATATAAGAGGGTTCCACGCGCGACGCACATCACCCTGTTCACATAATATAATACATATAATAGTACCGAAAATATTTTCGTCGTTTGTTAAAGAATGTAGTATAGTGAACGATCTCGAAAAATTAACGGAAAACGCAAGTGTTGATTTTCTCTTCTCCCCCATCTCACTTACGCTTTATACAATATTATTGTGGGTATGAAAGAAATATATGTATAATGTAAATAGAATTTAAATTATACTGCTTGTTCTCGCAATCTGTGTACGATTATATGCAATATAAACACCGATATGGCGATAACGAATCGCTGTAAAATGATTTACCATGATGTAACAACAATATGCAATTAAAAAACAAAATAATCTGTCGTCCAAAAACTGAGAGTTATGCTATGTTAATTAAATAATTATTATATAGGCAATGATTCTTTAATTTATATAATAATCGGTTGGTATAAGACAGAAACGAATAGAAAAATTGAAATAGCATGAATTCAGATGTCAGAACTTAAGCACCATGAGCCAGGCTACATTTCTTGAGTAGAGTCAATATTTACAACGTTATGTATATGGACCAGTATTTATTATAAATAATTAATAAACTAGGTACCGATTGATATATAATATTATAGGTTGTAGACATTTCAATGGTGAAACATATCGCAAACATTAAATAATACACTAATGGATAGTCGTACAAAAAACTCTAACTGACATTGTAATAGCTCAAAATGAAGATACCTGAATATTTTAATCGAAATAATATATAAGTGTTACAAAAATATTGAAAAAGTCTTTCCTGCATGTGATACTCGAAAATGTTGTATTTGATGGGTTGGTATTATAACAAAAACCATGATACCATTTAATGTGGTAATATAGTATACATATTATCATATGTAAACAGTATTGGAACAGTAAAGATTACTCTAACCACTACTAAAAACCATTTTATATACTTTTATTTCTCTCTAGTATTATAATACCTACTCTAGAACCTACTCTAGATTACTCAGATAAACTCTCATATATTTGTTACATAATTTTCAACCCGTTCAATAACTGTTTTCAAATAAATTTACAGTTTTCATCACGCATTTGTATTACAATATTCTATAATCATGTTGTTATTTTTAATAATAGACTATGAATTATACCAAAATGAATGTTTACCAAATTTGTTTAAATTTTGAATCTGGCCTCCCTTCTGCGTAAACACCGATGGATTCTTATTAAGGCGAAGGTTTAGGTTGGAATAAAAATTTATGCAAATACTATAATACTATAATACTCGACTCGTGTAGTTATTATACAAACTATAACTACGGCGAAGAAAGATATAAGATCTGTGAGTTATGTAAGTACAATTATTGACAAGACATTGGGTATTAAACTAGTGATTTATAACGAAAAAACACTCGTAAGTTAGGTACCTGTGAATATGCAAAGTGGTCCTCGCAAAGAGTCACCGGACAGCTGGATGAAAGCCAAAAACAGATCACCCACCAACAGACAGCCAACGTAATTGACCTGGCACTTCCAGTGAAGCACGTGGTACGTGCTGGGCAACATGCAGCTAGCCACTAGAGTGACGGCAAGGAAGAAGACTGAAAGCAGCAGCCCCAGCGGGTACAGGGTGAACCGTATGTCCTCGCGGTAGCTCTTGGTCACATGGTCGTGATGGTCGTTTCGAGGCGCGCACGTGAACACCGTCCACAGCCGCGGCTCCTTGTCTTCGAGCACGTGCTCCAGACAGTAGTCCCGTGGCTGAATGGTGTGACCGTCGGCGGTGCGCAGCACGCCACCGGCCGGCCACAGGTCACCGACGGGCCAGTGGGACTCGTTGATGTGGCCGGACATAAAGAACGAATCGCCGTCGCACCGCGGGAACCCGTATATGAGGTCGGCCGGCAGCTCGGCCGGGTCGTGGTGGTCCGCGATCTCACACGCGGCCTTTTCGTCGCTGTACACGGCCGCGGGGCCGCAGCACTTCTTCGTCTTGTTCGGCTCGTCGGGCGGGCACACGAGCGCGCCGCTGCGGTCCAGGCAGTACTGGCCCGAGTCCACCAGCGTAGAGGGCCATAGCTGAGCCCACAGCGAGCCGTTGATGAACGGCACGAAGCCGGACGGTGAGCCCAGCGGCGAGGCGGGCAGGAACACGGCAGGGTGGCACGGTGGCCGGGCCGGCGCCATGTTGTACGACGGCGGTGGCGTGCTGTTTGGTGCCAGGAACTGGTTGCTGTACACGTCGAAGATGACGGGCACGAAGTCTTGCGGCTGCGGCGCGGGAACCGGCACGCATCGACCGTGCACGTCGGTTAGGTCGAGCGTCTGGCCGCGGCCGCAGCACCTGAACACTGTTACATTGTCGGCGAACGCGGCCGCGGTGACGGGCGACCACGTCGTCGCCACCGTCAACGTCAGCAGCAGCCACAACGGTTTCAACGACATGGCGGTCAACAGTTGCATTTCACGTTGCCACTCGTGGTGGTTGTTTGTTCGCGCTTGATATTCAGATCACGCGGTGACGGATCGTCGGCGAAACGACGACGACGACACGGCGAAAACAACGTTCATAACGACGGCACAACGGCCTCACCTCGGATCACGGTGGTCGCGTCGGCAGAGCACTTGCTACGACGGTATAGCGTGTCGCGAGGAAAAAAAATTAAGAGTCTCAGGACGGAGGAAAGAAAACGCCACCGCGCGATGTATATCGTAAGAAAACCGAAAGCCGATGGATGCTAATACCATCCGACGGACGATGTCATGACAATAATATGCGGAGGTATTTTATACGCGATTTGGCGCGCGAGCACACGGACTGGTTTGACGACGGGCGGCACTACGTACGTTACGGACCAAGAACGAGACAACACTGAACAGCGCCGGACGCCGCTCGACCGCCGCCGGTTCGTTTGGACCGTCTCTATGCCGGCGCGGTGTTCCCCGTCCATTGCGGCCGCGCGCTCTCACCTCCCCACCGAAGAGAAATAATGCACCGAACCCGTAACGTCGCCGCTGCGGCCGCTTATCACTTTTGTTCGCCGCCCGACCGTCTCGCTTCTAGACTCTCGCGCGGCACATAATGTTACGCATCAAACGTAAAAATGTTCTACGGCTGAAAATGCAGCGGCATTTTCGACGACATTTCGGCTCTTGCGGCCAACGGAATTCAAAAACATTACCTTATTACGTAATTGTTAAATAATTAGGAAATGCCGTTTAAGAGGTCTGTATTGAATTTAATATATGTACGAATTCCATTTTTTTTTTTTTTTTAATATTTATTTTCTTATTTCACTAACCGTCTCACGTACTCTAGAACACTGTTACGCAGTGACTGCTCCGCATGATCACAGTCTCGGCAGTGGATTCGAGGAAAAACGCCCGGTAGGAATTCTGGTTTTTTGCGGTCCACAACATTCGAAAATCGCCAAATTATTTATTTATTAGAGAGTACTATATTCGTCTGCATTTGTTTTTATATTTTTCATTTTTACTTCGTCCGACTTGCCCGACCGTAAAATCCATCTCTGCGCAGCGGCCGCAGCAGCCACATGCTCATTCGCGCTAGAAATCTGTAATGTACAATGGTCCGAGTTCCCGTTTCGTCGACGCTAAACACATATACTCGTAATTAATATACATTACGTTTAATACGTACTGTGTGTAGAATTTTATGATACGATTATCTTGTCGAAATAGAGACTTTGCTCGACGTGTTCAAGTTGCCTCGTAAATATTAAACTAACTGAAAACTTGGGCGGGATAATTCTATGTAAGAAAAAATAGCGGTACAAATGAAAATGTTGAAAACGAATTACAGTGTGACAAGATTCGTTTTGGTTGAAAAAACGTCTAATCCGTATCCAACGCTAGAAATTGATGTCAAAAAAGTGCACTCCTCGAACGGGTAGGGTATGTATCTGAAAAATCTTTGGAACAGTTCGTACATTATTTTACGTTTTGAACCCAATGAAATTTTTACGATTATACTAATATCACTTTTATGATAATTATATGTTTAGAAAAAAAAGCCATTTAAGCACCAGAGTGAGTCAAGAATATCTGGACTGGAGTTCACGTAAGTGTGATCAAGAACTCTTCAGAAGAATTTTAAATATTTTCTAAATATTGTGTTTGTAATTATTTTTAAAATAAAATGTGCTGTCTTTCAATAACACCCGATATTCTAACCGTGTTTGAAGAAAAAAACGTCAAGGCGGTCACGAAATCTTTTGCAATTATTTCTACCACAATCCCAGCGATACTTTAACGTTTTTTTTTCAAATGATCTACAACGTAGGTACAAGTCGCAGTAGTGTCACACATATTTATATATAAATTACTTTTTTCATTGTATACTGTTTAATCAGCCTCGCAGTGCGATGTCTAATGAGACAAATTAAAGTAGTTTCTATTCTTAATATAAAAACGTACATAACTTAATTGCATTATTAGTAATTGATTTTGTATTACAATTTTTTATGTTAATACTAAATAGTGTAATTCTGAAAAAAGCATTGTTACTTTCACTTTAATACATATACAAAATTTATACAAATTAATTTTGTATAATTTCTCTGGTTAACCCATCAATAATTCTGATTAAATAAGAAATATGCTTATTGAGATGCATTTTATGCAAATTCATTAAATCATAATTAAATTTTAAAATATATATTTCAATGTCCATAATTATACTAGTTGACTAATCACTTCATCGATACTTGAATAATTGCAAGTTGTATCGAAATTATCAATTGAATGTAATTTCATTTTACATATTTTATATACATACAATACATTAACACCGATTATCTTTCGCCAGCAGCACATTATGTTAGCCAACCCTCGCCACCAACTGCAATGTAGCTTTTTATAATATGTTCACTCATTCGTTTTATTGTACGTGAATTAATGTACTTACGTATGTTAATCAAGTGTATGTATATACAAAAGTCGATTTCATTATTCAATTCAATTTTAAAATAATCATTGAAGTAATTGCAGACTTGTAATACTATGTTCGTAAACGTTATTATACAATTTGTTAAATTAATATTTACTTTAAAAAAATAAAAACAATAAAATAAAACAATACCTATTGATTAAAAAGTTACGATGTAGTAAGTACATAGACTTGGACAGTATTCCGAATATAATATTCGGAATACTGTACTCAGAATATTTTGTTTGAAAGTATTCAATAAAGTATTTTCAATACTAATAATGAGTATTCTGAATACCGTATTTCGAATAACTTTTAAACGTAAAATCATCTCTATTTTTAATTATTTCATTACTTCTCCATCGTATCTTGTATACTTGTATAATCTAATATCAGATATTTATTATTGGTATAAATCATAGACTATAACAGTTATATAATATAAAAATACAGTAAAATAACATATATTTAGTCTAAAATTTCAAATATTTTTCATGACATCTGTAATTTTTATGGTATTGAAAACTAGAAGTATTTTAAAGTATTTTAAAAGTATTTGGAATACTTTTTGATGTGTTCTATATAATATATTCGGAATAAAATTTGTATAAAGTATTTGAAGATATATTCGGAGTATTAAATTTTGTAAGTATTCGAGTATTAAAAAAGTTTTTAAATTTAACTTTTTAAAAAATATTTTACCCAAGTCTGTAAGTACATAAGTATAAGTATAAGAGTTTAACAATTTAAATGTTAGGTTAGGTTAGATTAGATTAGGAAATTATCATATTTCTCCATTTCATCACATTTCATCACAATACTTAATCACTAATTTATAGATAAATTTGTCGCATTGATATTTAACTTTAAAATACTTAATTTTATATTTCTAATAATATTTAAACAAAAGTTTCGCTACATTTATCAGAGTAATTTTGTGTTAGAATATTATTTATGAATACATAATATTTACATATAAAAGTACTATATTAATAAATACAATTTAATTATTTTAATTCTTCGCTGTAATTTATACAGTACATAGGTATGTATGTGTTGCGTATTATACTGATGTACAATACACAAGAATAAGTGTAAACTGCATACCTAAACGGTATTATAGTTTATAAATATTTGACTGGATAAAGAATTTTATCGCATTTTATCGCAAGCAGTGAAATTTTTGGTTCAAAGAAATCTAAATTATTATAATGTATAACTTATCTGCATAATCATTTTTTTTTTTTTTTTACATTACATGTTTAAATACGTTTACAAATATACGCAGTAAAAGTTCTACCACTCATGTTATTTTTTTTCAGATATGGTTATATACTCATATAATGTTTTATTTATAGTTGTTAGATTTATTGTGAGAATAGTTTTAATAATAATTTATAATAAATGATCAATTATATCACGTCTTACATGCTGGGTTGACTGACATAGAACAGCACTATCTTACCCTATTACACAATAACATACTATGTGTCACTAAACAATCTCCTCAATTGTCTTATGTACCTGCAACTCTAAACAATTATATTTTTTTTAAATAATTGTTATTTAATTTAAAACTGTTCTGACACGATAAGGCAGTTGTGTATCCAGGATTTTAAATGGGAGGGGCTAAACCCTTTTTTGGCGAGTTATGTGGGAAAAACTTTGAGAGTTCACCCTCCCCCCTTACCACTATCAAATTTAAAAATGTATTTCCCGTATTTTAAATAGTTTTAATAATATTTATTAAAATATAATTAATAATAATAATAAATTAACGGTGGTCAGCTGCCGCAGCATCGCCACGAAATTATGTAAAAAATATAGTGCTAAGTGCATAAAACGAGAGTCACCACTATAGTGTACTTAGTGTACTATAAGTATACTTTACAATAACCACCAAAGTGATAGTAGTAATCACGGTAGTAGTAATATGCTTATGTATTTACCAATGACAAATACCCTTTATTCGTCAATATTTAATTAGTACCAAAATATACAATATTTAAACACCGAATAGCAGTATACTAGCTTAGTACATACATATAAACATAATCCATAAGGGGGGCTATAGCTTCCTTAGCCCTCCATTGGCTACACCACTGCGATAAGATGTTAAAAATTGTATATATATTATTTATATTATGACTTTCCTTCTCAAACCACTTACGGATGATCAATAATATGTACTTTGAATCATCATATTGTTATTGATATTAATCTGAATGAAAATCAGAATACTTTAGATAATATTTTATTAATCGAAAAAATGTAAAATATTCTAATTTGTATAGTACATACAGATTATTACTTTAATACATCATGCACAATCACAACATGTATCATTTATTTATATTAATTTGTTCAAAATCAACAGTGACTAGGTATCTGATATACTGGAAAATAGTCTTTTAAACCACCGTTATGTCGGTAAACTTATCATCGATCGCGTGTTCGTTAAGATCACTCAAAAAACTTAACACGAGTTCATTAAAGATATTTGTTACCATGATTGTAGATGTATTTATTATAAGTCAAAATGAAAAATTATCAAAATCATACATATTGGCGTTTGTCATTGTTGAGTTTTGGGATGTACTATATTTGCATAAAAATGATGGCTTTACCGTCATAAGTTTTAATATTAGAGTAATATCTACATATACTCTATTGTTTTATTATACCCTAAAATAGTATGCATGTGTCTTTGTACAGTATTTATCTATATAAGATTTTAAATAATATTATAAATGCTAAAGGAGACCGACTTAACAATAATTATGTTATAAATAATTTAACCTTAATTTTGATAATAAAAGTAGTGCTTCATTGTCAGTGTTGGGAAATATCTAGATAAGTTATCTAGATAAAAATTATTTATATTTTATCTTATCTAGATAAATTTATACTCAGTTATCTTTATCTTCATCTAGATAAAAATCTTGTTATCTATCAGTACCAATCTAGATAATTTATTTAAATAGAATAAAAATAAAATTTGAAAATTTAAAATGTTTCTATATTTTCATTTTTACATTTTTCTGTACATTATAAACCTATGACACAGATAATAACTGACAAGATGACAATCTTCTTATGAAGTTTATTTAAAAAAAAAATTATTTTATATTTTATGTTTATTAATGTTTGAAATGAGTTTAAAAAATGATATTTATTTTATAATGTTTTTAATTATGAATTTTTTACCTAATATCTGTAGGCTGTAGTATCCTGAATATTTTCAAAATCAAACATGAAATTATCTCATATATATCTAGATAAAAATGTAATTATTTTTATCTTTATCTAGATGAAATTTAGTATAACTATCTTTATCTACATCTAGATAAGAATTAATATAGTCATCTTTATCTTTATCTAGATAAATTATTAGTTATCTATTCCCAACACTGTTCATTGTTAAAGTCTAATCGATTATACATAACTCGTTGTTTTTATTTCTTCGGTGAATTATATAAGAATCCCAA
Organism: Sipha maydis; assembly: GCA_034509805.1. Lineage (NCBI taxonomy): Eukaryota > Metazoa > Arthropoda > Insecta > Hemiptera > Aphididae > Sipha > Sipha maydis. Next base: position 29,372 of record JASXSY010000639.1, on the reverse strand, counting down.
AAATATTTTAAACACACGTATGCAACTAGCAATCAATGTTATTTTGACATAGAATTATAAATATTTTATTTATCATTCCAATAAATCTATAATTACACGTTTCCGATGGTGTAATGTATAACCCATTGGTTATTATTTATTATATGGTCTACACTGTAGACTCTACAGTATATCACCAGATTACAATACTATTACTGTTCTATGGAGTTATCGCAGAACAATAGTATTGGGATGTACGAGAATTAATCTTATGTTTTTAATAAAATATAGCTTAACGTCTTTTAGTGTATTGTGTCGTATTAAAAATTAAACAAATTATATGGTACAAAAATTGTGAAACATCATAATAAACACGTGATATGATAATTTACCAATTAGAATGTAATGGATTAATTACCATGTTATGCATGTGTCGTATTAATAGATTAATTAAATTTATCACGAGCATTTTACAGATTGAGATTTGACTAGCGGCATTGGCAGAATAGAACATTTTTTCAAAAATCGTTACGGAAAAAGTTCAACCTTCTGTTGTTTTAATAATATGTGTAATGGTTTCACTTTACATTTGTATCCACTGCGTATATATCTTAAAAGTTCATATACTGCAGACGATAATTGTTTATTGCGTTGTTTTTATCGCCAAAATAATAAAAACTGTATAGTGTTTAAAAACCAAGAAAAATACTGATTAGAGTACGGTTTACGACAGTACTGTATAAGTGTGTATCGATAGTACGTCTTAAAAAAAACGCATTTTCACTTTAGTGGACCGTCATAAACTACGTGACGGCATTTCTCAGCAATTATTTAATACGATAGAACTGCAGTGTGTACATTATAGCTTATAGGTATACGTATTATACTATATATTATTCAACGTAAACGACTTTTAACGCGGTTCGACAGCTGGAAAATAATCGCAACAAAATAATTACACCGATTGACACGTTCGTACATACACGTTACAATCTTGTACATGTTTAATATTTAACTGTCATTTTTTTTTTTTTATGTTGATGAGCAATCTGTATGGATTTCTAGATTTCTGTGTTTATCGGGTTACACAGTATGTATGTGTGTGTGTGTGTGTGTGTGTTGTGAAAGTTATGTTATTACCTAGATGAATATCTCTTCAAACATTAGAAAAATTTCAGATTTTTTTTAAACAGATTTTGATTAAGAATTTTGTCATCTGATAAAAACCGCAAATGATTTTCTCCATATTGTATGCAAATAATATCAATTAAAATTTAATGTGCAAAAAACGTACCGTCCGTGTACACCACATGTATGTACATTGTAAATATTTATCATTACCTATAGGTGTAATGGACACGGCTCGACGAATTTATATTTGTCACAAGATAATCTATTTTGGTACTCAAAACCTAAGTACAAAAGTATTTTTTAACTCATCATTGTCCGCATACGTGTACAGTATATCTGTTTCGAAAATACACACATTCGCTTTGGTAGACAATAAGGTATTCTGTACAAAACGTTTATTGCTGTTGTTAAACGTATTCATACATCAATGTACACGTAAATCACACGACGTCGGACAGCATGGAAAATGACGAATAATGGTACTGCAGCACAAGAATTTACTGTCAATATTATATATTATAAAGATGGGGAAAGACCACGAGAGATCCTTTAAATCCCATGAACTCGACCGTGTAAACTCATTTGTGTTCCTCCGTCGGAACGCATTACATAAGTACGTATTTCGTTTAAAAATGAGTTAACATCCACGTGCCTGCAGTGTATATTTATCAAAGATTGTTCCATCTCACACAACCGCATTTAATCCAACGTGTACGTAAGGGAATTTTGTACAATGGTTATTTCGGAAATGTATAGTTAAGTGTATATAATGTGGCCAGGTGCATATGCCTACATTTTTTTCTAATTTTTCTACTCTTATCACTACAATAATTACATGATTATAATTTTGTACTACTAATGAAATTTTATCCATAAATATAAAATACATAAATTAACTTGACTCGTCATATTCTCTATACACTTTCAACATACGAGTTACGATTGTGGCTCATTACTGTTGTGACCTATATATGCATGTTAATGAAGCTATATTGTGTTGCAGACGGTGTAAATTATAATACATAATATTATATATTGTTAAAATACGTAAGTGACGACTACACTGGGAAATCACTCTTTTTATATATTAAGTTATTTTATATTTTAATTAAGATAACTAAATGTTATAAACCAAATATGCAATGATATTTTTAATTTATTACAAGTAAAATACAAAATATAGAATTAAAAGATAACTTATATCTTAATTGTAAAATTTTAATTAAGTATCATTTATAAGGTCATTAACTTTCGTTCCATCACATTTATCATAATATTCCATTTTAATATAAATAATTTTAAACTGATGTGTGAAGAACGAAAATATTAAAAAATTAATGTGTGTTTTAAACAAACAATTATAACTATTAAAGGAACCAAAGATTCAAGTTCTTAAAAATAATAGAAATTGTAGTACATTTAAAAAAATAAATTTATTTTAAAATCTGTTAAATTATTTATTGTTAACTATATTTTGACGTATAGGATGTAGAATAATAAGTTGTTATATTTAGTTTTATTGATATCACAAAGCAATTGCACTGCGATTTAAAATTATTATAGAAATTGTTGTCTACAATTTATAAATACAATTAGAGAGTACATTAAAATAATTTGGTATATTAAAAGTATTTTTTATAATATATAATTGAAATGAAAATGTAATGTTAGTATAGTATGCATATAGTATACATGTATATATATAGTATGTATGTATATAGTATATATGTATAGTATTATACTAGGTACTTGTTACTTATTGACTGATGATATATTATTTGATTTGCAATGGACAAAATGTATAGTTAAGAAAACTTTTAAATGCTTGTTGACTTTTGCGAAGTATGTACTCGTCATAATATATAATGTTTATGCCTAAATAAAGGATTGGTTCAACTATGGAAGGACGAAAGTGAATGGTAAAGTAAATATTTGGTAGTCATTGTAAGATGTATAGATTTGTTTCATGTCTTAAGTCATTAACATCATGTCAATAATATAATCTACGAAAACATTTCTAAAATTCTCTATAATTACATATAGTTACACAATTACTGAAGTATCCAAATAAAAGTACATGGTTGTTCAATGGAAACAAGTAGAAACGGGCTGATTGTTACATATTATAAATAAATATATACAATTTTTAATTTAATAATGGTTGAACAACGATTATTAATATCTAAAATATGTATAATGCATATTTACGAGCGACCAATGAATAATGAAATTCTTAGATATTTGGCCAGAACTGCAATTCCAGACGATAAGACTTTTTGGAAAATTAATATTCCTGGAGTACAATAAGTATATAAGAAGTACATACAATTCATATTTTTGTAACTTATATGTATATCTTATGACCGATTTGTTTTTACATTTTATGATAAATATTTTCATCGTTTTATTAATTATGTACACTACAAATGCGTGTGAGCTGCAATTATATTTATTTCTAGATATATGTCCTGATATGGTTCAAATGATAATCTCATTTCATGGTTGTAAATTTTTTGCATACCGTGTACAATAGTAACTCGGCGAAACATGATCTTAAGGATCAATTGGACACCTTAATATCAAGTTTCTCTTTGATATTCCACCACAACCTAACTACCCATTGACACGGGGCATATGCATACATTGTGCACATAGAAAATGGGTACTTGAATTTCTTAAATTTGTATATATATATAAACATAAGTATATACTTATAGAGAATAAAATGTTACCATGTATTTTAAAATCATATTCGTGTGTATTTTCACAGAAGAAATTGTATGGTGTACGACTATAACCATTTTATCATCATAGGCCAGATATTTAATTGTATTAGGTTCTGTCCGTAATAATTCATGTATACAAATGGATAGTACGTTTAAATAGACGATAAATACAATTAGTTTATCATTAACTCTTCATTAACTCATTGAAAACCTTCGCATTTAGCGTATTGAAACTTGAAGTATTTATGATAATTGCCAGAAGAAGTAGAAGAAGAAGAAGAAGAAGACTAATAATAAATAAATAATTTACAAATAGAAAATGTGGATGGTATTAATGTTAATATTTATTTTATTTATTATTATTATTATTATTGTTATTATTTTTTTTTTACTAGATTTTGAGAAACTTAATTAACTATACTAATAATTTGAAGTTCTTCAACCATTTATATTATGACTTATACACCGAAACTCAGTTAAGTCAGTGAGTGAACATTTTATAGTCTATAGAATTAAATAATATTCGTATCTTTGTAACGATTTTATTGTAACCCAGTTTGGGTAAGGTCGATGCGGGTACCTTAATTTTAATGGTGTATAACAGTAGATTGTTGTTGGTAATAAAACGAAAAAAAATATATATATAAAAAACGGAGTTAATTTTACATTGCGGGTCTTATGGTGGTATATCTCTTAAGATACTTGACTGTTTATCATGGTCGTTTATTTATGCGTATGGTATATATTATTATGGTGCATCCAAATCTTACGGTCGAAAACTAGTTTAAAAATCCATTAAAAAAACTAATGCACTTCCCACTGTTTTTGTAATGGATAACATGGAATCTGATCCCTCTGCAATGTTTATAGTATTATTTAACACTTCACAAAACAGAAAGTATAGTATATAAAATATAAGTCAACCAAATAAATCAAATGCCTGTTTAGATGAAACGCAATGGAGATTATTTAATAAATAACAACCGTATGTCAATTTTCAAGCCTTCTCTTAAAGTCATTTGAATACATCACCCGAGTTGTACTGCTACAGTAATTATAATATATTTGTGCCGTCTTATTTTTAACATCAATACTGCATAATTTATGATTATCTGTATAATATTATAATGTATCCCCGTATCACGTGCGCAGTACGAACAATATAATGACACATATGGTGCACACATGCGAAGTTCTCTAAACGTTGTTTATTCGTAGACATTGTTAGTTGCACGAAAAGAGGATATCTGGATGACTGGATTTGTATTCTATACATTATAATTTATTGTTAAATAATGACGACAAAACGGCCGACGTTGGTTTTATTGAATGGAAAAAGGGTAAAAATCGATGATATAATAATAACAATAATGATAATAAAAGTAATAATAAAAATACGTGTGACGGAGAAAAAGGGTAAAAGAATAATAATATATAGTAGTTAAAACGGCGGAGGTTTCAGTATAAGGATTAGCGCCAAGAAGCAACAGGAACATAATACGGGTCCGCCGCCATCGCCGCTGCCACCGCCGCCGCAGCAGACGCCGACGCTCTGCATTCTTCTCGCGCGTTGTGTATTATGTATTTTATAATCGTCCGAAATCTATGGGATCAAGATATTTCGTTGGTCGGCCGATGAAAAGAATTATTTTACTACCCGAGCCGGTGGAATGTTCTTGTGATGGACGAAAAGAATGAAAAAAAGGGGGTAGGAGAGAGAATAGAAGAAAGAGATAGAGAGAAAATAAAAAACAAATCCCATTCAAACTGCACGCGGCAAGTGTAACCTATACAAAATGTTGTAAGGTACAATAAATTTTTTGTGATAAAGTCCGTCACCGCGAACTGATCTTTATTGTGTACAGCAAATCGATGTTATAGTCATACACAATAATATAACTGTGACAATACTTGACGTAACGTAGCATATTTATTAACGTTTTTCGCATATATTTTCCATATACGAGTAGGTAAGTAATATATACATAAGTATAGGGTTATTCACCGTCGGGAATAACCTCACAAACGTAATCGTGTTGTTTTTTTGCTATTGATATTATTATTAACTGCCCCCAGAGAAGATACAGCAATACCTATTATTATAAGATAACATACAAAAAATACCGGTTCAAATTTTCAACCATCAATTTGCATATTATGTTACGAAACACGAAAACACACTGACCTGCCTTCGTGTATTACAAATTTCCAATAAATATATAATTATTATAAACGTGTGCGTTACCCCGATTACATATCTCCCCCCTCCAGTAGGATATTCATTAAATATATGTAAATGTATATGTACGCTTATGGTGAGCAAATCTAGATAAACAGATAATTATTGAACCTAATCATGAAAAATAATAGCATCTGATAGACGTTCTCGAGACCTATTGGAAATTAATCTGTTATCGATTAACTTGTATAGATAAAGTGCATTGGTAAACTGTAATTATAAATGATTTTAAGGTGTTCTCATTTAGTTTAATTTAGAGCACAGAGGCTAATTTATTGCACATATACAACATAACATGTACCCGTTAATAAATATTTTATTCATGCGATTTAATGGTATTATTGTTATGTCAAGTCAAACGGATGTGCAAAACTATAAAGTATTTGATTAATTACAATTCTGTTGCGATAGTTGGTTACTTTGCAGTTCTATTTTTATGCAAATGCAATCTCCCAGACGATTTAAAATGATGTCATATCCGTTCGATTAGCTCTTTATTATATGCAATCAATGAATATATCGTTGCACTACTGCAGTATATTACAATACTCATGCGGATAGAATCCGTTTGCATTGCGGTAAATATTTAGGTTATAATAAACAATTATTAACTACCTTTATAATTTTAGCACTTTAATTTTTTTAATTTTGCTTTTACATTAAAGACATTTTAACAAAAAACAAATACGTAGGACTCGTTTTAATCGAGTATCACAAAAGGTTAATAACTGTGTTATGATTTTAGTAGTGTGTTCAGCTCAATGCATTTATAATTCATTAATTACATTCTGCATGAGAGTTATCTTTGACGTAGAAGATTTGTTATAAATTAAAAAGAACCAATTACTAATGTTATTATTATGTTGACCTAATTTCAATGGCTATCGTTATGCGGACTGTGGGATTAAGCCCATTCTTATGATTTCAACGTTTGAAGATAATTAACGAATTATAATGTATATTTTAATAGATATTTTGTAACGCGCGTTTACCGTTTTTACTCATTTTTAATTGAAAGTAATTAACTAACCATTAGAAGTATTCCGGAAAATATCAAATTTAATAGGTTTTTGTTCATTTAAACACTATCTGTTATTGTTATTTTGGAGAAATTATTGAAAATGTTGTTTTTATTGTTAGGTAGTTAGGTATACATATAACTAAAAAACAAAAAAAAAGTTTATTTAACATCGACATTGGTCGACCAATGTACTATATCCTATACTATATCTATACAAAACTATACCAGCTGTTGGATTGATTTTTTTAAAAATTATTGTCTATGTACTAATATAATTATATTATTCAGTCATTTTTATTTTATTTATAATATATAATCTCTTCTTCTTCATCTGCCTCGCCTTCCTCCCAACTATTTGGGGTCGGCCAATAATATAGATTATAAATTATAAGGGATATTTACAATGCGTGTTAGAATAGCACAATAAACAAATAAGATAATTTAATTACATTTTAACTGTGAATAATATGATTAGCTAACCAATGATGGAACCATAGGCGGTACTACGGGGGTGGCAGAGTAGGCAACTGCCCCTCCTGCGAACCGTACCTGTATTAATACACAATTCCTTAAATCTCCGTTTCCTAACTCTAAAAAAATAGATTTTTTTTTTTCAATATGAAATTTGTTCCAAAATATCTGTGAATGATAACACACACTTATAAAATATTCTATTATTTAATCTATTCTGTGATTTTATTATCAACGAATCCTGATGCCAGAGCGACACATGGAGCTATAAAATAATACAATTTATTGTACAAAAATTCATGTTATTTTTTTTAATATAAGGTATTACTAGCCTAAAAATTTGGACTAATATAGTAAAATATATATGGTTCTTTTTAATTTAAATGTTTTTATTATTTATACTTATAATTTGTACTTACAAAACTATACAATGAGTAAATTGGAAGAGGATTTATTGGGGCGAAGGGGAAGTCACCCATTAACGACCCCTCCCCCCGTATATATAGTTAGATAGTTAAAATATTTTCTGGCCCCCTTTGCCAAGAGGGTCTAGTACCACCTATGGATGGAACCCAACACTTATATTTTAGAATCTAATCATTACTCATACTAAGCCTTAAGTTTCATTAAGTATCAGTAATTTGTATTCCTTAGAACTACAAGTTATGAAAAATAAATTCAAAATAGTACATAATATAAATACCAAAGAAAAATTGTATGAGCTTTTTTCAATGATTTACAAGTATAACTCATCGAGTTATATATTAATACATTTTACTCATGACATCCCTCAGAACTTCTAAACATCTCTAGATACATACGCTGACGACACCCTAATTACCGCCTCTCATGAGAACCACGTCACAGCCGATAATACTATTTAAAACCATTTAAATATGATTATCTTGTGGGCGAACAGGCGGAAAATCAAAATAAATAAATCTAAATCTGTTCAAGTAACATTTTCACTTAGAAATTTCGATTTACCTCATACTACGCAAAGGAATCAAACAATTTCAACAACAAACGAAATTTAATATCTTGGTCTAACTCTTAATAAATGCCTAAACATAAAACGTAAGCGTAAAACTGTTAACACCAGATTCCACTAAGACCACTCTTGAAACCCAAACTCTTGAAAACAAATGAACTTAATATGTACAAGTCAATAATTCGACCTTTTTGGACCTACGATATTTAGTTATGGGGTTCTGCAAAGTCATATCCTATTAAAATGCTTCAAGCATTTTACTTCATCTGCCTACGACTAATTTCATAAACGCCACCTCCTTTCAATATACCATTCATTTAATTTACTTATTATACTAATTTGTGTTGTATAGGTTGTAAATAATTTTAATAAAATAAAAAAAAAACATATCATTACAAAAAAAAAAAAAAATAATAAATATGAATAAATGCATTTCAAAAATAAATTTATATTTTTGAAATAGCATCAAATAATAAATGTTTATTCATTGTAAATAAATGTTTATAAAATTATAACCATGGAAATAGTTTCAAGGTCTAAAATAAAATTACTGTGGTTGGAGTTGTAAACATTCAAGAGTAAACAAAAATGAAAAAAAATATTTACAGATAATAAAACATCTGTCACGTATAAATTGTATACATTTTCAAAGCATTGCGATTAAGAAATGTCATCAATCAAACTTTTTTATCGATCTTGGAATATAAAATTAAAAAACTTTACTAATGTCTCGAAAACGGTTTCAAACGACACAGATTATTTTGTAACCCAATATGAAATTTGTTGATCGATTTTAAATGTTTTTATTCATTGCGATTTTTGATGGCCGTCTAAGAAACATGTTCTGGTTGCAATGTTTAATATTAAGACATAAACAAGTAGCCTAATGCACAAGAAATATCCAAGGTTTACAAAATGCGTAGAAATACTTACAACTTCGATCCATTTAACCATAGTGCTACAACGTGTGGTTAATTTTATATTTGTTATCTTTAATGTACTTTTATTATTCCGTTTTCTTTTTTTTTTATTTCAGGAGAGATAAAAACTTTTAAATACATTGCGTTACACAATTCAATAATATTCTACTCATATACATTTGTACAACGTCAACTATATACAATGAAACTTCCATACAACGAATTTCTGTTTAACGAATTATTTATGAAAACCATTATTCGTGATTGTTAATCAATATGTAATTATATTTATCGAATTCCTTTACACTACAAATGTATTATATTAACCAAGAGACTTCGTTGTATGGAAGTTTCACTGTATTACTGTATTGCAACAATATATACATTAAATAATTTTTTAATAATATCTTCAACGATAAAAAATGAAAATTGTCAGTAACTATGTTGGAAAACTACATTGAACTATACGTAGGTATATTTGAAACTAAATAATTCGTGTTCTACATTGTCGATATAGACGCGCGTTGCAAATTATTACGCGTGATTAAAAATGTCGCAGTTCGTCCGAAAATCGGTCTTACAGCAGCGCAGCACAGCTATAAAACGTTTTTCGTTCGAGGTAAATCGTGGCAGTATAGAGGAGACAATCATTACACTGAACACGGGTTCGCTGCAGTTCGACGACAATATACTATAGACGTATGTATACACCTACGAATGTATATGCCATACGTATGAGTTAGCGTATGCCTTTACTTTAACGAAATCCGATCGTTTAAAATGATATAGTCCATTCGTGCAAATCGATCTAGTTTATATTTGCGTTATATGTTCCATAAGGTTGACAATAGGTCACGTGTTAGAGTCACTACCGAACGAGAATGGATATAGTAGCTTTTAGAAAATAACGGTCAGTAGGACGCAGTTATGGTACACTCGCAAACACACACACAACGCACACACGTGCCAACACTCCATTGGACTAAGAAAAACGATTTACCATAATATCTCTCTTTGTATCGACGTGCGTATATACACTGTACATGTTGTGCGCAACAGAGCTGGTGAATTAAAACAGGAAGAGCATATGAATAACATTAAATGCTAACGGAGACGTATTGGGAAAAGAAAATATTGTACACATGATCTGCCGCGTTCGTAACGCCGGGACACGCTGACGTTCTACGGACAGCGGACGAACAATACGAACAATAATAATCGTTTTAATTGCAAATATTATTACAACCGGTCCGCGAAACTTACGGACTTGAATAATTCATGTATCTTAATTGTCATTGGTCCGCCAACACGATTATAAAAGCATTAAAAGCCACGCTGTTGTATTGTGCGCGCATCGTCGTGTACATAATATTATTAAACCGACCACGTCCGTCATGATTGTCTCATATTTGGTTTTATCCACTCAGATCAATAAATGTATTCAAAGTTTTCAATAATCGCGACTCGTTACAGTTAAATTAATCGTCGTAGAACAATAATACAGTTTCGGCACTCGTATATGACCCATTGTTTATACATTTTTTTTTTTTTTATACACAATTTAAGAAATTATATTATTATTTTTAATCTAATATTTGATTGTTACAATAGGTCATTATGGAATGAAAATTGTAATTACATTGGCATGTATATAATGATAAGCGAAAAACGAATCAACACGCTATATGTATGTATTTGTATCAATTATTATTAGATTACTCAATATAATTAGCAAAATGTCAATCAAACATGCGATTATAAAGAAATTCAAACGTTGTTAAAAAGTTCTACGACTTTTTAAAGGTACCAATTGTTACACAAAAAAAAAAAAAGATGTTTTGTTTAGAAATATGTATATACTATACGAGTATTATTTGTCGACTTTACGCAATTTACTGTGAAGAACATCGAATAAGTGTTTCCGCAGGGTTAGCGTAACTGCATAAATATTTTCCGTACCTTTTGAAGCATACGTTATTGTTATTTCTAAAAATTATAAATATTCGAATCAGTAGCACATTTACCATAATGTTAAAATTCACTGAATGGCATTAATAAGGAATACGAAGTGTATATACTCCAATATATCGGCAAGTAAATAACTGGTAAATTATCAATGTTAAAATATAGTTTAAAGTTTCTGTTTGTTTTTTTTTCAGTGGGCTGAATGAGTATACTTCGTGACTGAAAATAATCAAATGTTGTCATCAACCATTCATCGTTGTAATAATATATATATATATATAAATTTAAAATATTAAAATGTATATACTATTACCGTCTACGAGAAGATAAAAAAAAAAAAATAATATCAACACTAAAAATCAGTTTTCAAGGAACTCTAGAAAAATGATTTAAAACCGTAACAACGCGGCTACCGCAACAATAATATTTATCTGTTGACGCTTTATTAATAAAGTCATTTATTGATAGGTCATAAAACGATTGTACATGAAAGTCAAAAATATCGCTCATTTCGACGAGGTACCTTTAGAAAATCGAGGAGAAGTTAACTGTTTTGTATTGAACACCCAATGATGATTTGTACTAGTTGTTCAAGGAGAGCATAATGTTAATACGCGTACAATAAATAATTTAATAATATAGTCGGTTTTACCGCGAAAAAACGAGAGACCGTGCGATCGTACTTGGTATTGCACACGTGCACGTGTAGTGGACACATGCGTTTCTCGGGACAAACCGTTTTAAATATCACACGCTATAATTTCGTCGGTAAACGGGGCAAGGCGAACGCTGCGCGACGTACTGTATTATTTTTCCACAAAACATTACCATCTTAACGAAGGCGAAACGATAATTATTATTGTTTTTAATTGTAATTTATTTATTACTAGAGATTGCGAAAGCGGAACACCGACGGTGCTACGACGTTGTGTACCTTCAGCGTGTGCGTATGCGTGTGCACGAGTGAGTGTATACACATTCATAAGCCAAGCCCTCACGGCACTTTATAACATACATTGACCGGCTTACCGCATATTTATGTCGTTCTGTAAAACAACAACAACGGTATGGACACTGTATATTTTCTAATGCCATAACATGTAATTGACATAAAAACAAATCGACGAGGGATGCCTAATAATAATTTCTGCTGAAATTGGTAAATATATGTATAAACCGATAGGGGTGGCGATGAGTAAGAAAAAAAAAATATTATTTTATACTATTTATACGTGTTAATCGTGACATTGTGCGTTTTGTTTATTACCATTTCGATTTATTTTGTTTTAAAGAAAACAATACCTATTTAATTACAGATGACATTCGACGGCTAACGCGACATGTGGTTATTACAGCATAGTTTAATATATTCCGTGTTATTGTGTTGAGATCTTAAAATAAAACAAACTAAGAATTAACTAGATATAAACAGTTGTTTACAATGTCCACGTAACGATTGCCGGTCACTCTAAACGATGGGTGACATTCCTAGAGGCACTTTTACTAAAATTTATAATGTTGTACGTTATTTCTTATGGAACAAATTACAGGAACACGGTTGGTGCAAGATCAGAACGAGACTTTGAGGCAATATAATTTACATCAATATTCAACAACAATCGGAACAAGTAAGTAGTAGTAGGGATAAAGGAAATAGTTATTGTCAATAAATGTAATACGTAATTATTGAATGTATTTTATCAGTTCAATATTAGTCATGGTTATTTGGAAAATCATGATCAATTATTACATGTTTAATAAATTATGTACTCATAATATCTATTTTTAAAATAAGAGTAAAAATAAAATATATGGTTACGGTGAACTATTTCAAACTCAAATTTATTGCTGTTGAAATTGAATGCACTAATGTTACAAAAAATAATATATTTATCGATTTAATTGGTAAAAAGTACCTAAACTTAATCATTAATCAAAATGTTAATATATATATATATTTTATTTTATGCTCTATAATTATATTATTGCCAACAATAGTATAGCTAAGAAAACCTAAGATTTCTAATTAAAAATCTTTGTAAAAAAACAAAAATGTTAAAAATTGTTAAATTAATAATGTGATCAATAATATATGTATTAATCTTTCTAATCAGAGATTATTATTCTGCGAAATTATAATAGTGAAAAAAAATTGTTCTTTCCTAAGAAATACATTTTTTATAAAGTATTTTTTGAAATTTCGCTCCTCTCTTTCTCTCTCTCTCAGGAGAAAGTTTAATATCTGATAAAATATTAATCTTAATATTAAAGTCATAATATTTAGATTAATTATTTAATATTTTAAATTACCGTGCTAATATATGTTAATGGTATAAATAGTAACTATCGGGAGCGAACGAAGAAAAAAAAATCAAAGGAGGGTGGGGGGATGAAAAAATCGTAAAATGTAGAATGTTAATAAATAGCATGAATAGCATGCTTTAATACTTATTATATAATATATATGTGAGTGTGTGTGGGTATACATTTATTTGTAAATTTTATTTGCAAGTCTCATGGGAGACTGAACAAATGATTAAATTCGTAGTTTAGGTCATTTTTCTAATACATTTTTTTCAGATAAGAGGGCAGATTCGAACCCCTGAAACTCTATGTTCGCGTCAGGTATCTGTGTTTTGAACCAATAAAATTTAATAATTTCTAAATTTAATCACATATATTATAACTTTTATCTTCTAAGCATTGAAATGCCGTTTAGTTATTATTCTAAATAACAAATATTGAATGTTTTAAGTATCAAAATAAAATATTAGTGTATTTTTGGTAACCCACGACTATGAAATACTTAGGTATATGATTATGGTTATGAAAATATGTTCCTTCTTCGAAATAAATAACTTGCATGTTAGTAATGTTTTAGTTCTTTATCATAAAAAAAAAAAAAATCCGGTGTTAAGTACTTACTCATGTGAAAATGTTACTTTAATAATAAATTAGTTTCCTTGGTGTAAAATATTTGTGACGTCATAGAAAAACTGACATCTTTTATAATTAAGATAAAACACATAGCCTTAGAAAAATTCTCGACACAACGTCAGTACATTTTTATCATTGCATAATATATAAACATACTCTACCAGAACATATTTATAGTATTATATTTAAAAATAAGAAGTGAAATTTTTTTTTAATTTTATTTTTAAGCTAGTTGACTAGTGCCCAAAATTCATAATATAAACTTTATATCAATAAATATTATAAATGGTTTTAACGAATATTATTACTGTGACATGATAATGAAATAAATTAATAATAGTTTATTTATTGTTCAAATTAATAAATAACAGCACCCTAAGGGGTAAAAGTGTTAAGTAAAATATAGTAATTTTTATGTTTAATAAAATATTTTATATTGAATGGAATATTTAATTTTAATTTAAAATCAGCAAACAGATATATGTAATGTATTATCAGTATTATTCAGATTTACTTTTCATTCAAAGTAATATTGCCCATGAACACAGTTTAATAATTTAGTTACACCAGAAAATTGTAGCGGTTAATAAAAATATCTTATAGATACACAATTATTTTCGAAACAGTTTCCCTGTAAAACACATTGAAGTGATTCAGTTCGTTTTGTTTACATAAAACATATTTTATTAAGCAGAAGAGGGTAGTAAAGATATAAGATGATTTTTATGTACATAATTTTAATGTTTTCTTGCTGTCCTTGAAAGCCCCCGCACAAGGTATTTACCCTCCGGGTGACCAACATAGTCGGGATTACGTATTTACATTTGAATAAAAAAAAAAAATACATACAATATATAATAAAATATGTCGGTGGAATTCGAAGAACCATATTATTATACTGTATACCAGGTTCCCATACACAACCCAAAACGGAACGGCCCCGACAAAGTGGTAACACGCATGCACTGTAGTATAAACCGTTGAATAATCAATCTCCGAGGGATCTCTTTTATTCAAGTTTCCTTGTTCTTTTCTCAAATTTAAGAGGCTGAAAAATCGTCTACCTGTACGTGCAGAATAAACGAAATAATATATTTGTCCTATATAATATTACCATAACGCGTGTTGCGATAAATTGGAATATTGTTTTATTGCTATGCAGAAAACTAAATCCACGAGGTAAATTAATTATAAAATAGATACTTTTATGTTTTAACTTTTAATATCTTTATTGTAAATACAATTATTTTTGTTGAAACAATTGAAATTAGTGAATAAATAAAAAAAATAAAATTGTTAATTTTGTTCTTTCACGAATTTATCCTCCAGATTGTCATCGGTTGCAAGAGGTTATGAAAAGATTAAGTAAAGTAAATAAAGGTTTTGGTAGCTAAAGTAGATGATAGGACGTATCGATAGTTTTTGTAAATATGTTGTACGTTCCATAACGTAAAAAGTGTATACTGAAGATGAGTTTTTTTATATTTGATCAAGTCTGATCAACATTTTTAATCACAGAACAACCTCATTGTTAAAAATGTAAAATTGTAAAATAATTATACTACTATAATGCGTTGTAGTTCTAAGCAATCTAAAGGCAATTATTATTATTTTTTTTTTTTAATGTAATGTATGCATAACATAAGATACACATGCATTGTGTATTGACAAATACCTATTCGATGAACTGTCTTCATATTTCATTATATCGTTATGTTATAAATTGTAACAGTAGCGTTACTACATAATTAGTAAGTATATAATTTTGTAGCCGTACACAATGTATAGAAATCATAGATGTATAATTAAAATATTTGTAGAGCTCAATAGGTAGGTTTTATATTGTATTTTCAAAATCAATTGTTCGTCATATCTATCCATTATGTAATAATAATAAAATAGTATCAACCATCTTAAAAAGTAAATCGTCGTGAGTTAATTTGTATACTATATATTGATCATCGTCATGTATTCAAATACTTCAAAATAATAGTAATATAGTACTTTAACTTTAAAATCATACATTAATTACGTATGTAATATTATTAATCATATGAACAAACGAATCAAGTCTTGTGTATTTAATAAAATTATTTGAGAAAAACTTATTTAAGAAATTAATTGTTATGATGGTGTTGGAAACTGTAATAGTTATAACAATAAATTCATATGAAGTATGATAAATGAAACTAAACTAGATATATTTCACATATTTTAGCAAATCTACTGTGATTTAAAATTTATTACCTAACAAGAATAATAAAAGAGAAATGCATTTTATTTTGCTATAATATTTTCCTACAATAATAATTTTATTGACGGGCTTTCAGTAACAGTATTAGAATCATTTGTTTAATTCGCTAAGAAAAGAGAAAAAAACGATATTTAGATAAGGTTTAATGAACTTAAAGTTTAATGGCAAACACAAAGCCGCTTAAACGTTTTCTTGGGAAAATCAAACAGTCATTATTTTTGCTAATAATTATATGCTAATATATCGTATTTTATGATAAATATGTAGTATAAGAATAAGTGTCATTTGACAAATTACGTCGATAGCAGTCTATTTTAAATAATAATAAAGTAGCTTATACATATTGACGAACTCATTTTTGTATATTGTATCCATAGGTATACGTTGTAATCTGAAGGGATACCGATAAGAATACCATACATCAATGTCATTATAATAAATATCTTAATATTTTATATATTATTTAAAGACTACTCACAGTACTATTATAAAGTATAAAAGTATACATTTTTTTTTTTATTATTTAAAAGTTTTCCTAACTTTGAAATCTAAACTTAGTTAATTTTCTAATTTTTTCGCTCAACTCTTGATTAATTGAACTTAAGAATCATGCTGTATGATTATTTATTTTTGTAATGTATATAGGTACAAGTGTACGTATATTATGCTAATATACAGTTTTTATCGTACCTTGATCAGTGATCATATCATAAGCATCTAACTAAATTTGAAACAGTTGTCTAAAATTAAAATATTTTATCGACGCATTAGTTGAAATCAGTTTAGATTCTAAACGACATAATTATGAAATTGTACACGGACCTCGGTAAGTGGTGTATTATAATACATTGTAGTAATAATTTACCACCTGCCAATCACGGTTTTCATTCCGGACCCAGTTTGTAGAATGAATTTTTTAAAAGAGCTTTATCATATTGTTGTTCATGTGTGTGACGTAGATGTACATACAAATAACCTCCTTCTAAATACGATTGTTACAATTATCGATTTTAGTTATCTGCTATCAGTAAACGTAACTATATATACGACCAGCGAGTCTTCAACTTTCCATCTTAGGTATGTTATTTTATTAATTTGAGGAGTGCGCAATATTATTCTCAACAGGTTGCATAATATTTAGTTTTTAAATATACATGTTTGTAATGGGGTCTACCATTAACCTTGGTCCGGGGGCCAATATACGACCTCGCAGTCCAAGCAATTTAAGTCGCGGGCTTATTTACCGCCAAACAAAATTTGAAATACGGTGAAAATGTTCAACTTGCGCGGTGTAATAATGGCGCCACTAATTGCATCACTGAATGTATCTGTACATTGTAATTATACGGCGTGTTATACATACCAGTCGGTTTAAATATAGAGGAACCGCGGAGAATCTGAATATAGTTTTTAGGGTCAGTAAAAATTGATTTGTTTTTATATAATCATCATTAACAAAGTTTATAATAGATTATGGCTTGCGTGCGCGCGCGCACGCAACACGCGTACAGACGATGTCCACGCGAGTGTTCGGTTAGAAATTATAATAAGCTTAATGTTGGAGCTTTTGCGTTACGTCTACAGACACACATGCCATGGTACTGAAATGCGCAACATTCACAAGTGCCAATTTATTTCTCGATTTAACATGCATGGTAGTCACTTTTGAATTTTAAAAAATAAAATGTAATATGGTCACGGAACGAATTACGCGTATTTATTATTAATAATATTTTATTTTTATTTTTTCGAATAAAAACATTAGCTAAAAATAAATATATTACTATTTATATATATATATATATATATATATATATATATATATATATATATATATATTGTAACAGTGTCGTACATTATAAAAAAAATTATTACGACTTCCTATGTAAGAGTATACGTTTTAAATCGTATTAATTAGCCGGACGGCGTGTTTACACGCATATATATTATCGTCATCGCGCGTAATAATTATACAGCAGACATAAAAAAAAAAATATTCACGTCGCAGACACTTGCAGCGAGTGCGTGTACATACATCCTGTTTTTGAAATGTGCAATTTGGCGCACTTAGATGAGATGACGACACGTGTTTCGGTTTTCGTTTTCACCCCCCAGAAACTTTTCCTTTTATTTTCGGCGGGTGCCGAAACACAACGGTAAACCAAGGTAAATACGCCGTATCTGTACAGTGCACACCTCCATAAAATATAATAGATGTACGAACACTCGTGTAGGAGGAAGGTGGCGGCGACTGGTGAGTAACGACGCGGCGGAAAAGGGGACCGGAATGGCAAAATCCAAAGAGTGTATACATTAAAATATTACCCACTGCACTGTATACACGTGTATGTGTGTGTGTGCGCGCGCGTGTGTGATGTATTTAAGTCTCGCAGACGTCAGACTAGGTCCAGGTGTTTGTCTTGTGCGCGCCGCGTTACACATAAAGTAGTAATAGCAGTAGAAGTACTGGTAGTAGTAGTAGTAGTAGTAGTAATTTCCGAGGCGATCTTATTTTTTGTTTGTCTCGTGTCTGGTGCAAAACATTTCGATCCCGTAATAATCGTAATAATAATAATAATAATAATAATAATAATAACAACACAAATGGCCCATCTGGCCGGTATTTTATTATTATTTTATACATCGACGGCGGCCCCCGCGCAGTCGATCATTATTGCACCTGGCGAAACCGCCGTTTGCGCACACGAGGACGAACCGTTTCTCTGTTTTTTTTTTTTTTTCTCTTTTTCTTCCCTTCTTTTTCCGCGCCGCGTGTACCGACTATTATGCGGTCCGCCGACGAAAAATGCATCCTGCGCGCGTTCTCGCCCTCATTGTTCGCGCGGCACACATTTTTCGCGGCGGACCACCGGTGACAGATGGCGAGTATCGACGAAATGTATAATATCACGTATATAATAATAATAATAATAATAATAATAATAGTGTACACGAATTATACGCTTGTGCGCAGGGACGATATTGCTTTACAAACAGTGATCCGCGTCAACCGATTTAATAACATACACGTATGGAATGTCGAACGCGTAATCGTCCATTTGGCGAAACTACTATTCGGCTATCGTTTCTACCACCAACCGATCTGAATACGAGTGGGTTGATAAATGATTGCATGCCGAACCAACTCGCGGTGTCAGGTCGGATGCTCGTTGCTACACCAACTCGCAGTTATGTTCCGGTCAAAATACCACTGGATAACTGGCCGTTTTTTTGACGGGCCTAAGGCTTACATTAACTTGGGCAGGTTTTACCGCCTTGTAAACGAAAGAGAAACCGTCGGCCGACGACGATGACACGATACTTTTTTGGTAAGATTTAGTGATAACACATTTTAGCACAGGTATGTTTATGACGCATCATCAAGTAAAATCCGGTATTTTGTTTCGATCTAGCAAAAATGATACCTCCGATAAAACAGCAATAAAAGATAATTGTACTAATCAAACAGATAATTAAATTATCTAATAGACAAAAAATATGGTGGACATTATAAACATTTTATTGCAGGTACATATTAGTGAGCTACCGATTATTTTTAGAAAAATTAAATTATTTTACGACATTTGGAAAATAGGTATTTAATACCATAGAGAATAAAATTCGTGTTGCTCACACGTGGATAATCATGAACACATATTTTGTACAGGAACAAGAGATAAGTCTACGTTTTGATCAAGAAATTACTTCTAGAAAATTACAGCTTTTAAAAAATCTACCGTAATAAATCAACGTCATTTTACGTATGATCAAGGTCGTAAACTGCAAAGTTCGCGGCGAAGGCATAATTGCTAAACATTTCAAGTAATTTTGGTAATCAAAACAAATTTCTCTTGTTTACCTATATTACAGCCAAAAACATTCCTGAACAATTCGAGCCCTTAAAAATATAGTGGAGGAGGATCCATTCGACCAGTCCGGAGGGGAATGTAATTATAAAGCCTTCTTCAAATATAAATGTCGATACATTTACACTGGTTCCGGGACATTTGCGGTCAATTTATATCTACTTTCTATAAAATTTAAGGTGCTAAATATAATATTATATACCTACTTAATACATTTTATATTATGAAAATGTGTTTAAAAAGTTTATTGTTATTATTTATACTGAATATACCGATTTGCGTTACATTTATTTAATTGATTATGGATATTTGATCTCATTATCGTCTTATATATTATCTGTACATTTTATAGTTATTCGACAACGTCATCGGCAATATTTACTCAGTCTTCAGTATTGTATACGCCTTGGTACAGTTCGATTTGTCAGTATTACATTGATTTTGTGTTTAAATTAAATTAAATGTGAAACGTAAAAGAAGAAAAAAGATGTGCATAAAATTGACGAAAGAATTAAAAAAACATCAGTAGAGTATGAAATAGATATTTAGTCAAATGCTTAAAAAAATAGCTATTATTAAAAAATTAGAATGAGGTTGTAAATTGTTAATTGTGAATGACAAATAATATTATTATGTATGTGCATTTTTTATAATAATTATATTAAGGTTTTTAAAAATAAAATATATTATATTTATAAATATATTATTATTATATGAATTATTTATATTACTAATAATAAGCTTTTAAACACGTCAGTAAAAAATACTGCCAGTCCTAAGCCTAGAAAATTGTGAAGGGAAGGTTAAATATAACTAAATATATATATAGCACCATAAGTGTTATGGTCAGGTAAATAGAAATAAATTGACCGCAAATAGCACGAAAAAGGTGCGGACCGCAAATGTCCTGACCGCATCGGTGCCGACACCATTTACACTCGTATGGTTCCCATACACCGGGATGAACCATATCTTCATCCATGGTCCATACCACGGTGCCTAGGTGTATTATTATTGCGCGTTCGATTCGCCACGACAATTTTATACTGTTATCTGTGTACCGTATGGCGTGCATACGAGCGGCGCGAAACGACCGCGGTAACATTTGCCCGGCTGCAATCCGTTGTCCGTATCCGTTTGCCCGGAATGCGATTACATATTGTTTGTAATTCACTTCCGACGGGATCGATATGCGCGTCACCGGCGGCGAACTGGTGACCAGAATATTGCCGTATACGACGCGTGTTAAATAGGCCGCACCGTCGTCATCGTACAACAGCAGTCGCATACACGTCAGCGCACACACAAACACACACACACACACATATACGTGTACATTATTTCTTGCGAGTGCAGTTTTGAAAAAGGGAAGAAAATAAATAACGGGAAATCGGGTGAAAACGAATATTTGCACGTGTTACCGTGTTAAACATATACACCATTATGTGCGATGTGGGTACTGCGTTTAAATGCGCTACTGCGCAGGCAGCAACGTGTTATACAATCCGGTGAATAACCGCGATTTCAAAGGTACAGTAAAATATCGTGTATACATAGCTATGCGTTGTCATCCGGGTGGTCACACGAGAATTTATCGTTATTAGATTTTGAGTGACACGAGGTCTTACCGTGCGTGCGTTCTTATTGATTTATAGATATTTGAAATTTCATGTGTTTTTAGTTTTCTTTGCGTGAAATGTCGACATAATTATTTTGGTTCGACGGAAAGTATTGAAAATGTAGTACGATATTTCTCATACATGTCACTTAGTGGTTAATGAAAATAAAATGCAGCCTAATTTTTAAATTAAATATAATGAGCGTTTGAATATCAAATTTTGACAAAACGATACCTGTGAGTCACGAAAATCCGCTACAATTTTTTAGTCGAAAATTCATTCAATTAATATACTTAAAACACGAAAATTAGATAGAAGATTTTCTATGTAATTTTCTTTGTAGACGGACGAGAAACTGTATGTATCTCACCCAACTGTGAAGTCTCATCCGACCTAAGAGTTTCACTAGTTCCCATAATTATATCAAAGTAATTGTTAGTTACTTGATGCTTATAATTTTGTGTATGTTCGATTTGGTGCCCTCTTGGAATTATTTAACGTTTATAAGTATTAAAACAATGTAATTCATGGAATATTATTAGATATTATTAGCTAATAAGCTTTCAATGTTTAACTATTTGGTGATATAGGTACTTATACTTTTTTTTTTAGTTGCCTTCTTTGTTCTATTCAGTTTATAAATATTTTTAAAATTTAATTTAATTCACCATTTTTGTCAATACTGATAAATCGAAAGCAGTCTTTTCTATCATTGGTTAGTATACATATTTATAATTATTGTATTAAGCAAGATGAAATTCTTAAAAATATGTTACAAGTTGAAAAACATTTGAACAGGGTTGATGGAAAAGAATAAAGATGAATTTAGATAGCTTCACTTATAGTTTTACCAAACAGAAGAAAATTACTCAGACATTAATAGAAAAAAATAGTCCTACGACATTAATCATAACCAACTTCATAATTGATACTTTAATGGATTCTAACTGTTCTAAACTAGATACTTATACGTGAATATTAGTTTTTACGTACGTAATAAACATACATTTACACGTTTGATGTTGAATTCATCTGGGAAAATTCACATAAAAATTTAAATGGATTATCTAAAAATAATATAGTCGACCGAAAGAAAAAAATAAAATTTTAGTCATCAACGAATGTCATTCAGATAATATTTTAATTGAAAAACAAGTTGATGATGCAAAAAAATCATCTAATTTGTTAGGAAAGAAGATATTACGATTTTATTTTGTGTATCGAGTGGAAAAAGTCACTGAGATGTGTTAGATTTTATTAATAAGCAAACATATGGTTGCCAAAAAAATTAGTATTTATTTCTATTTTATGATTATGATTATTGATTATAATGTATAGTTAAAAATAAATTATTACAGAAAATGGCAAGAGTTGATATCAAGTTTATTTTATTATTATTTTTAAACACTGATCATAAATATTATGTGTTAATTACCGAATTCTTTTAACCGAATTTTTTAACGCAATATATTCAAGCATACGGCAGAAGTTATATAGAACATTGCATATAATGATTGCACTATGTGGCATAGTAACAATACAGTTACATAGGAAATGTGCATGTAATAAAGCGTCCGTCTATTGTTATGTGAAATATCGTTTTGATATAAATGTATACTAATGAACATATATTTAAAAAGAATTTAGGAATCCAGGTTAAGTCGATGTTTACTAAATAAATATGTTATTTAAAACAGTTTGGTTTATTAAATTATAGCTTTTATCTTAATATTTTGCCAATTTTTAATAATTACAATACAGAATGTATATGAACGTATAGTCCTTAAACCGGGTTTTACTTATTAGATATTTAAAACATTTTGAAAACGATTGATTATTACTTCAATTATTGTGCTGAACAAAGAACAAACAAATAATTATATAATTCTTAACGAAATCTTTGAGTTGATAAGTCCTTGTTCGCGAATTATCGATAAAAAGTGTACGTGTTTAAACAATATATATATATATATATATATATATATATATATATACCTATATACATTTTTTACGGTGTTAATTTATCGAAACTAATTTGAATGCCTACCAGGGATATTCAACGAACAGAAACGTATATAAATCGCAATATTGCTCAAAACGTGTGCCCCCCTCCCCCTAACACATAAACGTGAACAAATAAATAAATAAATGGAGAATGCCACGCGGTTCGTCTTAACTGGTTATAGCTGTCAAACAGTGTAATGGGGATGGATGATGGTTTTCGTACCGCATTAAACGATCCGCGAGTGCTCTTCTACAATAACGGTAAACGAGTATTGGCGTGAGCATAGGCTGCTGCACGAGGAGCATTTCGAACGCGATTCGCCTATTGAAAAATACGAAATTGCTTGTATACGCACATGCGACGGGACAACACACTCGCGCGGTGGATATTATTCCTCCGTACACACGCGGATGATTCCGAACAACAGTGACGCGCACCGTTTTACATTGCACGAGGGGTTCCGTCCCACAGGCGTATTGTGTGAACATATTATACGAGTGCAGAATCCGGTCGGATAGTTGTGCAGATTTATATCGAATAACAGATATATCGAACGATCGAAATATACTAGGACCGCAACGCAGTGGGTGTACGTATACCCGTTGCTATGTATATCAATCGGAAAACCGTATGTGATCTCGTTCGAATGACATCTATTTTGCATCCGATGTAAAACATTGAACGATACACGTGCTCTCTGCGTCCACAACCATTACGATGACAAATTGTTGCGAACACCTCTCAAATAAAACAGTTGACGCCAACATTTTTTATGCATTGCTTACGCGCAACATAATAATAGTTTACAGTATAACGCTGTACTAAATTAAACCTTCGTGTATTCAATAAAATAAACCTATGTTCTTTTCGGTCAGCTTGTTAAATGGAAAAAAAGTTATATATTTCAAAAAATTAACAAAGTTGCAACACTTTTGACTATTGACCAACGTATGAAATTGATTAATAATTGTTTACAGTTAAATTTATGAATATTTTACACACACACACACACACACATATATATATATATATATGAATAAAAGTTCTATAAATCGCTAAATTGTAAAGTATAATATAATTATTGTCGTATACTGAAGATATTTTGGACTCTGAAAAACTTTGTTTTGATTTTGTTTTTGTCTACAATCATATTTTTTGGATATTTTTCGAAATTAAACTCACAAATACACAACGTGGGTGTATAGTGACATCTAAGTATAATATCGTATCACCATCGGCAATAAATAATTAAAATGAAATAATTTTAATCTAATTAAACTTATATTTCAAAGTATTTAAAAATATAATTAACAATAACACAATAGTCATAATTATATACTGATACTGAACGTGGTATACCGAATTTAGGTACCTACCAACGAAAATAATGGAATAAAACTAACTTAAACCGTGTTGCAGAAACCGTAGTGTGGGCAGTTTCTTATAGTAACCTGGGCCCACGTTTGTTTATGGCAGCCTTAATTAAAAGTTCTTTATTTTGCGAATAATTTTACGGAGTTTCGTATTGACTTAAATTTAAATTATATTTAAAATAAATACCAAACCTAAGAAATGTCGTCAGAATTGAACTACTAACTTATAATCATCGAATAGTATATATATTATTTTTAATTGTTATTCATTGAAATAAATATAAGTGTACGTATCTTTAATATAATAAATTTTAAATTGTAATTCAAACTAATTTAAATCGTAATTTGAAGTAAAATTACAATAACACGTAATAGTTTATGGTAACTTTAATTTATAATAGTTGAAAATTGAAAAGAAAAAATGTGGTCAAATTGTTCAAATATTTACGCAAATATAATACAATTAATAATCACCAAAACAAAACAAGTAATAACATTACTATATCGTATATGAATCAGTAAAAATATAAAAAAAAAAACCTGAAAAATAAATTACCATTCATCATTTAGTAGAAAAACAAAATTAAATAGCAATATTTTATGTTATAATATCATTGGTTTTAATTAAACGTGTTCAAGTATTCAATTAAATTTATTTTATTAAATTTATATCCTTTTCGTTCTAAAGTCTTCAAATTATTATTGATAAAAATTACACAATTGGAACTTTTTAAAATGTACAATAATTCTGCTTATTTTACTTTAACGCTAATATTTTTTATGATCGTATTCTACATAGTCAGAATAAAAAAAAAATGAAATTTATCAATATGGTTGTTAATTGAATTGTAATAATTATCACAAAGTCATAACTAATTATTTTGCTTGTGAAATTAAAATTTAAGACTATTCATACATAATTATTAAAATAAACCATGAGGTTCAAAAAAATATTAAAAAACTTTTTACGAAAACAAATAAATATTATAATAATGTAGATAATCTATAGCAATACATCAGTACATAATACAAAATAAGTGCTTTATAGTGATTTAAAAAGTTATTAAAATTCCTATTGATGTTATTTATTGTTCTATTAACACTAGTTATAAGTATAAAAAGTACAAAAAACATCTGTTAAAGTTGCACATATCTTGAACACAAAATGAACCACTTCAGACATTTTTTTCTAAATAGTAAGAAAATAGATTGTATAAATAACAATTTTTTTAATGTGTGTTTGATTTGAGTAATGCATAACAATTTATATTAAAATATCTACAATTTAACGGAATCGATCTTGGACTGTTCGAGTATTTTATACACTACAGCCAATTCACTTCCCAACTTACAAGGTTTTAGATATTTTTTAGATGAATGTTTCGCAGAAAAGTACTATAAAGATTAAAAATATACTAGTTTTAATGTTGAAATATATAAAACTTTAATGAAATACTAAAAACTAAGACAGAAAAGATAATATATGGGATGTATAAAAAGAAAATATATATTATTTTTCAAAAATATTTTTATACCATAAAAGATTGAGTTTAATCATGAATAGCCAAATTATTACATTTTTATAGCCAATTAATTTTATTTTGATTTTATTAAATAGACATGCTCAATGTCCTATCCTACGTAACAAAAATAGTAATAAGGTTAACTTATTTATCACAATTTTTTGTAAAAATACATCGAATAATAGTAATTTTAAAATATTTTTAATGATGTGATTACTTGGATAAATAATTATTGTCTCAAAAATAAAATATAAAACATTTTTATCAGGAATCAATTCCAGCTGATAATAAATGGACGAAATTCCTTATATTCATTTCACAGTAAATTTTCGAAACTCAACACCGTATCTCCGCTGCACTGTTAAAGTAATGAAAAAACATCACATTTGCGCATCCGTGGGATTTGGCCACGTAATTAAGATTTTCTCTTTAATATTTTACAAATATATTAAATACGAAAAACAACAAGAAAATATCATGTACAGTTAATATTTCGTTTGGATTACCAAATATAAATTTAATTTCTTTAATATAAATTAAAACTCAAGATCAGCTCTGCCTTCTAATTATTCGTTTAAATGTAATAGATTCTGATTTTATCAAACACTCTGAATCACACGTGGACAGCATAACTTATTAATAAATAGCAATTTGTATAATTGAAAAAAATTGTCATCAATAATAAACAGAAACGTAGATACAAGTTCATCTTCATACAGTCTGACCGATTCGAAGGTATAACTGTACCACACGTGCACTCGTGATGCTATTAGTTGTCTTTTTTTTTGGAAGTGAAGATAATATTATAAATATTGAAGATTGCGTTAATGTTATACAATTATATTGTTCTAAATATACACGCACTAATTTATATTTTCAGCCGAGGAATCGAATGTCTTTGTACCTAAAGTGACTAAAATATTTGTATACTGCTTTTATTCTGATACATATTTGTTATCAAAAGTTTATGTATACAGTAGATGCCATTTATTATTATCAATAATAATTTGTGTACATACAGTTTACGTATACAGTATGGCGGAACGTTAAGTAATGGGATAAAATGCGTAAAAATAATAGGAATTTAATTCGCCTAAATGTTAACCGATTCACGATTGTACGAAAAATAGGTCTGCTATACCTTTTTCTGGTGACACGGACATAATAATGTTTTTTTGAGAAACTGACGTGACTATCCCACTTAGTACACAATTCAAAAAAGTATATATATGAACACGTAAATAATAACAAAATAAATTACTCATTTGTTTACACTTACAGTTTTTTTTTATACATCTTTTGTGCCTACAGTACATAGACTCGGAGTTCCCTGAATGCATTTTTATTTTATGAAACAGCAATGATTTGTGCAGTATGGGGTGCTCGGATGCACCTCCTTGTATGATATATTTCTCATTGAGCACATTCGGAACGTTTAAATTGAACGTTTTGCGATTTTTTATCCTATAATAGTTATATACGTCATAAATGGAGCAATTCTCTCAATAGGTAAAATATAAACCTATATATATATATATGTGTGTATATACTTACCATAAATAAACAAAATATATTATAATTATTTTATGTACAATTTATGTGTAGTAATTTTGAAGTAAACGTGTTCAGTTACAGGAAAAAAGATAATTAGATAGTACATAAATAGGGGTCACATTTTTTATTCGGCCTTAGGCTTTGGAATTCCCAAACGTGGCGCTCACTAAAGTTTAGACAAAAAATAAATCAAAGTATATTCGTATTTAGTACAAATTATCAAGACCTTTATTATCTTTATTTAAATTATTTAAATTTTTCTTTATTGATGAAATTTATTGATCCTTTTCAGGTGTTTTAATTTTCAAATCTTATAATATTTTATAAAATTAAATTTCGTTTTTTTATATACGGGACAATCGCTTTAAACTGGTTTATCCATTATACACAGCCGAAATAATAAAAATTAAAAGGGATACCTTGTACAATACGTGTAACAGGTAAAATAAATCGTTATGACAAGAAAAGGATGGAAGTGGTGGGAAAGGAAGATAACGACCGACACTTTACACTTCTCGCTTCGAAGACGAACGAGGTATTATTGACTTGGTAGTTATTCGGAAATCACGATTCCAAAACGACGTCGCGTGTGTACAAAACCGATCGCTGTGGGTGGTAAGGGAAGTTTGGTTAATGGAACGGATCGCCAGATCTTGGCTAATATACGGGTGGGAAAGCGTACACGGCGAGTATAGAACAAAATATAATATTATATGACTGTTGAACATCGGTATACATGTATATTGTACACATATACGGAATAATCGAAAAGGAAGTCACACGCGTTGTGCAATCGTA
>JASXSY010000638.1:0-452925 GCA_034509805.1 Sipha maydis | reverse complement strand
CCCAATTTAAACATAACACCAAACGACTTAAACATAAAAGAGGAACAACTAAAAAGAGAGAAAAGAATTAAAGAACTCGAAAACAATTTATTAATTAGTCCACCTCAAATAGTGACTAGGAGTAAAGGCCCGATAGAAGCTCTATTTTTAAAAACACCTAAACGACAAAATAAAATGACTAGCCCAACAGTCAGATCAGAAATACCTACTACTATGGCAGTAGACAAAGCTTTTAAATTTATTCCTTATTGTTCGGGAGAGGAAAACATAACCCAATTTATAAACGCTTGTGATATCGCCATAAATTCAGTAGATATAATTAATGTACCCTTAGGCTCGGGCCACACGATGCGTTTTTTCCGCATACGGAAAACATGAATGCGGAAATTCCGCAACAGCGTGTTCGACCACACGATGCGGAATTACCGCAAAGACAGATAAATGTATTTATTTATAAGAAAATATTTCTATCGAAATAGTTATAACAAAATTATTAAAATACTTTTATTTTACACCATTCGGTCTGACATATCACAGTTAAGTTCTGCTTGAGACCAATACACGTACACTGTACGTCTGTTCAGTCTACCATGAGTGATTTTATTTTAAATATTATTTGTGCCGCGGAAGCCCCCGAGAACTCGATGAAACTATTTCATCGAGTTCAAGAAAATATTGGGTACATCCACTCAACCAAAGAAGAGTCGAAGAGGATATGTTCACTGAATTTTATATTTCAATTCGAAAATATCCTAAAAAATTTTTTGAATACTATCGTATGTCAGTTCCTTCGTTTGATGAGTTGTTAGAAACTATGCGTCCTCATTTAACAAAAAAGCATACCAACATGAGGAATCCTATATGCGTTGAGCAAAGGCTTACTAAATTATAATTTTATAATATAAAATAATCAGTACCGCACGCGGAATACCGGATCGTGTGGTCGGACTGATTTGAAATAATGTTATTTTCAATTGTGTGCGGTTATGGCGCTGCGGAATTACCGCTGCATGTTGCGGCAGGCCGCGAGAATTTCCGGCGGTACCGCACCGTGTGGACAGTTGTATTTATATCAATGTGTTTTCATTTTTAATCTTGCCGCATGCGGAATTGCCGCACTCTAGCTCTGCGGAAAAAACGCATCGTGTGGCCCGAGCCTTACTTATACGTTACATATTAACTAAACTCACGGGAAAACCAGCCGAATGTTTAAAATATAAAGACACCAGTAAATGGATGTACATAAAAAAACATCTAGAAGAAGCATATGCTTCTCATTATTCATCATCCGCGTTACAATTACAAATAAATTCAATTAAAATGAACGAAAACGAAAACGTTAAGCCATACACAGATAGGCTAGAAAAATTATATTATCAACTAGCGCATTTATACACAACTGGGAAAAACGAAAACGATGCAAAAGCAATAACACAACAATTAACTGAGCAAACTCTAGCATTATACATAAAGGGATTTATTAAACCAATTAGAACCACATTATGTAATAGAGACCCAAAAACACTTGAACATGCAAAAGCTATTGCTTTACAAGAAGAGCTCGATTTAGCAGAAGACATAGATAGAGATAACCTCATTACTAATTTAACACAAAAAAGCAAAAATAACTTAAATATACCTATTAATCAAAACTATTACAGTCATCCCGCACAACAACAAAATCATAATCAAAGAAACTTTATTCCACGACTTATCCTTATCACGTAGATTAAAATTATTAATGAGTTATTTTTCTCTTACAAATAACAAAAAACTCAAAAGAATTTTTAATTAAACAAATAAAATTTTATTTTAAGACGAGGAAATGCATAAATTAAAACAATTTTTTAACAAATTATTAATAAAAATTCAAAAAGAAATAAAATTAGAAAAATCAAAACATTTTACATTAGAAGCACATTTAATTAATACAAATGAAACTATGGAAGATAAATGTACCAAAAATGAATTACAGGAAATTAAAACTCATTTAAGCAAAAGTATAAAAGAACTTACTGATCTTAGGGAGGAATATTTACCAGAAGGAGTAGTTATTTTAGCAGAGCACGAAGAATACCCAAGAATATGCATGTTCTTCAGTTAACTATCGATAATGATAGTAATGAAAACTTAACTAATCAAACATATTATATCATATTAACAAATAAAACAAAATGAAACCTTCAAAACTTTTCATATATTGTAGTGATAGTTCAAGCAGGGTAGAAGAAAAAAAAATAATAATAACAATCGTATAAGTTGTAATTAACAAAGATTTATAATGTATAATTATTATATAACAAATGTTAATTAACCAAATATTGTAAAATATTTCCAACCCATTGTAAACCAATTGTAAGAGTGGAAACTTAAAAAATATCACGAACACTTGTAAAACTTCGTGATATTTTTTAAGACACTTGTAAAACTTAGTAAAATACTGTTTCTGTAAATTGTATCCGGAAAATTGAATTGTAAGAAACAACATAACACTTTTGTTGTATCACCCCAAAATTGTTTCTTTAGCGGCGAGGTGTAATATGCATATATTACTAACAAATAATAATATGCATATTCCCGAGTCGTACGATGAAAAAAATGCACATTTATATTTAATACTTCTAAATTATGTAAATAACTATCGCACACATAATTGTAATGTAAAGCTAAGCCACGCGCAGGTCATAAACAATGCAATACACATCCTATAACCATGAACAACCGCAAACAACGTCATCATTTCGTCGAATTTGACGATCAAAGGTTAAGGGAAACCAGGTGGCGCAAACAACACCAGAGTATATAAAGGCTCCGTTGCACCACCAACGGCAAACGTGTCTAGCTATCAGTACAAGCCCTTCAGAGTTTCGTCTTCGATATTGTTATTGCACAAATTTTTATAATTAATAACTGTATGTTCTGTACAAGCCATTTACTTAATTTTATTAAAGAGTTTTACAAAGTGTTAAATGATTTCTTCTTCTTCTTCTTCTTCTACTTCGCCTTCCTCCCAACTATTTGGGGTCGGCCACCCTTGTCCTTTACTCCACTTTACTCGGTCAATCACATCTCCTCTGCACACACCGACAGCCCTCATGTCATTCTCCAAAGTCTCCAACCATCTCTTTTTTGGTCTTCCTCTTCCTCTTTTCCCTTCAACGTCCATCTTCATAACCACTCTTACTGCATTCGTTTCCTCTCGCCTCATCACATGCCCAAACCATCTCAGCCTATTTTCTCTCATCTTGTCCACAATTGGCGCTACACCAACACTACCTCTCACGTATTCATTCCTTATTCTATCTTCTCTTGTCACTCCACTCAACCATCTAAGCATTCTCATTTCCGCGACACTCATACTTTGTTCTATTCTCCTGTTAACCGCCCAACACTCTGAACCATACAGCATAGTTGGTCTCACTACACTTTTATAAAATTTACCTTTCAGCCTAATTGGAATTCTCTTATCGCATAACACGCCCGATGCTTCTCTCCATTTCACCCACCCGCACTTAATCCTATGTTTTACATCAATGTCAAAGCCCCCGTCCTTTTGAACAAAAGATCCTAAGTATTTAAAGCTCTCAACTTCACCTATCACATCACCATCTATTGTCAGTTGTCTCCTCATTCCTTCAACTTCTTGGTCTCTTTGTCCAAAATCATACTCAATATACTCAGTTTTATTTCTACTAATTCTCAATCCCTTTTCTTCGAGGGCTAACCTCCACTCATTTAACCTATTATTGACAACTTCTAGGTTTTCTCCTATCAGAACTATATCATCCGCAAACATCATACACCATGGTATCTCACCCTGTATCTCCTTTGAAACCTCATCCATTACCACTGAGAACAGGTAGGGGCTTAGAGCTGACCCCTGGTGCACACCTACTCCTATACTGAAACCTTCTGATACTCCACACCGACTCTTGACACTAGTACTCGACCCTTCATACATATCCTGGATCAAATTAACATACATTTTTGGGACATTTTTTCTCATTAATGCCCACCTTAAAACTTCCCTTGGCACCCTGTCATACGCCTTTTCTAAATCTATAAACACCATGCATAGTTTTTTATTCTTTTCTCTGTACTTCTCTACTAATTGCCTAACACAAAATAATGGCTCCATTGTCGATTTTCCTGGCATAAAACCAAACTGGTTTCCTAATATCGAGGTCTCACTTCTTATCCTCTTCGCTATAATCTTTTCCCAGATCTTCATACTATGACTCATGAGCTTTATTCCTCTATAGTTCCCACATTCTTGTATGTCTCCTTTTCCTTTAAATATTGGTACAATAAAACTCTTTCTCCAATCTTCTGGCATTTTTCCCTCTATCAGTATCTTATTAAAAAGATTTTTCAACCACCCAATGCTTACATCTCCTAACATTTTCCACACCTCTACAGGTACTCCATCTGGTCCTACCGCTTTTTTTTTTTTCATCGCCTTCACCGCATCTCTCACTTCCTCCTCGCCCACTAGACCAGGGGTCGGGAACCTGCGGCTCCGGAGCCGCATGCGGCTTTTTAACATGCAACCTGCGGCTCTTTGGATAGTTATCAATACATCGATATCCGTAAAATATAAATTATATAATACGTTATTATAATGATAATAATTCTGAATTTCTCAATAATGATTTTCAGATAAAAATAAATCAATATTTTATCTTTAACATGGTTCGGGAATGTTTTCGTTGTTATTTATTAATCTTATCGCACAATTAGTTTTATTGTGTATATAATATATATGTGTATATTCTGTTTATCACACATTTATTCTGTGTGTCTATTAAACTCGACTATATCATTATTCGGTGGAATACAAAATTATATATTAGTCGATACGTGAGCACGTTCTTCATCAGGTCAATTCAATCAGTGGGACGTTGTTCAGTATTTTTTTCTTGTGCTTTTTTTCCAATAGAGGTATTTCTATAAACTTCGAGATGTCTACAAACAAAAAACGTAAAATTGAAGAGGAAAATAGAGGATTTAGAAGTGAGTGGACTGATACTTATGCATTTGTCCCGAACAACATGGGACAACCAAAATGTCTCATTTGTGACCAAAACTTCAAAAACAATGAAAAATCGAATATTGAACGTCATTTTTTATGTAAACACGATTCTTTTAGTAAGACGTACCCAGCTGGAAATGAAAGAAAAACAGCAGTGGCCGAGTTGATTCGTAAATCTCAACAATCGACATCTAAATTTAATAACTGGTTGCAGTCAGCGTCTAATTTGACTGCAGCTAGTTTTGTTGTACCTCACGAAATCATGAAATCTGGAAAACCGTTTACTGATGGAGAATATATTAAAAAATGTTTTATTGGTATGACAGAACATCTCTTTTCTGAATTCAAAAATAAAACAGAAATAATCAATAAAAAAAGGATATTCCGTTATCGGCAACTACTGTTCGTGATAGAGCTGTTAAAATGGATGAAAATGTCACAGAACAACAGTTTTTCGATCTGAGGTCATCACCTGTATTTTCCTTAGCCTGTGATGAATCATGTGACGTTAAAAACATCTCTCAACTCACTTTAATAAGACGGTATGTTTCGTCTACGGGTGTTCATGAAGAACTACTGGATTTACTACCGTTCAAAGGCCAAACTTGAGGAGAGGACATTTGCGTTGCAACTACAACATTTTGTAAAGAGAAAGAAATCAATTTAGATAAGCTGATATCTCGTTGCACTGATGGATCACCAAATATTGTTGGTAAATATAAAGGATTTGTTACTCTTTTTGGCCAAAATGTGAAATATGAACTACTGTATTTTCATTGTATTGTTCATCAAGAAGCTTTATGTGCTCAAATATTTCCAGTTGAAATTAACCAAGTTATGGCACTAGTAGTGAAAATTATTAACAAAATCATAGCTTCAGCTCTGAACCATAGACAGTTTCGTGCATTACTTGATGAAGTTAATGCCCGATACAATGTCAGACGACACCTTTTTTGGCAGTAAAAATGCTTCGATTTGCTTATGTAGCAACTTTTCTGAAAGGAAAGTGAGTCTAGTTGGTACTTAGGGGGGGTAAAAAGTAAAATTTTCAATATTTTTTAAATGCGACGGGAAAAACGTACAAAATATTTGAAAATTTAATAGAAGATTCCACAGAAGTAGTTCTTATTGTCATTCAAAAATTATTAAAATCCATAGGCACAATTTTTTTTTATAAGCGTTTAAACAGCGAATATTGACATAAAATTACATGTAAAATATAATATAATGTAGAATGTTCTAGACTGACAAACTATATCGCTGTATGCAACTGCCAACCCATCCTAATCGAAAAATATATTTATCGTTTCAAAATAAAATATACTTTTTACAATGTTTATAAATAACAATGTATTATATCCTAGACAAACATATGAACTCCGTTCAGAATCGTTATTCGTATACAATGATATCTATCATTGCATTCAAATTTAACAAACTCATTATAATAATGACCTATCCTATAAGCGAGGTGCACTCCACCCCTAACTGTACAGCAGAGCGAGGCTTCTTTTTTTATTTTGCTATAACTCAAAAACTAATCGATGTAAATACTTGAAATTTTCACCAAATGTTTAGATTAGTGTTCTCTATACACCGTTAAATTTTGACTTTTATTGAGCTATTTATAGACAATTGAAATTTTCAATTTTTTTAAGTATTTTTTTTAAAATAACGATAAAATTTTGGCTGCCCAGAAAATCTTGAAAATTTAATACAAGGTTTCTTATAAGTTGTTTCTTAACTGATAAAAAAAAATCTAAAATCGTAATTCACAATTTTTTTTTATAAGTGCTCAAAGTTCCAATTTATACGAAATATGTATTATATATATTATACCTATTATTGAATGCAAATTTAACAAATCCATTATAATGACCTATCCTATGAAGAGTCGCACTTCACCCCCAAGTGTACAGCAGAGCGAGGCCCATCCGGTTCTTTTTTTGTATTATTTATAGACATTTGAAATTTTCGAGTTTTATGATGGTTTAATTTACAATATACTCAATCATGTAGCCGGTCATATTGCTCTAACCAAGTTTTTTTATTTGAATATATTACGCGGGGTTTTTGAAAAACAGAATTTTGAAATTTTACTCTCGTAAAAAAGTTATCTTTTTCAATCGTTTCTACTTCAATATGGAACGGAGTTTTGAAAATTTACTCCGAATATGAAATGTTCCGCCTTTGTCTCGACTTTTAAATGAAATATACGAAAATTCATTTTTCGAATTTTTCAAATGAAAAAATGGACAAATTTATAAACAAATGGAATTTTTTCAAAGATGGACGACATTTTTTTGCCTTTTTTTTATTGAAATAAGTTGCGAAAACATTTTTCTAAATCCCGTCCAAATTTCAGAATGGGATCATAAGTACTTACTAGTGCACTTGATTTGATGTGGGTAATACCCTGGTACCCAGAAACCCGGGTACCGAGTACCCGTTCATCCGGGTAATACCCAATTTTGTGGGTAGTCATTGCTTTCGGGTAGTGGGTACCTATTACCCAAAATTTTCGGGTACCTGATGATTTTTGATATACGTAAACGGTTTAGCTAAATCATAACTCCTAAGAAGTAATCAGTATTAAAATATACATTACACAATTATTCGAATAAAAATATCTAAGAAAATATAAAAATTATCTATAAAAATATAATCTAAAATATACATACCTTAACATACCTAAGATCATTAAGCTATGGTATAATAAATATATGGTGACTATATGGTCAAATTCTTATATACACTTTTACTGTTATCGAATTATAATTATATATTGGAATTGTCAAAATTTACGGAATATGTAAAAATATGTAAAATTAAATTTTTCTTAATTTATTGTAAATCATGTGAAACGAATTTATCAATTACAATAGTTAATTAATTAATCGTGTTTTAGAAAAAATATGTATTTACATACAAATCCCAGCTCTAGTAATGAGTATAGAAATCATAACGGGTACCCAATCCATAACGGTTACTCAATCCATAACGGGTACCCGAAATTTTGTAAATCGGGTAATACCCGTAAACAGGGGCGGATTTAAGGCACTGCGAACTATGCGGCCGCATAGGGCGGCAAATTTTGGAGGGCGGCAAAATTATGTTGATTTTGTAAAATTAGGTACATAATTTTTAAAATTGTATTTATCACTTCAAAATCTTGAAATTGTGGATTTTGTATTTGTTTATTTTTAGCAAAATAATATTTATATTTTCCCAGGAACTCGTCTACGACAACGACGATAGTATTGTATAATAGCTCATCTTATTGTTTAAGAAATGTCTCGTATTACTATAATAAGCAAAAATTGCATATTAGGTAGGTATTGAAAAAATTAATTAATTTGAGGATATTTTATTAAAGAGGTAGTAAGTTTTTTTTAGATAGGGGCGGCAAATTTAATTTGGCATAGGGGCGGAAAATCGTTAAATCCGACCCTGCCCGTAAAACCCGGGTACCCGGGTATCAAGAGCACTAGTACTTACGGAGCAATGAATATTTTAATCCCGGCCCGCGCGTGCGCGAAACCTATTCATTAATATATATATATTTAAAATTGAATTTTATTAAATTAATTGAATTTACATACGTATGCAATGTCTTCATCTTCAACATCAAATGAACAATTGGAAACAGTACATTCAAAACTTAAATTTACAAAAATTCATATCTAATATTATTAATAAATTAGATAAATATTATTATAATATACCATTTTAAATATTTATACTTATTGGTTCATATAAGCACTACCACATAAATAATAATATTTATAATCGATTTATTTATTTTATTTATTTCGTATGGCTGGTCAATCAAATCAACACAATTAAGGCCATATGACAACTTTGAGTAACAAAGTCTAAGTTATTGTATAAAATATCGTTTATTTTAAATTAGAAAAATTATAATAATGTACAATAATGTGTGTGTGTTAATGAGGCAGAGTGGCGTGAAAGTGTGATACTGATAATAATAGTATTGATAAGATAATTAATATTATCGACAAATTCAGATATACCTTAATTCATTTGCCCTCCGTGATGACCACTAGTGATGGGTAGTTTATGAACAAATTATCCTTTGGAACGAGTCCAGAGGGGGAACGAATCGGAACAATTTCACCTATTTGTTCGTTTTAGGTGCAATAGGTTTAAAACCAAATCGTTCCATATCCGTCATTTGTATCATGTACAGATTTGCGCTATTCGTGTGAGTTTAGAAAGGAACAAATTGGAACGATTTCAACTAATCGGTTCTTTTAGATACAATATTCCAATCGACCAATTGTTCTACATTTGTATTTTATACAATATTAGTATTATCATAGATTTATTTTACAGATACCGACTGTTCGAACACGCAACTACTCTCCAAGTCGATAATGTTACTGTTGAGACAACGAAGGCACTGCTTTCTTCTGTAGTCCATCTTCCAAAAGCGGAAGTTTGGTGACCCATCATTTGACGTTGGCAACAATCCCTTTCCTGATCTCACGATTTTCTGCCGATCGAATGGCCTCAGTAGATAGCGAGTGATGGCTTTGATCTGGTCTATTCAACGCATGGGTGTTCTTCCGCGGCTTCTTTTTCCTTCTATTTTTCCTACGATCACTAGCTTCTCCAGGCTCGATTTATCCCTTCTTATAATGTGGCCAAAGAATTTTAGGATCCTCTGCTTACACACTACTGCCATTCTCGTTTCTATATTTAGCATGGCCAAAATTGAGAAGTTGGTTCTTCTTTCCATCCAAGAGATTCTCAACATCCGTCTGTAGGCCCACATCTCAAAGGCGTTTATGCGCTTTACGTCTTCTGCTTTAAGTGTCATTGTTTCAGATCCATAGAGCATCAGTGAGAAGGTGAGTGCCTTGAGCAGTCGTAACTTGCTATTCCTGGAGATATGATAATCCTTCCAAATAGGTGTTAATCTGCTAACTGCTTCTCTCCCAAGTGTAACGCGACGCTTGATCTCTCTAGATGATCCGCCATCTGTTTGTACAATTTAACCTAAATATGTAATCTCATTCACTTTTTGGTAGTTGTTCAGTACATTGGTGTGTGATAATACTCCTGTTCGATCTATAACTATAACCTTTGTTTTACTCCTGTTGATTGTCAGTCCATACTTATTGCTTGTTTCTTCAACACGCTTTATTAATTGGCTCTTCTCCAATTCAGACTTGGTGCATAATGTAGTGTCATCCGCGAACCGCAAATTATTGATCTTTCTACCTCCAATAACTACTCCACCATTCCATTTCTGAAGTGACTCTCTTAATACTGCTTCACTGTAGATATTAAAGAGAATAGGTAATAAAATGCATCCTTGTCGAACACCCTTAGTAGGTTGAAACTGATCTGATACTGCATTTTGCGCTCTAATAACTGTTTTTGATTTTGTGTATAAATTCTTGATTAAGTGAATGATATGTTTAGGGACTCCCATTTCTTGCATGACTATCCATAGTTTCCTCTATTGTTCACAGTCAAAAGCTTTGTTATAGTCAATGAAGCACATTACCAGTGGTTGATTGAATTCTCTACTCTTCTCTATGAACTGGCGTATTTTCAAAATTTGTTCACGTTTCCTCTACCTTTGACAAAACCAGCTTGTTCCGGAGGTATTTGACTATCTACTTAATACTTCAGTCTGAATGAATGACGTTCAGTAGGACTTTGGAGGCGTATGAGATGAGTGAGATGGTGCGGTAGTTACCGCAGTCTTCGGTAGACCTTTTTTTGTGAAGTGGTATGAAGATTGATTCCGCCCAGTCTTCAGGCCATACTCCTGTAGTCCAAACTTCATTACACAGTTTCCATAAGATATTTACTCTTTATCTCCAAATAGTTTCAACATTTCTACAGTGATTTCATCTGATCCGGGTGCCTTATTGTTTTTCAGCTTTGACACTGCCTGTTCAATTTCCTCTGTGAGAATTCCTGGTTCCTGTTCACCATACGTGTTTTTATTGTCAGAGTGTTGATCTGGGTCTGTGTACAACTTTTGACAATAAGTCCTCCAGCATTCCAGAATATTGCTTGGGTCTGTCTGCACTTTTCCATACACATCTTTTATAGCTGAGCCCCCAGTGAGCTTCTTAATTTCCCGAAACAGTTTACGTGTATGGTTCTTGTCTACAAAAGCTTCAATTCTTTTGCACGTCTCAGTAATGATCTGATTTTTGTCTCGGCCGATTTCCCTTTTTATCTGCGCTGAGAGTTGCTTGTATTGAGGGGTGCAATGTAGGCCCTTGACTTTCAGTTCACGGCGCTGTTCGATAATATTAATGGTTTCTTTAGAAAACCAGCAGTTTTTTTTTGGTTTCTAGGCCGTTCTTTTACAGTCTCATTCTTAGTAGTCCTAAACACTTGTTTAATATCGGCCCAGTTGTTAATGATATCTTCATGTTTGAGCTTTTGCTGTAGGATGCTCCCAAATCTTTCCCACTCTTTTTTGCTATGTATATGTTGAATTGTTTTATGTTGGGGTTCTTACAATTTTTTAGATGGATCCGTAGCTTAGCCACTAGCAATTAGTGGTCTGATCCACAATCTGCACCTGGCCTTGTTTTGATGTTCTCTATACTAGATTTCCACCTTGATGAAATTAGGCAGAAATCAATCTGATTCTTGCACTCTCCGTTTGGTGAGGTCCATGTGTATAGTCTTCTTTGATGGTGCTTGAAGAGGGTGTTAGTTATGACCATGGATGTGCTCTGGCAAAATTCAATGAATTTTTCTCCGCTTTTGTTCCTTACGCCGAGAACGAATTTCCCTGTTATATTTGCTTCCATGCAGTCCGTTCCAACTTTTGAAGTCACCTTGAATGATGGTGATTTCGCTCTTTGGAAGGTGTTGTGGACCTCTGCTAAAATGTTATAGAATTCATCAATTTCTTCTTCCTCGGCAGCTGATGTTGGAGCATAAACTTGTACCAAATTTAATTTATTTGGTATGGAATTGAGTCTTACCTCGATTATTCTATCGTTGACCGCTATATATTATATTATTAAGTGGGACCATTTTTTGTTCATAATTACAGCCACACCATTTCTTGAGTTGGTACCATTTCCTAAGCGCATGATCTGGTTTCCACCGGATGTTTTGAAATTTCCTTTATCTCTCTAATGAGTTTCAAATAAGCCTAAAATTTATATGTTACACCTTTTCATTTCTCTTTTAATCTGACATAATTTTCCTTGCTGAAGTAATCCTCTAATATTTCAGGATCCAATGTAGTGTGGTTCGTTGATCATAACGCGGCCTGTAGCTGCGCCCCCCGGAGATCCGATCGGGGGTCTTGCTCCGGAATTTAATTTGACTGCAGACAACATCATGATAGATTTTCTTGGGAAGGGGTTAATCAGGGTAGTTTCCCGTTACTTTCCCTGATCGCAGTAGCATACGCTTGTTACTAGTAGCGCTGCTTCCCACTACTAGGTTCATTTTAGTCGGTTCTTACGACAGTCATGGACTACCGAGGGTGTATTCTTATCCCTACCCACAGGGATAGGCACTGCTATCTGAATGAATTAACAGTACCTAAGTTGGGTGCCGGTACACGATAAGTAATGATAATAAAAAGTATCCAGAATCGGAACGATGGAACGAGTCATTTGGAATCGTTCCTTTCGTAGACCTGGAACGAAAGGAACGAAATATCCCATCACTAATGACTATGGTCTTAGAAGATTAATCTATCTTCCAAGACCGTGATCATGGCCATGAATTAAGATATATATTGGTGATCATGGCTAAAAATTAATAATGGGTTGTTACTGCTGTATTCGTTACAATGCACGGTTTAAGATCTTAAACCGAGGTACAATGTAACGATTATATAGGTGAAACGAGTAGGATTGAATACATTGATCGTTCCATCGGTACATTCAGGGCTGACGCCCCCGGGGGCGGTTTTAACGTCAAGAAAATAGAATTTTTAACAAAAAATCCGTTTATTACCGATAATCAACAAACTCGTTAGCAACCCGCGTTGCTAGCAGTTTGATACTTTCGATTATTTTTTCTAAGTTCGTATTTTAATATTTCCGGTGTCTTACGACGTTGCCAAACGGAAATCAACAAGTGATAATTATTTTTTCTAACAATTTTTCTAAGACCAAAAAATAAACAAATACGATTTTAATCCGCGTTGTTAACAGGTTTTCATTTATTATCGAAAATTTTTTATAAGTTTGAAATAAATATAAATCAGATTGCTAACAGCGACATAGTAAATAATTTAAATATTTTACAAGTCCAAAATCACAAAATAATTCAAACCCGTCCAGTTAAGATCGGTAGCGGGTTTGTCGGGTTTTTGGGGATATCTAGGATTTCAATATAGCAAGGAACAACCGAACATGGACGACAGAGACAAACCTGGTACATCAAGAGTTACAAAACCTAAAAAGACTACAACTGTTAGGAAAACTAGGGAGCCACCACCTCCTCAACATTCTGCATCGGACAGTGAATCAGAGGATGGAATTGTGCAAGAACTTGAAAGTGCTTTGAGAAGGTAACAACAAGAGATAGATAAAGAAATAGAAAAAGAGAAAGAGAAACAAAAAAGACAAATACAACAACAAAAAGAAAATTCAACAAAAACAAAAGGTCCCTGCGACAAATGTCCAAAATGCGTAAAAGAGATAGACGAAAATACGCTGAACAAATGTACAGTATTAACATATTTACAAGAGCTCCATGACCAGAAAACCAATAAACATGGAGTCGATACTATTACAATGAAAAGATTTGAAGCATCAATAGTATATGTAGAAAAGTTAAAACAAAAAATGGCGACAAAAGAAACTGATGATTTAGAAACATTTAAAACAAAACTTGACCAAATGGAGAAAAACATGGAAACACTAATCTCAAACAAAAAGACTTATGAGATCCTCAACGACTTCTTCTCCAGTTAAATCGCTGTCAACATTGTATACCAATAATTTTGGTTTCAATGTTTTTTGTTTAACGACATCGAGATTACTTTTGAGCAAGGCTTCTCTTGTATTTCGATCGGCCGGTTTAATATAAATGTCTCCGGTTCTATTGATAGTATTTGTCACTATTATGTTTGGTCTTGGGTTGTTTTTTAATATCTCGGAATAAGCTTGTTTTTTCAATTCCAGGGATGTCTTACTCTCTGTGTTCTTAACAATGTAACCTAGATCTGGTGTTTCCTTTTTTGCTTTTTCAATTAGCTTTCTGGAACGTTGTCTTTTATTCTTTTTTCTTGTAACTGTAATAAATTCTTCATTATTGACTATGTTTTGTGGTTTATTTGCACTTGGTGGTCTTGGTCTAGACCCCAGGCGACTTTTGATAGTCCGAGGTATAGGTATTGTATTGTTTACTTGTTTTTTAGTTGGGTTTACTAATTTCTCGATAATTTTCTTCAATTCTCTTACTTCATCTCGAGTAGAAGATATAATGGTTTCTATCTTGTTTGAAATCAATGTTTCCATGTTTTTTTTCCATTTTGTCAAATTTTGTTT
The DNA here is from genome assembly GCA_034509805.1 of Sipha maydis. Lineage (NCBI taxonomy): Eukaryota > Metazoa > Arthropoda > Insecta > Hemiptera > Aphididae > Sipha > Sipha maydis. Next base: position 438,375 of record JASXSY010000638.1, on the reverse strand, counting down.
TAAAAGTTTCATGATCATCTGATTCTATTGTTGCCATCTTTTGTTTGAGATTTTCTACATATACTATTGATGTTTCAAATTTTATCATTGTAGTTTTTTCGACTTATGAATTATCTGGTTATGAAGTTCTCGTAAATTTATTAATAGTGAGTCTATATTCTGTGTTTTTTCGTTTGTATCTTTTACGCATGTTGGGCATTTGTCGCAGGTGTTCTTTGTTTTTGCAGGATTTTGTTGTTGTTCCTGTCTTTGTTTTTGTTTCTCTTTTTCTTTTCCTTTTTCTTTTTCTAGTTGTTGCTTTCTCAAAGCGGATTTAAGTTTTTGCATAATTCCATCATCTGATTTACTATCCGATGTAGATTCTTGATTAGGTGGTGGCTCTTTAGTTTTCTTAACCGTTGTTGTTTTTTTGGGCTTTGTAGCTCTTGAAGTACTTGGTTTGTCTCTTTTGTCCATGTTTGGATGTTGCTTGTTATCCTGAAACCCTAGATATCCCTAGAAACCCGCCACCTACGCTACCAATCTTATCTGGACGGGTTTGAGTTATTTTTTATTTCAGATTTGTAAAATTTTCGAAAAATAAATAAATTAAAGCCTGTTGATTTCCGATTAGCAACGGCGTAACGGAGATATTTAAATTCGAACTTAGAAAAATTTATCGAAAATCAAACTGTTAGCAACGCGGGTCGCTAACGAGTTTGTTGATTTTACGTCAAACCTAAATAAAATCAAACAATTTAATTTGTCGACTTGCTCATTTGTTCGTGACAAAATAGTCCTTTATTGAAACCATTTCAGTGATTTAGAAGATATATTTTAGATATTCGGGTACACGTTTTGAATTAATTTTGTTATATTGGGTACTGAATTACAGAAACTTTTAATATTTATTATCATTCGTTGCTTGAAATTCGCCATAGGCACCACCAGGAATTTTATCAGGGGGGTGATTTGAACAAAAGATCCTAAATATTTAAAGCTCTCAACTTCACCTATCACATCACCATCTATTGTCATTGGTCTCCTCATTCCTTAAACTTCTTGATCTCTTTGTCCAAAATCATACTCTATATACTCTGTTTTATTTCTACTAATTCTCAATCCCTTTTCTTCGAGGGCTAACCTCCACTCATTTACCCTATTATTGACAACTTCCAGGTTTTCTCCTACCAGAACTATATCATCCGCAAACATCATACACCATGGTATCTCACCCTGTATCTCCTTTGAAACCTCATCCATTACCACTGAGAACAGGTAGGGGCTTAGAGCTGACCCCTGGTGCACTCCTACTCCTACACTGAAACCTTCTGATACTCCACACCGACTCTTGACACTAGTATCCGACCCTTCATACATATCCTGGATCAAATTTACATACATTTTTCCTCATTAATGCCCACCTTACAACTTCCCTTGACACCTTGTCATACGCCTTTTCTAAATCTATAAACACCATGCATAGTTTTTTATTCTTTTCTCTGTACTTCTCTACTAATTGCCTAACACAAAATAATGGCTCCATTGTCGATTTTCCTGGCATAAAACCAAACTGGTTTTCTGTATCGACGCTCACTTCTTATCCTCTTCTCTATAATCTTTTCCCAGATCTTCATACTATGATTCATGAGCTTTATTCCTCTATAGTTCCCATATTCTTGTATGTCTCCTTTTCCTTTAAATATTGGTACAATAAAACTCTTTCTCCAATCTTCTGGCATTTTTCCCTCTATTATCAGTACCTTATTAAAAAGATTTTTCAACCACCTAATGCTTACAACTCCTAATATTTTCCACACCTCTACAGGTACTCCATCTGGTCCTACCGCTTTTTACTTTTTCATCGCCTTCACCGCATCTCTCACTTCCTCCTCACCCACTAGACCAATCAATCCTTCATTCCATGACATACTCTCTAAAGCTTCTTTTGGATATTCCTCGTTCAGTAATTTCTCAAAATATTCTTTCCATCTTTTTTTCACATCCTCATCTTTTGTTAAAACTCTCTTATCCTCATTTTTTATACACCAGACATCTTGGAAATCCTTGGATCGCTTTTCTCTCACCTTCGCCAGTCTATAAATTTCTGTTTCTCCTTCCTGTGTTCCTAGCCGCTCATATAACTCATCATACCTATTAAGCGTCGCTTTGCTTACCGCACTTTTCATTATTTTACATACTCGATCCAATCTTCCCTCTTCCTACTTTTCTGCCATACCTTAAATTGCTTTTTCTTACTCGCTACTACTCTCTGAATCTCCTCATCCCAACACCACGTTTCCTTGTCTTCTGGTAAACCACTTTTGGTTTCACCAACAACCTCTTTTGCAATGTTCTTAACACAAGTGACCATCCTTCTCCAAACCTCATTTATATCTCCCTCAACATTCCATACAGCTTTTTCTTTTAATTTCTTTAAAACCGTACGAGGTTTAATGGTATGTAAAATTAATTTTGGTCCAACTTGTAGGAAATGAATTTTATGAAAAAATGTAGAATAACAAAACTGTATTGAAAAAGAACTGGATGGGCCTCGCTCTGCTGTACACTTGGGGGTGAAGTGCGACTCTTCATAGGATAGGTCATTATAATGGATTTGTTAAATTTGAATTCAATGATAGGTATCATTGTATACGAAAAACGATTCTGAACGGAGATGATATGTTTGTCTACAATATAATACAATGTTATTTATAAATATTGTAATAAGTATATTTATTTTGAAACGAAAAATTTAGAAAAATCGAAAATTTAAATTGTCTATAAATAAGTCAAAATACTTTGAAAACTTAACCATGTATAGAGAACGTCAATATAAAGATTTCGTGAATATTTCAAGTTGTTGCGATTTTTGGTTTTTGAGTTAGAGCATTTTAAAAAAACCGATATCATTTGTTAGTCTAGAATATTATACATTATATTATATTTTACATTTAATTTCATGTCAATATTCGCTGTTCAAACGCTTATAAAATTGTGCCTATGGATTTTAATAATTTTTGAATGACAATAAGAACTACTTCTGTGGAATCTTCTATTAAATTTTCAAGTATTTTGTAGGAGCCAAATTTTTTTTATCATCGATTATAAAAATAAAATGTAAAAAAATCGAATATTTTAAATGCCTATAAATGGCTTAAAAATCAATATTATATTTTGAAAAAAATATGACATAATGGAAATACCAATCTTAACAGCTGGTAGAAATTTCAAAAATCTACGACTTATACTTTTTGAATTATAACAAATATTAAAAATCGTTTGAGAATAAATCGCTAGTTTATGCAATTTCGTAAATATTTAAATTTCAAACAGCCATAAAATTTTTTCCTCTTAGTCCGGTAGAAATTTTTTTAAAGATTTTTGAAGAGTAGCTTATAGATAACCTAGTGTTAAAATTTTAAACCTTAAGTATAAACAGAAAAAATTTTATGAATTTTTTTCTACAAAATAACTTGTAAATTTTCGCAATTTTTACATATTTTGTAAAAATTGGAACTTTTAGCACTTATAAAAAAAAATTGTAACTTACGATTTTAGATTTTTTTTTTATCAGTTAAGGAAAAACTTATAAGAAACCTTGTATTAAATTTTCAAGATTTTCTGGCCGGCCAAAAAAATTTTATCGTTATTTTAAAAAAAAAAAATTTAAAAAATTTAAAATTTCAATTGTCTATAAATATCTCAATAAAAGTCAATAAAATACTTTGAAAATTTAACGGTGTATAGAGAACGCTATTCTTAACATTTGGTGAAAATTTCAAGTATTTACATCGATTAGTTTTTGAGTTATAGCAAAATTAAAAATTTGATTTTGTCAAAAACTGGTTTTGCGTAAAAACTCCTGTTTTTCCCTTATTTTTTTAGGGTTTTTCCCGTCCCATTTAAAAAAATATTGAAAATTCTTTACTTTTGACCCCCCAAAGTGCCAACTAGATTCACTTTCCTTTCAAAAAAGTTGCTACATAAGCAAATCGAAGCATTTTTACTGCCAAAAAAGGTGTCGTCAGACACAAAAATAAAAAAAAAATAAAAAATAAAAAAAAAATTTAAAAAAAAATAAATAAAAAAAAAAACACACATCATTGTAAAACCAATAGATTCCATCACTCTGTTCAGAATCTAAAAAAATTCATTCTACGGAAAAATATCAAAATTAGCTTATAACTTATAAATGTAAATGAAATTAATGTAGTTTATGTAAACAAAATGTATTGGTTTTTTAATTTTTTTTTAAAAGAAAAAGGTTATTTAATAATATGATGTCCCGGTTTGGTGATTTTAAGATCTGGTAACCCTAATCATATACTCGTATATTATATTGTATATAATAAAATTGTTTCTTCATCGTGTTTCATGTATAAAGCATATGATCTAAAAATAAGTTCATGGACAGATTAGGTCTTAGAGTAATAAGAATTAATACAACGTTTGAGCAAGATTCAGGTATTGCAACATCTTGCAACCATTTACGGTCTTCTCATCGATCCATGACTCGAGGTGTTACAATTTTTTTTCTCATGTAGAGGGTAAAGAAGAAACTCCCAGGCTCTCGATAGTTTTCTTCCATAAGTGTCCATTATGTAATCTACATTTGAACTCGCACCGCTAAAGGTTCATTTTTCTAACTCTTGAATAGTATTTAAACACATGTATATAATTATGGCTTTTTTAAAGAATACATTTTTAATGAAATATTATAAAATACCATATCATACTATTTATATTAATAAATATACATTTATAATTATTTATTAAACTAATATTTTTAATAAACCAAAAAAATGATAATCATGAAATCTAATTCAACATATTTATACATTAAATTAAATATGATTAAATGTCAACTTAAAATAATGATAAAAGTAAAATTAAAAAATTAAAATCGAGAAGAAATATTAAAATTATGTTATTTTCTTCGAAACAAATGAGCTTTGGCTTCTGCAGTTAATTTCCTAATTCGTCCTCGACTACTAACAGATACTTTTATATTAACACTATTTTCTTCATCATCATCTTCATCATCATCATTGTCATCATGTTCATCATTACTGCCATTGGAGCTTTGATCACTACTTTCACTATACTTTCTTTTTTGTTTTCTTTTTATGTTTCGATTTTTATGAAGAGAACCTTTATTAGTAAACCTATCAGCAGGTTTCCAATCATCAGTACCTTCTTCACTACTTACACCGGACACATCTAACATTTTAGCATAATTCCAACGTTTTTTCTTTCTTAAATTTCTTGTTCCTCTCTGATCATTTTCTTCATTGTTTAAAAATCTTGTAGACCGAGCTCTAGTAGGTTGTTGTTGTTCTTCATTGTTTTCTTCATCACGAAAACGTGAAGGCTGAATTCTATTAGTAATAGGTGGTACTTCAAATCTGTCTTCATGTACAAGTTTTTTACTACGAGATGGTTTTGGTAGCAAGACTTCATCATCACTATCATTATCATAATCTTTTAGAAGAGGTTTAATTAAACTCTTTGTACGTTGAGGTTCAATTGGAGTATCATCATCTTCACTTTCATCATAATTGTCTTGAAAACGATAAGTAGATTTACAAATTCTTGAAGAATGACGTCTAAGTGGTGTTTCATCATTACTTAGAATTTCTTCTTTAATATCATGACTTGTTGATGGCATGTCCATAGATTTCTTTCCTTTAACATGGTTTGATCCATTTCTTTCATCTGGAATTTATTATAAATTAAAAATCATTAATAAAGTGTTAAATTTAAGACTTACTATGCGCATAACTAGTTGAAGGCTGATCGGGATCAAATTTAATTTCTTCTTCATCTGATGATTGTTCTGTTGTTTCTTCTTTAATTGCTATAGTTCTTAATCTCCGTGGTCTTTTTATTCTCAAATTAAAATCTGCATCACTTTCATCTTCACTCGGGCTATCATCTAAATCTCTTTGTCTTTTTAAACGACATCTTCTTTGAGGACGTGAACTTAAATGACTCACAATAGCTGCTAAAAATAATAATAAAATAAACAATAATTTATTTTAATTTTCATTTAACATACATGTAGGGCGTCTGGATGATTTTCTTTTCCAATTGTGTAATATTCGAGTTATATTTTCTTCTGCCATATTGATCATAGCTTGAGTCATTTGTTCCAACTTTTAAAAAAAATAATTATTAAACACAAGCTTATATTTACAATTGAAGGTGTTATATAAGAAAATATGTTTGGATAAAATTGTAATACTGTAAATTCATAATATTTTATTTTATTAAAGTTATAAGGAAGGCGGGGATTTTGATGCACTTTTTTTTTTCAAATACTGCTTAGCGATGTTCATACTGTCACAAATTTGTTGCATGTAATTTTGAATGAGTATAAGAAATTTTATTTTGCATATTTTTGAATTTTTTTTAAATTTTTGTAATTTTCTAATTTTAGGCCAATTTCTTTATTTTTTTAAAGCATTATGGTGATTTTTAATCATTGTTTGAAATTTTAATTTCTAACTTTGAATTTTAATGTTTGTTGTATGACTTTTGTATACCAACATTAATACAAATTGTGAATTTTCTTGTTTGTTTTTAATAATATATATATATATATATAAAGGATTACAAATGAATTACAAATGTTGTATTATTATATTGAAGTAAAACAATTATTTAATTTTTAATAAGGTGCAAATTAAAACACATAACTCTAAAAATCCAACTAGATTGAATGTTTGATTGTGTCATATTAAAGTTAGCTACTTTTATATTAGATTATTATTAACTATACCTTTTCATCTGGATGGTCTTCTGAATAAATTTTTGCATTATTAAAGACTCTCCGGACATCTTCACAGAATTCTAGTGGTGTATTATAATTATCTCCATGTAAATCTTCACGGATGGATGTTAAATCCATCGGTGTACTAACAACTCGTCCATAATCAGGATATTTATCATAATCAATTGGCTCCCTACAATTTTAAATTTATAATTGTATAGTTAAACATTATTATTATTTAATATTTTAATAAATTGTTAATTGATTAAATGTAACTTGATAGTTTTATTATACTATTATTTTAATTTAATATGTTACAAGTAAAAAATTACAAAAAAATACAAAGTGTTCACGCTAAGAGGTATCACTAAATATTTCAGTTGGATGACCTTGTATTTAAATAAGGTTTTCGGGAAATGATAGAGATTACTAAAATTCACGATTTCAGACAAACTTCAAATTGTTGACCCTGTATGCATGTGCATGTGCATTACAACTTACTTTTTATTAAATATTTAGTGGTATCTCTTAGCGTGAACACATTATATAGTATATTATATACAATTTGTAAAAAAATAAATATACACACATTCACAAACTTTTTACTTAAATTATATTAAGGATGAAATAAAATAAGAATATACAAGCATAAAATAAAACATTAATACATTTTTTTACCTGAAAGGTTTGCTATCATTTGATAACCACATCATTTGTAAGAATTGTTTACATTCCAATTTCCAATTAAAAGGTTGACTACATTCTCGTCGTCTTCTTACTCTTAATGATCTAGGTCTTAATTTACGAGACCGATCATCAGATGGTTCAGTTTTTTTTTCATTTTCGTTATTTTTATAATTTCGTTGTAGTTGTCGACATAGAGAAGGAACTTCCACAGGAGAAGAAGATCTGAAATAGATTTAAAGTTTTAGTAACATCATCAAATTTTTTTATTTAATTTATATATTTAATTTTAGGTAAAATGATTTATAACTGGGATTAAAACTACAATGACTACATAATTTGTATCATCTGAAACTAATTTTATAATACATTTTTTTTTTTTTTTTTTTTGAAATTAAAAATATTTATAATAATTTCATAGAAAATAAAGAACAATGTTTATATTTTGAAAGTTAAAAACAATTTTTGAATTCTAACATATCAAAATCTATTTACAATTTTTAAATAGATGGATACTATCATACTTTTTATCCAATTTTATAAGTGTGCAATCAATATTTTATTTATTTAGATCTAAGATTTAAAAAAATATAATTATCAAATAATAAAAATTAAATACTTTTAAAATAAGATACAAGTATATTTAATTCATACTTAATAATTGTTAGTAATATTTCTGTGATGATTTGAGCACTTCTCACAATATCACTACCTTCTTCATTAAATTTTTCTGCATTACTAGCAATATATCTAGCATCAAATTGTACAGCTGCCAAACGTCTGTAGAAACGATTTTCCAATCTTGCCTAAAATATATAACAATATACTAATATGAAATCATTATTTTTTATTATTTATGTTTTACTTTTATTATTGATAGGTCAATGGGATATTCCACAATATATGCATATGACGGATACTCCTGAATGTCAACTGGTGCAAGAAACGGTTCAGCAAGTGACATACCCATTAGATCATGCAGTCCTCGTAATATTCTGTCACAAATTAAATCACGAGATCCACTTGGCCATTCTTTATTACCAGATTCAGGTCGATACAATATATCTTTCATTTCTTTGGTAGTTACTGGTAATGACATACCATTTAGTGGTTCTCCTTAATTTAAATAATAATTAATGATTATACAATTCGTAAAATACCAAAATAACAGTAAAAAATTAAAATGTACTCTTAGGATTAATAGGTTCCATATCCCAAGGACTTAAATTTTCTTTTTCACCATTATCCCACAAAACTTGATAACACAAAAATGGTGACCGAGAATTATTTTGTTCAATTATTTTACCACACCACCAAGCATTGTCTATCATACTTCGAAATCTTTGACCTTAAGTAAATAAAAAAGGAATTAGTTGTATAAATAATTATAATTAAAACAAAATAATTTACCTTCTTTCCATTTTCTAGCTAATCCAGCTTCATATGTTTGACGGAGAACTAAGAAATCAATTACATCTTGCATATCATGATATTTAAGATCAAAACTAAAAGAAGTATGATCACCATTTTCTTTTAGTACAGCTAATCGCAATCCACACAAGCGTGGTGGTCTTATTTCATATTTTATTCCAATTACTTTTACCATTTGAGGTACCTTTGCAATTTTGATTTATAATTATTATTTATTTAAATACTTTTAAAGTTAACTCTTACTTTAAGTACTAATTCTCCCCACGGAGCACATTGTGATTTTCTTAATTTATAAACTTTTTTAGCTTGTACTGCTTCTAAATATAAATTATAACCTTGTTCAAAAAACATTAAAATATCACCCATTTGTGGACAATAAGGCGACTTTTTTGGTAAAACTTCTGAAAACCATTCAGAAGGTCTGTATATTTCTGGAACATCCTATAATAAAAAATATGAACAATATTATTGGATAAAAAATTGTAAAACAATTACAATATATTTTAATAATTTTTACTTTTTGAACTTTCCTAGGAGGAACAGTTTTTGGTCCTTCGTGTGGTGAAGAAGGCGGTGATGGAGATGAAGGTGGAGTGGTAGGTCTTTTTACTCGACGTCTTCGATGTTGAGTACGCTTAGGTGGTTCAAGATTTGTACCACTATCAGCCACCCAATCAGAATATTCAGAACTAGTACCAGAATCAGTATCAGATGATGATTCAACTTTTTCATCTGAACCAATTCCATCAGTATAATCGGCATCTTCTTCTTCAGATTCTTCTGGGTTAGATGATGATCTATTTTCCTAAAATGTTGATATAAATAAATAATAAAATATAATATTTTCTTTTCTTTATAATAATCATAATTAAATGAATTTAAATAATAAACCTGTGGTTCAGTTTCAACAATAGTTGCTCTAGTACTATATGAATGTTTGGCCTGCGGTCTTTTTTTAGGTTTAATAGATAAAACTTGTGGTTTTTCGTCAATTATTAATGGTTTATCACTTTCTATAGTAAATTCTTCCTCTTCCATTATACCCAACATTTTTCTAAAAATGAATATTATTTTAATTAATAAATTACCATAAAATATTTTTAATGTACTTATATAAAGTATCCTTAAAAATATAATACACTGTAAATTGAAATTATCAAGTATAAGTTTTAAAGATAAATAAAATAGTATGTATTAATAAATATTAAAAATAATGCATTAATTTATACATAAAATTACTTAGATTAGTACAATATAAATAAGAAATTTATTATAAAACTTAAATTAAAAACATACATTCGGTTTTGAATTTGATCCATTATTGATGGTTTTAATGGTTTGCAAATAATTTTCGGTCTATTTTCAAGTGAAAGCGAACTACCATTTTGTTCTACAGATGGATGTAAACTAATAACTCCTAAAATAACAAAGTAAATAATATCATTCTATTTAATGTAGAAATAATATTTTACATACTTGATTGATTGGGTGAATTATTGGATAAATGTTCAACAGTATTCATATTAGCTGTTCCTCTAATTCCAATGACTTCAGTTCGACCTAATTCAAAATAAAATGTTTAAAGAAATATTTTTTATATATTAAAATGTAACATTTAAAACTTCTAATTTGTGAACTACAATCAATTGGATTAGTACCTTATAATATAATTAAGAATTCTAGTATATGTGTATATTAACACGATTTGCTTAATTCACTGTACAAGAATTATATATAATAAAATTATATCTATTTTTTAAACATATATATACAGGATGATTCACGATGAACTGACAAATGCAATAACTTTTGTTCTATTGAACATTTTCAACTTTTTTTTTCTTCTGATTGTCAATTGTCGTCTGCGCTACATTCAAAATATTTTTCAATTTTTTTTCTAACATGTATGCAAAATTAAAAAATTTAAATTTTTTCTATTTAATTTTTAAAAAAAAACAAGATAACCATTTTGTAAATCCGATTTTTAGAAAAATGTTGGCGTCAAAAGCTTTTACTAAGGTTAAGTCAATAATTTTTAAACAATTTTTAAAGTTTGTTTAAATTCTAATTTATTTTTTGTGTATCAGTGTTATAGCGATTATCAATTTTGAATTTTTTTCTCCCAAGGTTCTATTTATAACCATTCATATTATTATACTACGTTAGTATAATAATTTTTGATTATTCCTGATAACGATAATCGCTATAACACTGATAAACAAGAAATAAATTAGAATTTAAGCAAACTTTAAAAATTGTTTAAAAATTATTGACTTAACCTTAGTAAAAGCTTTTAACGCCAACATTTTTCTAAAAATCGGATTTACAAAATGGCTATCTTGATTTTTTTAAAAAATTAAATAGAAAAAATTTTAATTTTTTAATTTTGCATACATGTTAGAAAAAAAATTGAAAAATATTTTGAATGTAGCGCAGACGACAATTGACAATAAGAAAAAAAAATATTTGAAAATGTACTATAACTACACTAAAGTACAAAATTAAATAAAAATAAAAATAATGACTTAAAGTAAAACATGTATTATAGAAATAATAACAAATACATAAAAAATTATAACCATAAAATCATAGTTTTCACAATTACAAACCTAGTTCATTGATTATTACATCTGCAACTAATTGTAAAAGACCTTCATTTTCTTTTCCAGGCACTAGTTTTTGAATTTCTGGATGATATGGTGATCCATCTGAATCAACCAAAAATGGAGGAGGCATTAAATGTGGTTCCATATTAGTTTGTTCATCTAAAACAGAATAATCTGCTGCTCGTAACAATGGCCGATAATCAGTATGGAAAAAAACTTCATATGGAACCTAAATAATATATTTAAATATCAGAAAAATGTTTATTAAATACATAATATATTTAAAAGTACTTTTCTACGGGGTGAGGGTATTCCTAATCCATAAGTTAATAAATGACCCTGTGAATCAGTCACAGAAAACATTGTTCCATCAGGTGACCATTTTGCATCATATAATGCAGCAAAACCTTGGCCTTCAATAGAATTTTGAAACGATACTAATACTTCTCCAGTTAGAATATTCCATAAAAATATTTTTCCATCATGACCAGCACTCAATAAAATCTTAAATTATATGTATATATTTGAATAATTAATATAAACTGCAAACTTATTTCTAAATTATTAAGTTTTACCTTAGAGTGAAAAGGATGAGATTCTAATACATATACTTCTTTTTTATGTCCAGTCATAACTTGTAAGAGTTCAGTAGTATTAGAATCCCAAACTTTTATAGTCATATCTGTACATGCAGTTATAACCCAACGATCACTTTGATCCCAACATAAATAAGTGACAGATGGTTTAATTTGTTTAAGTTCTTCATCCATTTTTTTTTCACCAAGACTGTAAATAATTAAGTTATATTTATTTTAAATCTATAGATAAATACATAAAAATTAAACTGTTTAAACTAACTTATTTTTTAATTTTGTAGTCATGTGCAATGTTTTATACTTCCATTCTTGATTTTTGTAAGCCCAAATTAAAGCTGTTCCATCTTTTGAACCAGAACTAAATCTTAAGCCACTATGAGCCCATTGTATTGAGTCGACAGTATCAGAATGAGCTTCGACTTCCATTAATCGTATTGGAGATGATGCATCTGGTGATGGAGGTGTCATTTTATACACTCTGACATTATGATCTGCACTACCAGTAGCAAACATTACACCACCAGCTGAAAATGCACCACAAAGTATTTTGGCACTACCAGGACGTATACGTTCATTATAAACAGTCAAATTTGGCCTATGAGAATTTTAAAAAAAACAATATATAAATAAATATTAACAAAGATATATAAATGCTATAAGTTAAAATAAAAACAACTTACTCAAAAATAGTATTTCCATTGCTAGAACGAAAAGGCCAAAATACAACTGAACCATCAGTACTGGTAGAAGCTATATAACCAAGGCCATTGAATGTTTGTGGGCAAAAATTCACAGTTACAATCATACTAGCATGTGCTACTACATGAGCAATCTAAATAATCAAAAAAGAAAGAGATTCATGACTTTTTAATAAAAAATATTTTTATATAGACATGTATGCTAGTCAGTTTGTTAATTGACATTTTTTACATCAAACCCATAATAAAAACAAATTTAGATTATTATTTAATGTAAATTTTATAGATTAAATTTAGACTCACTGGTCTAGCTGTCTGAAGACACCAGACTCTTAATACTTTGTCCATGCTTCCAGCAGCAATTAGTGTAGCTTGGGTATTAATTGCTATATCAGTAATTTCAGCACTAGCCCCTCTTAATGTTGATAAAAGACGACCAGTACTTGCTTCCCATAATTTAACTAAATAATCATCAGCTCCCTAATATAAACAACCATGTTAAACATTAACAGAAAATAAATGATTAATTAGCAACATACAGTAGCTATATATCTTCCAGATGTATCAAAACAAACACAGTAAACAGCAGTTAAATGGCCAAGAACTCGACCATGAAATTCTACATTTGAAAACTTTGATACTGGTAATAAATATCTTTTATCAACTGACCCAGATATTTCACGACCAAAAAGCACTTTAACTAAAATATATATATAAATTATTAAATGTATTATTTAACATACATTAAACTATTAATTACCAATATTATGACCTCTAATATGTATAGGAGGCAATGGTAAAGCATTATGTTGACGAGTAAAACAATCAGTGAGTGATAAGTATTTACGTTTTTCTAAAAACAAAGTATTTTTAATACGAGCTCAATTATTATAATATATAATAAATATACTTTGGGTGTTAACAAGAGAAAAACTTCCTTTTCCAAGTAAAGAGAAAACAACTGGAACAGATGACTTTTCATAGTTGCTCAATAGTCGGATTCGCTTACAAATATTTAATAAATGATCTGACTTTATATGATTGTATTTTCTTTCCTAAAAGTATTAAACTAATTATTCATTTTTTTCCAATTTAATCTTTGGACTCAAAAAAATAATAAATATTATATATTATGTATTATTATAAGATGAATAAACTAATAAATAAATATTATAAAATTAATAAAAAAATTTAAAGATTGTTGAATATCAAAAGTCTTAAGCATTGAATATACCAAATATTATATAAATTATAGTAAGAATAATAATAAATTATGTAATCCATACACCATAGCATTAATACTATATACTATGTAGTATATTTATTGATCTATTGCTGTCACAATTTTTATTTTATTATAAGTAATGTAATTTATTTAGTTATAAATTGTGGACCACATGCAACTTATACTTAATAGTTTAACAATCCCTTCAATATAAAGAAAAACATATATATTTTAGAAAAAAGGATATACTTCCTTAAAAAATAATTAAATTATTTTCATGTTAATATTTAGAAATCTAAACAAAAACAATTATTACATAATATAAAATATTTAAATTGATAAAAATTAAAAAAAAAAAAAAACTTTTAAAATAATTTTAGTTATTAGAAAAATAATAGAATATTTTTAATGTGGATGTATTAATACAGTTTAAATGGTTAAGATATTAATATATAAAGAAGTTATACCAATTCATCAAATGATTGCTGGTTTTCATCACCCAAAAAATCAATCCGCGTGGGTAATATCTAAAAATCAAGCAAATATTCAGTAAGTATGTAATTTATTTATCATTGTTATAAATTATAACTTACATTTGATTCATTCAAATCTGATTTAAGAGCCTAAGAATAAAAATAAATAAATAAATTAATAAACAAAGGAAAAGTTTTATTCAAATAACATCAGACTTTCATAGACTATTTTATGTTTCAACTTTATTTTAAATACAAACTTTTATTTATCAAACTAGTATAAATAATATATTTGTAAATTTGTATATTTGAGAATCTTACTTCAAAAGCATTTTTAAATTGACTATCCTTCAAAAACTTGGCAATCAAAAAGAATAACTCTGTAATAAGATATTAAAAATATAAACAATATTCAATATATTTATAATATATTGACTCAAATCAAAAACAAGCCATTACAAAAACAATAACCCACAAAAATTACAAATGTTTATAATTTCTTACCAGATTTAATACTGTCTTTGTCTACTTCCATCATTTCTAATATTTTATCCATGACACAATATCATTCATTTAATAACAGTACCATTATACATAATATTAATAATATAATCAAAGTTAATTAAAAGTTTAAAATTATGTCAAAGAAATAAATCCAATATTGTCAAAAAACACTGAATTAAATCGCTAATATCAAAGTATAAAACCAAATTTGTCTAAAGTATAATGATAAACATTATACATAAACAAACATTCATATTATCATTATATAAGAATCAGTATCACCATTGTATTAAACATATTTTACAATTTCATCTTTAACCATGGTTATTACATATTATTGTAATCGGAAAGAATATTGGTTAATGATAAATCTAGTTATTGTACTATTGGCGGGAAATCCTTTATGCTTCTAGGTTATATTATACATTTGTTATAGATGAAATATTCGTTTGTTTACTTATTTTATTGCTAGATCGTTTTGTACAAAGATTGAAATAATAAGTGTTAATAAACATTTTACTGAAAACACATATCTGTTATTTACCCATGTCAATTTTTCAAATGTTTATGTTCATAAATTAATTTTTATTTTAAAATGAATAATAATCCTGGTAAGTTTAAATAATTATTTATTATGATTGCTAGTAAATATATACAATTGTATATAAATATTAATATAATTTATAGAGTCATCTAGACCAAAACGTCAAAAGGCTGGGCAATCCAGTCGGTTTGAAGCATTAGCAAAATTCAGAAAGATTAAAACTGATGGAACCAAACATAAATATGAAGTAGAACCTATGCAAAATGTTTACGAAGAAATTTCAGAACAAGAGTATACAGAAAGAGTGGTAAAGCGACAAAAGGACAATTGGATAGTTGATGATTGTAAATTAAATTAAAATTAAATATATATTTAAATATTTATATTTATACTAAATAATGTGTATGTTTATTTTTGTAAGATCAAATTGATGGCTATGTTGAAGATGGAAGGGAAATTTTTGACGATGATTTGGATGAAGAATCTATTGTTAAAGAAGAAAAGAAAGGAAGAGGTAAAAAGAGGAGTAGAGCTGATAAAAGTTTTGATGATGATATTCCTTCCAATAGAGATATTCAAAAAATGTTGGCAAATATGCCAGTGAAAAAAAAAAAAGAGGTATTTATATTAATGTATTAGTATTGTTATGTAGAACATTTTAGTCTTAGCTTTTAGTTTTGAAACAATTTAATAAATTAAACTAAGTATAGTTCAGAGTGCAGAGTTAAACCATAAAAAAATTAGATGAAATATAATTTTACAAAAATATTCCAGAATAATGTTAAATATCTAGTTGAATATCGTCGCAAAATGCAGTAAATGCTTGGACCATAGCCATTGAAATCCATCTTTTATAATGTCAGAAATTAGTGTATTGTATTTCAGACTTTTTGATGTACCTAAATAAAAGATTTAAAATAATTAATTTATTATAGATATTTTTTGAAGTTTTTCATCATTTTTCATCATTTGCTATCTAACCTAATTAAGATATTTAATTTTATATCATTCAATAATAATAATGAAATGTCCAATGGTAGGGAATTGAAAATTTTTCATTATTGATTGATACAATATTCTTATTTTATTTTAATGGAGCATTTTTAAATATTCATTTTAAATAATTATTAGTGTATAAAATTATCCTTAAAAAACATATTAAAATAATAGTAATTAAATATATGCCAATTTTTTAGGTACCAGTTAATTTGGATGAAGATGATATTCTTGATGACCTTATTCAAGAATTAGATAATTCTTCTAAAACAGAAATATTGAAAACTCCTCAAATAATTCCTAATAGAGTAACAGAAAAAATTAAAAAGGACAACCAAACTAAGTAAATATATAAGAAATGTATTTTGTATTAATTTACATTATCATTTTTAAATTAACTTAATTTTAAGACATTGTTGAAAATAAATTTATGTATATAATATTAGTTTTATTTTTAAATTTAATAACATAAATTAGTTTGAAAATTCTTTTCAAACAACTGAAATGTTATAAATAATTATATTAAACTATTAATATTTTTTAGAGGTTATTTAGAATCATTTACTACAGTTTTAAAATCTCCTCAAACATCTCTAAAAAATGTATCAGAAAATAAAAATGAAAACAATGTGTTGAAATGTAACAGTACCAATGATAATAAAAACCATGATGAAATTATAAAAAAATCTGAAGAAATAATAAACAAAGTATAGTATTAGATTAAAATAATTAAATTAAATTAATATATATTCTTATATTCTTATCCATATTTTTAGCCCAAAACAGTAATACAGAAAGTTGTAGAGCAAGAATTATTTGATGAAAATATGGATGATGATATTGGAAATTTTGATTTTGAAGAAGCAATTAAAGTAAACTTAATTTATTTGTAAATTTAATATTGATACACTTAAATAATTTTGTGTATTATTTTAAGGCCGAAAAAAGTTTTGTGGAACAATCTGAACTAAATATTAAAAAAGAATCTATTAAATCTGAGGTTAAAATTCATTTTGAAGATACCAAATGGCCGATTGAAAAGTAATACTGATTTATTAATTTTAAGACTTAAAAGCTTATAATCAATGTTGACTATTGATTTTTATAGTTATTATATTTTATTATTAGACATGTTTTATCAAAAAAAATGAGAATAATACAAATAAAAAATATTTAAATCATACATTTTTATTAATCAGTTCTCGAAAGTGTTTTTTCTGTTTATTATTAATTATTATTAGGGCCCTGAATTATATGCTTTAAAAATTTATGAAACATGGAAACATTGCCTTGATTATCATTAAAATGTGCAAAAATATACAAACTATATGCATGTTAATTGAATTGTATGATACATTTTGAAAAATTTTGAACATTCAATCATCTAATTAAAAATTAATTTAGACAATTTTAGTAGGTTTTTATAATATTTCAAAGTTACCTTGAGAGTTACAATTGACTACTAAAGAGTAAGATACATTTTTAAATAAAAGAACTTTACTCTGTTGACATTAATTGCACATATTTTACAGAAAATAATTTTCCCTTCATATGCAAAAATACTTTTTCAAATTCCACAAAATATTTACAAATATACAATTGTACTTTTGACATTTTAATAAGAAATATGAATACATACTATCAAGAAATAACTTAAATATGGTTTACAAAAGTCTATTGATAATACAGATTACAGTAACTTGTTCTGACTGAATTACTTTATCCAGAGGTTATTAGATAATACAAGAAAACAAATTCCTTATGATCCATAGATATGGGTTAAACCAACAAACATAGTAAAACAAATAGGTATGAAACGCTTAAATATTTAATTATAATACAATGAATAATTGTAAAATAACAGAAATATGCAGTATATATCAAAATATGCAAAATAAAACTTTGTATTTTGGACCTATCAAATATAATTCAAACTTGTAGCTCATTTTGCTACATTTTGCATTATTATTAAAAACATGCATATAAATTCAGGCTACATTTATTCTATTTACATTTTAAACATTACATGTGTAATAATTTTAAAAATAATTCTTTATAGTATAAAATAAAATGTACCAATATTTGGAGCTGTAGTTAGGCACTGCAAGAGGGAATTTACCAGGAATGCAATATAATGATGTAAAACAATTTTACTATTAAAATATTTTTATACACTATATTATATATTATGATATAACTTGATTATAGTTATTATTTTGTATTTTCTTTTTTAATGCAATAGTGTTCAAGAAGAAGAACAAGTTTCTTTACCACATGATATTTCTTCAAAATTACCTCTGACAACTGATAAAAATGGAAATCAAGTTAGTTATTAACTTATTAATATAGTTCTTATAGATTATAGTAAAAAATTATTATGATTTAATGCTTATTTTATTATTTCAAATATAATGATGTTTATATTATAATATATTTTAACTTAATTATTAAGATTCTATTAAGATAATCGTAGCTGAAAGTTATACTTGGATAACAATGTTTATAATTTTGTATAATTTAGGTTTTTCGATTTTTTTATTTGGACGCATTTGAAGATATGTTTAAACAACCTGGAGTAGTATTTCTTTTTGGTAAAGTAAAACCTGTTAATATTAACACATATGTAAGTTGTTGTGTTATTGTTAAAAATATTGAAAGAAGAATGTTTTTACTTCCTAGAAATTCAGTAAGATTCATTAATAATAATATTTATATTTATATTCAATGTCATAATAAATTATATAATATTATAGACATCTAAAAATGAAGAAGTAAAAATGGTTGATGTATATAATGAATTTAATAACCTTAGTGACCAATATCAAGTCCACAATTTTAAATCTCGCAAAACTACAAAAAAATATGCTTTTGATTTACCAGATGTTGCTGATGAGAGTGAATACTTGGAAATTAGATATTCTGTTAGTGATTTTTTTATATTTTATACTAATAATCCTAATTATTTGATTGCATAAAAAACCTAATTTATTAATTTTTTAGGCTTCTTATCCTTCTTTGCCAGTAGATTTAAGTGGCAACACATTTAGTAGAGTATTTGGTACTAATACTTCATTCTTAGAACTTTTAATCTTGGATCAAAAGATTAAAGGACCATGTTGGTTAGATATAAAATCCCCACAGCTAACTAATAATCCTATGAGTTGGTGTAAACTGGAGGTAAAAATATTAATTTTTTTTTTTTTTAAATTGTTCTATTAATATTTAATGTTAACAATTATGCTTCATAGGTATTATGTTTAGATATGAAAAATGTACAACTAGCACCTGTTGCTCCACCTCCACCAATAGTTATCATGACTCTAAATCCAAGAATTACGTATAACAAAAAAACAAGACAAAATGAAATTTTAATTATGAGTTGTTTAGTGCATACACATTTTCCAATGGATCAAGCTCCATCAACTCATCTTCATAATCAATTTTTTTGTGGTAATTATAGTTTTATTTATTATTTATATTTATTTAAAAAATTGTTTTAATAATAAGGATTATTTAATATATGAGGCCTCAATGCAAAACATACATTTTCCATTTTTCTAATTTTTCAGTATTGCAAGTTTTTTTGTTTAGGGTATTTTGAATTGACGTAAAATACATCCAAGGGTAATAAAAATTCTAAAAACTCTTCTTAAATTGTTTATAAATTTATTCATTTTTAGTTTAATTTTTTTATTGCTTTTTTTTTAAGATTTAAAAAATTGGTTTTTGCAAAACGAACCTTTTCCGGAATAAGTACGGTTTGGAAAAAATTTGAAGATTTTTTGTCAAAACGTACTATTCTGTAAGTAATTTTTAAATTTTGCATCCTACATGCTTATTTATCAATTTAGATTTTGTGTTAATATACTATTATTTTGGTATTTGACTGTAATATTAAAATTTCAATTTTAATAATATATATTATAACAATAAACAATTTAGTTTAAATAATAATTAACATGAATTTACATAAATCTGACAGTCTCTATCTAATTTTTCTATATCTGTCAAGGTATTGTCCACAGTAAAACAATTATTATTAGTTTCATTGGTTGTAGAAGAATTATTAAGCCAAGTTTTTACTTTTTCCTAATTTTATAAAATATCAACAACACATTACAAAAATTATATGTATCATATCATATAATATTCTATTACAGTATACATTTTATAATATATGAATAATATTACATTTTCTGCTGATAATCATTATTTTCAATAGTACTTAAATTTGTTACATTATTATAATATGTCAAACGTTTAGGTTCAAATGCCTAAAATTATAATAAATTAAATAGCATTAAGAAAATCATACACTTTTAAAAGTGGGATTGCTTACTTAATAAATTTACATTATAAATAAATATAATTTTGCTTACTTACTGTTGTCGCTACTTCAAGCATTTTATTTATGCATGATCTATGTATTGTGTAACAGCCGACAAATAATATAGTAAATATAATAAATTAGTAGGTAGTATTATTTATTTAATACTAATATAACCAAATTTTAAATCAGCTATGCAATTTTGACGGGAAATGTTAACATATCTCACATTGTATTGAAATTAGCAACGAGATCAGCATATTTTATGAAAGTTTAAACTATGCAAAATTTTAATTAAACCTGTTGCATATATATAATTATTAGAAATTAAATAGGATAAAATTAATTTTCTCAAAATTGTAATTAAAAATAGAAAGGCCATTTTGGAAATAATCGTTTTTTTGACTCATTACGAATACATATGAAAAAGAGCATTTTGTTTTATTATGAAAGTAGACTTTTTTGATCTTTTAGATCTTTACCTTTTTGCAGTGAATATCAATGTAAAAACACTTTTAATATTGGAAAAGGTGTATTTTGAAATAAAATGGAAAAAGATTGTTTTGCATTGAAGGCAGATAAAAATTATTATTACGTACACTTTTATTTTCAATAATCAGATAATCAATACGAAAAATATTTATTTTTTCTAGAAATAAATTCTAGAAACATTTTGATCCTACTATGTACTATTATCTTATTAACTATTCTTATTTGATCAAAAAATGTATTAACAAAATTAATTATAAATTATATTTTATTTAGGTACTCATTATTAAATTAATAAGATGGAATAAAAAATTATGAGAATCTTATAGTCAGTTGAAAGATAAATGAGTTTTATTATTTTAGCAATTTCAGATGTATACTTACTTAATGAAATATAATTATATTTTCTTAACTTAAAAAATATAATTTTAAATTTTCCAATACAAAAAAAATGGGTCATTAATCAATTGTGAAATGTATAATTATAGCAATTTTATTATAACTTTTTTATATTGTTGCCACTCAAAATCATATAATTTTAAAAACTTAATTTCCAATAATTATAATTAATAGAAAAATAGCTTTGTGTTTAATTTTAAAATATAAATTTAAAACTTCTTCACATTTTAATTATGTTCATTAAATACTATATTATAAAGACCACAGTTAAATAAACATGCATTCTTTTATTTATAATTGACCTTTTTACTCTTAGAATGAAAATAATATAGTTTGTTATGTTATTACAACTACAAAAAAAAATGTCATCCTATGTTTGAAATCAATTGTTTAATATTACTTCGGTCTCTTATTTTTTCTATTACTACATTTTATGTATATATTTTTTTAGCAATATCACGACCAAGTAATACACCATGGCCTCCTCGACATCAAGAAGAATTAAAAAAATGTGGAGATCCTTCAAAGATAATAAAAATGGATTCAGAACGTGCATTATTAACATTTTTTCTTGCAAAATTATCCAAAATTGATCCAGATATGATAATTGGGCACGACGTTTGTAGTTACATATTGACTACATTAGTAAACCGCTTGGAATCCAATAAAATACAAAATTGGTCAAAAATTGGACGTCTCCGTAGGACTTTATTCCCTAAAAAAGTACTCTTTTGTGAAATAAACTTAGAATTAAAAAAGTATTTAATGATATGTATTTCTAGGGAAAATTTATGAGTGAAAAAAGTGTACTCAGTGGTAGATTGATTTGTGATACTCAAATTTCTGCAAAAGAATTAATAAAAGCAAGAAGTTATGATTTATATTCATTGTCAGAACAGGTAACATTTATACAATCTTTTAAATTGAGAATAAATTGGTTTACAATTTTCTAAATTGTATTTGTTCTTCATTGGTTAAAATAAATGTATTTACTTTATATTTATATATACTAATTCATTTTCAAAAAAATGTATATTATTAAATAAACTTTAGTAGTGTAAAGTAATCAGTTTTGCTACAAAAAACTGATTTTATCTGTTATAATAGCCACCGACTCGATAATTCAAAATTCAAAGAACCAAACTGAAAATTTGTTATGTAGAGGTTTTTGACTAATAAGGATATGTGAAAAATGTTATTACATTTATTTTGACATTTATACATTATACATTATATTATATGTTACATATTAAAGAATTCTGTAGAGCAACATATTTCTTTTTCCGTCAATTTCAACTGTCCAATCATTTTTTTTTTTTTTTTTGACAATTGACAGTCATATTCAGCAAGGATGGGCAACTCAAAGTAACTAAAGAATAAATTTATGGAACTTTTAAATCTAAAATAAAGGTTTTTTCATGGGACCAAGCATTCAATATATATAGATTTTTGAATTATTGATATTTGAATCACTTATTGAAATTCACAGAATAATATTTTTTATCTGTATAGTTCATTATTTTTATATCTTAAGTGAATCAATGATTGCAGGTATGTCACGAGTCACATATTTTATGAAATTGAACTTGTAGTTAGTCATGTGTTTTTATGCGTTGAGTATAAAAATGTGTTTAGTTATACTTTTTTTATTGGTTAAATAAATAATAATAATCAGTGTTTTTACATTAAATGCGTTGAAACATATGACTAGTATATGTTGTTACTAATATCTCAATTTCATAAATTATGTGACTTGTGATATTTCTGCAATCATTAATTCAAATAATGTATTATATTCTGTTCTATGATAGACTATGCCAACATAAATAATATGGCACAACTAATGCACATATATTTATTATATTTAGTAGTAATCATAATCTCCAACACAAGCTGCGTAAGCTTATAGGAGGTAGATTAATATTTTTGTATCTAATTGTTAATTTTGGTCTGTAATATTGATTTTGTTTTTGATTTCTAATAAAAAAAATTAAAATATATTGTTAAGTGCATTTCAATGTAAAATTTGTTGATTTTTCCAAGGTATAATATGATATCTATCAGAGCGACATTAAAGTGAAATTTAATTAATATGTATATATTTTTATACAGATTCTTAATATTAAAGAAAATGAACATTTAAATTTATCAGACGATGAAGTTAGTTATATGTATTGGTATGTTAATAATATTCTAAATAATAATGATATTGCTTTAAATTAGGATTTTTACTTGAGTCATTCAAATTTACAGTTCTGCTGAATCTTTAATACAGCTCATAAAATTTACGATTATGGATACTTCTTGTGTAATGCGACTTATGTGTCAAATGAATGTATTACCATTAGCTCTTCAGATAACTAAAATAGCTGGAAATTTATTATCCAGAACATTAATTGGTGGTCGTGCTGAAAGGAATGAATATTTATTATTACATGCTTTTAATGAAAAAGGCTACATACTTCCTGATAAACAATATAAAAAAAGAACTAACATGGTGAATATTACATTTTTATATTAATATATAATAAATATATTTCTCATATTTTATACATACTAGGATGAAAATCATCAAACAATAGATGATGATAATATTAAGAAAAATGGTCGTAAGAAAGCTCAATATTTAGGAGGTCTTGTACTTGATCCAAAAATTGGATTTTATGATAAAATGATACTATTAATGGATTTTAATTCACTTTATCCCAGTATTATTCAAGAATATAATATATGCTTTACTACTGTAAGCTTTCGAACATTGCAAGCAGATGCTCAAGAGGTAAGAAAATATTATTATTACCTATTTCATAGTATAATGGTTAGTTAATTTTCTATATATTTGTTCTTTAGGGCGATGATGAAATTGCAGAATTATTAAAATTAATACCAAATCCAACTGTTGCTCGTGGTATATTACCTGCTGAAATTAAATCACTGGTAGATTCACGTAGAGAAGTAAAAAAGTTAATGAATGATCCAAAAATTTCAAACATACTTAAAGAGCAGGCAAGTTATTTTATGTAAAAAAATTTTATTCATTTTTGATTCTGAGCGGAATGGCTTAATATTAATTTTCTTTTTTTATTAATTTTTTTTGAGTTTATTAACATACTTAATACTTATATGTATTTATTTTTGGTTGATTCTATAATTTTATTATTTAATATTATTATAATTTTGCATTTAAGACTTTAATTCTATACAAATATAAATATGTTTTCACCATGTAATGAATTAGAGCTATAGTTATTAAGAAATCAGTGGCGAAGCTTGTGTTCAAGATTAGGGTAAACAAATTTATAAAATAATATTTTTTAGAAAGACTCCATATTAAATTTAAAAGACTTGGCATTCCGATGGGAAACAACAACTAAATAGTTTAAAATATGTTTATAAGTTTTGATTAGTTTAAATTTAAAATATGAATTATTATTTATTATAACTACATGGGCACACAGCTGTTAAAATTAAATACATACTATTATTATTGGATACAAATAAGAATATTACTATATTATATTGTTATCGCCATGCAGGTATATTTATAAATTTACAAAACATTCGTGAGACATGTCTTCACTAACTCTATGAACACTGCATGTTCTAAAGAATGAGATACTCTCCATATTGTCTTCATTATCTAGCAAAAAACATTATTATTGACTATTGTGTTGTTTTGACCCGGCAGTGCCTATAGTCTATTTATATCTGTTTATGCATGTATACTTAATAACTGTTATAAGCTAAAATATCTATTTATAATAAAATACAAAACATTTTTAAAAAAAACATATTTTTAGTTCAATTATAAAACACAAAGTGACAATATATATAATTTATAGCAATCAGTTTAAAAAATAGATAGACAATGTCTCTTTGTCTCATAGGTAGCTCCACTACTGGAAGAAATATAAATCAGAGAGTAAATATTAAATTTTTTTTTTTTCACTATACATTACTGTTAACTAGGGGTCGTAGCCATACACGGTTATTAGAGTACACGTGTACCCGCTTTACGTGTATACGGGTATTAAATCTATTAATATCCGTGTTTTTAATACACGGGTATTTTTTACTGATACACGTGTATTTAATACCCGTTATCCGTTTATTTAATACCCATTACCCGTATACTTAACACCAGCTTGTACTCGTATGTATTACCCGATACTATTTATTTAAGTATAGATATAAAAATATTGTATTATTTGTCAAAATATTAATTATCAGTTTCTTAGATATATTTATTTACTCTTGTTGGGCACTGATAATACTATTTGTATATTAAATGAGTTCTTAATCAATCAATAAAATAATTTTTAGATTTTTTAATAAATAATAATGAAATTCATAAATATAATGTAATACAATTGCTATAAAGAAATTTAATATTAAATAATAGAGAAATCTTAATTATTACAATACAAAAACGTGGAGAATAAAATACAAGGGTAATGATGGGTATTTACAAATACACGTGTATTTTATTTACACAGACCTTAATCCCGTTTCAAATAAGAACACAGGTACCCGTGTAATTCATTACACGTGTAATGGCGAGCACTACTGTTAACAACATAAAAATAAACTGTATTATTTAGTTGCTTATTAATTTATCGATGTACCATTATATATTTTTCTTGATTTTAGTATAATTTGAGACAAACTGCATTAAAGCTGACGGCCAATAGTATGTATGGATGTTTGGGATTTACACACTCACGTTTTTATGCTAAACCACTGGCAGCATTAATCACTGCTAAAGGAAGAGAAATATTGATGAGCACTAAATCATTAGTTGAAAGTTTAGAATTTGATGTTATTTATGGAGATACAGATTCATTAATGATCAACTCAAATTGTGTTGACTATGATCAAGTTATGAAAATTGGTTACAAAGTTAATATTTTTATATATATATACATGATATGTATAGTATATTTAAATTACAGTTTACATTTTTAATATATTCATGTTTTATGTTAGATCAAATCAGAAGTCAATAAAATATATAAACAAGTTGAATTAGATATTGATGGTATTTTTAAATATATGTTATTGTTAAAAAAAAAAAAGTATGCTGCTGTATCTTTATCAAAGCTTCCTTCTGGTGAGTTTATTAAAAAAGAAGAAATTAAAGGATTGGATATAGTTAGAAGAGATTGGTCACAACTATCACAAGAAGCTGGACGGTAATTTTTTTTTTTTTTTTTTTGAGTATTAAAAGATAAAAGATAAAAATTATTAAATAAGTAATTAATTAAATTTTAATTTATGAAGGTTTGTCTTAAGACAAATATTATCTGATCAAGCTCCTGAAGAAAGAGTTTTGAATATTTGTGCTCAGTTAGAAAAACTGAAAGTTGATTTGCATGAAAATAAAGTTCCATTGGCCCTGTTAGCTATTAGTAAGACATTAACTAAAGCACCACAAGATTATCCAGATTCTAAAGCATTACCGCATGTAGCCATTGCACAACGCCTCAATAAACAAAGTATAAAATTTAGACAAGGCGATACTATATCATATGTTGTTTGTGAAGTATGTTTCTTTTTTAAAAAAAAAAACGTATTTAAATATAAAATATAATGGATTTTATTTTATAAATAGGATGGAACAAATTTGCCATCAACTCAAAGAGTGTATCATGTAGACGAGTTAAAAACCAATACTGCATTAAAAATCGATGTTAAATATTATTTATCTCAACAAATCCATCCAGTTATAGCAAGACTTTGTTCACCATTAGAAGATATTGATTCTAAAATGATTGCAGAACACTTAGGTTTAATTATAATTATTTTATTATTTTGTACAAATTTGTCAGAAGAGTATTTGATACACTGTAACATTTTAAAATAGGTCTTGATCCTGCATTATACCAAAATCAAAAAACAAAATCAGTTTTTGTAGATTTACTTGAAGAAAAAGTTTTAGATTTAGATGACGGATCAAGATTTAACTCTTGCGATCAGTAAGTTTCTTATTAAAAAATGAATACTGTGTTAATTTATATTATATTAATTAATATTTTGTATAATGTATAGATTTAAATTTACATGTCTTGGCTGTAAAAATGAAGTAGAAATATTTGCACCAGCAATTAAAGAGGTATTATTTAATATATTTATTTTACTTAAAAATATTAATTTGATTTTTTTCATGAAACATTTTAGCCTAATGGTAAGTTAAAATTTTCCTTGGAAAAATGTTCTAATCCAGAATGTGAAATTTCTCCTTATAAATATGTTGGAATGATTGAAAATAGTTTATGGAAATCCATAAGAAAACATACAATAAAATTCTATAAAGTAATTATTTTTCAGTTTTTTTTAGAAAAATTATTGAATAATTTATTATATAAATATATATATATACCTACATATAATTAAATGCATTATTTCTTTAGAGTGAATATGTATGTGATGATAGTACATGTGATAATAAAAGCAAATATATTCCACGCATGAGTGATGAAATTTGCCCACAATGTGAATCTGGAACATTAAAGAAAGAAGTAAGCATATATCTGATCTGTTTAATTAGATAATTTTTGGGAATTTAAAATACAAATACCTGATTAAAATATTTGATACTGATTTAATAAAATGTTAGGCTATATATAAGCTTAATCTTATTCAATTATTAAACAAATGTAAAGTTTAAAATATTTAAATCCAAATATATTTATTTGAAACAGCCAATACTAAATAATTTATCAAGTTATAAATATGACTAATTGTAATTATAGATTGAGTTTATAATAATAATGCATAAGATTACACCTAAATAAATATGTTTAATCAAAATAAAAACTAGTCAGGTTATTGAATCACATTGGAATTTGACCATACAAATTGTGGAGTTAATTTTAATCCATATAAACTATATGTAATAAATGTTAATAATAATACTAATATTTTAATATGTAACTGAACTATGTATAAGAATTTGAATGTTGTGAGCTTTTCATAATTAATATGTGTAGCTTAATACTTTTTTTCTTTGACAGCATACAATTGATTTCCGTAAATATTAATTACTTTTTTATAATTATTAAATTGTTTATACATTTAGCTTATAATATCTAAATTTAAATGTAAATAAAAACTCTCCAATTATATATATATCTGATTTTGATAAGTATTTTATTTGTTAAATGTATTATAAACTAATTTAATATTAATTATGACTTTCAGTATTCAGCCAGTCAACTTCTATTTCAATTAAGATATTTTTTGTTTATATTTGATATTGATAAAGTATTACAAAGAAACAAGGACTTGCAATTAAACATTGACCATTCATTATATACTGCTTATAATAGATTAAAATCTCGTGTTAAAGAAACACTTAAGCATCATGATTTCTACTATGTTAATTTAACAAAGATTTTTTATCACAATTAGTTAGCATTAATTTTTTATATTGCATTTTATTTATCTATTTTTGTTATTAAATAATTATAAATATGTCATTTATAATTTTATTTACTATAGCCAACGAAAAAAATTATATAAAGTACATTAGTTTTAATTTCTTTTAATACAAATTACTTTATATATACACATAACTGTACATTAAGAGTTTAAAGATGTATTATATTTGATGTGTAATGTGTATATTTTTACTTGAATAAAACAGATTAATTTGAAATATACCAAAAAACATGTAAATATATATTTCATATTATGTTGTACATGGTCTTAACATTTGTATTTAACACATGGATGGATAAAGTAAGTACTTAACTTAAGAATTTCACTTTTATATTTTTATGTATTAATTTAATATTCAAAGAGTTGTGGAAATTCTTTATTCATTAGCTTCCAAAATATTTATTATTATTTTCAGGTTCCTATTAGCTATTTAATAATTGATTCTGCATTTGTATAAAAAATTAGATGATTAATGTAGCCTTGTTTTATAAAAATATTTACACAAATTTGAAAAAAATAAATATATTAACAGTTACAATTTTCAATTAACATTTTACCCAACTTTAAATCATACACATTTATAATTTTTATATATATAATCTGTGTATATTCTAATACCTTTATGAGTATTTGATAAAATATAACAATTAAAAACAATCTATTTTTTTATTTATTTATTTTTTTATAAATTATACTAATATAATAATTTCTTCTAACAATAGTGTAATAAAATAAGTTCCATATCAAAATATGCTACTCTAAACAATGTTTCAAAATATTTATCTTAACTGCATAAATGATTATTCTCTTCAACATAAATTCTTTGTTCCTGTAAAAATTGTATAATTTTAATGACAAAAAATAATGTAAAGTGATTTCAAAATTAACCATTTTGGTAGACTTTATTTTTAGTAATAATCCATGTTTTTTTAATCGCTTTGCGACAAATGGCGTGAATAGATCTGGATTGTTACAATGAGATTCTTTGAAAATTGCACTAAATATAAGTGCAACTATAAATGTTACTAAAAATCCAAGAACTATATAGTACATGTAACTAATACGATACAAATACAAATAGTTGTTATCATCTTGCAATCTTAAAAAAAAAATAACAATTACTAGACTTAAAATACAATGCATATAATAATAATAAATATAATAATAATATAATATATTTGTGTGTATTATAAAAAGTAATTTTTTAGATTCTATGAGCAAATTTTACATAAAATTATTGATTTTTAAAATAATATTATTTGAATTTTAGATAGAAATTTGAAATCTTTTTAAAGGATCTTGTTTGTTGCAAAATGATTTTGGTTTGATCAAGAAATTAAAAATATTAAATTGCAAAATTATGTTAAATTAAATACTAAAACTTAATTTTAATGCTTGATAAAATTATTTAAAAAGTATTTTTAAGTATATAAATGTTGTTAAATCATATTGAAAATATCAATTTAATTATTACTTAAAATAAAAAAAATTGTATACTAGTAATTTTACTACTAATTTTGAAACATATAACATATCAATAAACATTATGAAATATAATGTATTAGATGGATTGTAAATGGACTTAGTACCCTAAAGCAACATTTACATGGGAATTTATAAGACTCAAAATTAAATATGAGCTGATTGAGTACATGTGATATAAATTATATTGATATTAAAAAATGTATTCATATAAATATTTTAAAACAAAATTAAGGTTATTACCCTTCATATAATTTAGCACCCTGTTTAAAATTATGTATTGTTTTATTATTCAACACTGTGCATCCATCTGTAAAAGTTGGTAAATTTTGAATTGGAGGTTTAGGTCCACCTAGTGCAAGTGTAAATGAAAATATCAATCCAATTATAAGACCAATTAATGAACCCTAAAAAAGTAGAATTATATTTAGTAATTATTTTATTTCTCAAATCTTAAAGCAAAATACTTTTTGATTGACTTGTGGTAAAAGCACTCCAAGAGTAAATACTGCTAATACAGGTCCACCAATAATTCCAAATATAGTAAGAGAAATTTGTAGCACAGAACCAAAATATTGAGCCAAAAATGCTAATAATAAACAAATTGCACCATATGCAAGGACTAACAGTTTCATAAAAAATACTAGTTTTTTATCAGTAATGTCTTTTTTCATTAAAGGCTAAATATATAAACAAAAAAATTGTTATTTATAAATGTTATATTTCATAAAATTAATATAATATTCAATGTTTGCATAAATTATACCTTAACATAATCTTCCATTGTAACTGCAGCTAAAGAATTAAGTACTGGTGATACAGAACTCAATGCAGATGAAAATATACCAGCCACAAATAAACCAGTCAACCCAGGAATATTTCCCATAGTATCCAGTACATAATAAGGCATCAATTGATCTGCACTTGATATACGACCAGATCTTCAAAAAATGTCTAAGTTACATTTTTTTTCCCAAATTTAAATAAAATTATTTAATACTTAATTGGATCGCAGTTATAGTACTTGGAAAACATTGCCAACCCAGAGAAACATGTTGAAATAGATAACAATGACAATATTGGTAAACTACACCATAAAGATTTTACTGCTGTATTGTAGTCTTTCATAGTTAAATACCTTTGCACTTGAGTTTGGTTGATAGCATACAAAGAAACATAGGTAAACATACCTCCAATTACCAAGCTAAACCAGCTATGTCTTTCTGTTGGGTCTATATTAAAACTAAACCCATTTTAATTATTTAAAAAAATATTAAGTTAACATTTTGGGCTTATAATGACATTTTATTTGTATGAGAAAAATGTAAAATACTTATTAAATTGAATTCGGCCATATTTATCAGCAATTCTCCAAATTTCTGATACTCCACCAGTATCATACATAGCAACACCAATTACAGCATAAATCGAAGCAAACATAAGTAATGACTAAAATTTCAGTTTAAACAAGTAATTATTTTGAATAAAAAACATTTTGGAAATAAATATAATAATAAACTGAATAATCAATGTAATGTGGAATATTATGGAGCTAGATTAGTGGCCTAACTTGGGGAGAGATTGGGGGTTGTGACCCATCCAAAATATGCAGTTACCTTAACTTACAACCATACCACATTTTCCCTATTAAACATCTTCCAAAATTAAATTTTTCATAAATGTAAAATCCCCTCCCCCCACGAAAATAAATACTGGTTGTGTCTCTGAGATAGATATATTTAATAATTTATATGAATTTTAATTTTGAACAAAATTGCAAATACAAAATAAGTAGCAATTGATACAATAGGTAATTTAATACATTGTTGCCATAAATATAATAAAAATCCATTATAACCACAGTACTTCTGATTTCAATTTAATTCCACTATGAAGTATGAATTAAAAAAAAAAAAAAAAAAATTCTTGATATAAAAAACTTAATTTGTGTAAATAGTTACTTGAAATACATCTGTAATAATAACTGCTTTCATTCCTCCAACAGTTGAGTAAAATACACACACTAAACCAACTAGTGTAATAGAAGATATTAAAGATAATCCAGTCACAGCTTCAAGAGCTATTGAAGGAGTGTATAAAACTACTGACATATAAAGTATCATTTGTACACTAAATGCCAAGGATGTACAAGTTCTAGTTAAACGACCAAATCGTTTTTCTAAATACTGTAAAATCAAAAAACTATCATTCTAATAACTTAAATCACAGTGTTCTCATAGAATATGATTTTGCAAAACTTTTTAGTCTAAATAATAACTTTTATTTATCTCTAATGACATTTTTAATTAATGTGATGCTTAAGAAAAAAATAGTATTTAATCTTTGACATTATTTTTTTGAAAGATATGCAAAAACATAGTCTATGTTACATTAAAACGAAACAAATTTTATTTACATAAAAACAGAAACACACGGTATCTACTCTACAGAATAAGTTTATTAAAAATTAAATTTGACATATTTAATTAATATGAATAGATTTTAAAATTATCACAGCACTTAAAATTTATTTTAAATATAATTTATTCTAAGTCATTAAAATTGAAAGGAAAAATTAATACACAAAACTATTTCTTCTTCTTCTTCTTTTGCTTCGCCTTCCTCCCAACTATTTGGGGTCGGCCACCCTTGTCCTACACCTTCACTTCACTCGGTCAATCACATCTCCTCTGCACACACCGACAGCCCTCATGTCATTCTCCAAAGTCTCCAACCATCTCTTTTTTGGTCTTCCTCTTCCTCTTTTCCCTTCTACGTCCATCTTCATAACCACTCTTACTGCATTCGTTTCCTCTTTTCAACCACCTAATGCTTACAACTCCTAATATTTTCCACACCTCTACAGGTACTCCATCTGGTCCTACCGCTTTTTTCTTTTTCATCGCCTTCACCGCATCTCTCACTTCCTCCTCACCCACTAGACCAATCAATCCTTCATTCCATGACATACTCTCTAAAGCTTCTTTTGGATATTCCTCGTTCAGTAATTTCTCAAAATATTCTTTCCATCTTTTTTTCACATCCTCATCTTTTGTTAAAACTCTCTTATCCTCATTTTTTATACACCAGACATCTTGGAAATCCTTGGATCGCTTTTCTCTCACCTTCGCCAGTCTATAAATTTCTGTTCCTCCTTCCTGTGTTCCTAGCCGCTCATATAACTCATCATACCTATTAAGCTTTGCTTTGCTTACCGCACTTTTCACTATTTTACATACATTTTTATACTCGATCCAATCTTCCCTCTTCCTACTTTTCTGCCATACCTTAAATTGCTTTTTCTTACTCGCTACTACTCTCTGAATCTCCTCATCCCACCACCACGTTTCCTTGTCTTCTGGTAAACTACTTTTGGTTTCACCAACAACGTCTTTTGCAATGTTCTTAACACAAGTGACCATCCTTCTCCAAACCTCATTTATATCTCACTCAACATTCCACACAGCTTTTTCTTTTAATTTCTTTATAAACTCCTTCTCTTTATTTCCTATTAATTTCCACCACCTAATTCTGATCTCCTTCCCTGTCTTCCTTCTTTTGTTCATCTTTTTTCCACTACACCATACTTCCATTATCATCAACCTATGTTGTGTTATTACACTCTCTCCATGAATTACTTTACAATCCTTTACTCTTTTTATATTGTCTCTCCTCCACATAAAATAATCAATCTGCGACCTATTTCTTCCACTCGTGTATGTTATATAATGCTCTTCTCTTTTCCTAAAATATGTATTGATTACTGCAAGCTCATACGATTCTGCAAAATCCAAAACTTTTTCTCCAGCCTCATTCCTCTCACCAAAACCATACCCTCCATGCACTCTTTCATACCCTACCCTCTCACTCCCTACGTGACCATTCATATCACCACCAATCACAGCATCCTCATTTCCTGGTATTCCTTGCATCACCTCATCTATCTCTCGCCAAAACTCTTCCTTTTCACTTTCTTCACATCCTACTTGCGGTGCATACGCACTTACTACGTTTAATACTTTCTCCTCGAATACCAATTTTACCGTAATAATTCTATCACTTTTCTATCACTTTTTTATTTTAATACACAAAACTATTTTAATTACATAAAAATATACCATGCTTCTCTTATAAGATAATTACATTTTATTATCTTCTTGGATCAATTATTTTAAGGTAAAAGATTTTATAAATCCACATAAAACTATCTACCAAATAAAAATAATCAATTAAAATCTCTATTAATTTCTATGGCCCATTTAATATAATGTTAAATTATTCTTAGTCGATACCATTTAAAATGTTTATCTATTACTTTTTGTATCATATAATATTCTCCTTAATTGATTTAAAATAACTATTTTAGACTAAAAATATAATATTTAATAAACCTGAAAATAGAAAAGTATTTTAATTAGTAAAAAGTTTCCAAAATTAATAATAAACCCATTTAAATTCTCTGGTTATCAGTTTTTTAATCTTAACCTAATCTTATAACCTAGACAATTGATAAATCAATTTTTAAACTTTTATTAGTTTAAATACCAAATATTTACATAGAAAGATCTCATAATTTAATCATATTGTAAAGAAGTCTTCCTTCATGTTAAAAATACTTAGATATTTTATACATTATCCTATTTACTTATTAAACACTTAGGTAGCATATTTTGAGTAAAAAAAAAAAAAAAAATAGAAAATATTACTTACTTCATAAACAGATAAATTTCCAAGATTGAAGAAACTGGTAAAAATACATATGCAATTATTGGTGTTCCCAAGACATAAGATACATTAATGACAACAAATAGTGTACCATGAGAATAATTTTCTGCACTTACACCAAATATGTAATAGCCGACATGAAACTAGCCATCAAAGAAAATGATACCGGTAAAAAACCTTGATTCTTATTACCTAGCATGTATTCCTTTAAAAGTAATAAAATACAATTATGTGAAATTAATAAAAATAATAAAAATCAAATTACCTGAGTTGTTTTCTGTTTACCACCTGTAAATCGATAGTAAATACCAATGAATGCGGATAACATCAACATAATTCCAAATACAATATAATCAACAATACCAAATGCCATGATAACTATTATAGAGTTGTCATGAAATAGATGGGTAAGTCTTTGAAATTACTGAAATACAAATTTTTAATTCAAAATAATGAAAATAAATTATTGATACACACATATATAGGTACATTTTTTTTTATATCAATCAATAAATGTCAATTAAATTTAATTATAGTTCATTGTCACTTAATACAATTTGATATATACAGATGAATACACATATACATGACTTATTATAAGTAGAAAATACTTATGATCATTGATGATATATTTAAAATTTATTCAGTATAAAATAGTTATCTACCTGGTAGTTATTCATTCTGAGTGTAATACACAAGATTGAAATGTATTATTAATTTTTTTTTTTTAAGACATTTACAATACCTAGTTCTCATAATTGACAACAGAATAACAATCTAATTCTAAACGCATATTCAAAAATCAACTAAAATCTTTTTTTAACATTAAACTATCTCAAGTTATTTTGAGCACTAAAGAGGAATATTTCGAATAATTGATTTTTAACACGTTATGACATGATTATATGTCACATATTACATACAAATAACACATTAATTACAAGAAATGTATGTCATTAGGTCAACATGTGATTGTGATGTTTAGTTTTTAGAAAAACCAATGACTAAAGAAATTATAATAGTTAAAACGATAAGCATAAAATGAAAAATTGAATGTACAAGTGTAAGTTTCAACCCGTGCCGGTTTTTGACACGTGATTGCATCATACTGATTAAAATGTATATTCAATGATATGATAACATTAAATCGTGATAAATTGATAAGAAAAAATCATGAACCTCTATGTAGTCCTTCAAGTCCCTACTCTACTTCTTAGTATGTAAAATAGAGGATAAAGACAGTGGCGTAGGTAAGGGAGGTTGGGATTTCAAACACTCCTCAATAGCTAAATCCTAGCTAGTAAATAATTAGGTAATAATAAATGTGATTATTACCTAAATATATCAAACCCCTATAAATAATCTTCACCTACGCCCTTGGTCCGAGCTAGAGGAAAAGAAAACTTGGATAAATACTAGGCTTATGAAATTTAAGTGCTAGTCCATGAACTAGGTGTATTTGATATACAAATGTAGATTAGTATATGAATTTTGATCAGAATAGTTTTTTTTTCAAAAGAATTAACCTATTTAGGTAGGTCTTGAAAATTGAAATTATCTTTCTGAAATATAATTTATAATTCAACGTAATTCAATACGTAATGTATTGGATCGTAGGAACATTTTGTTAGCAATAGTTATCTGCATTTTGCTAGGAATATTTTTGGAATAGATATTATAAAAAAATAGTATTAGTTAGAATATATATAAACATCTACCAAGTAAATTCACAAATTTTTTTGTACTTAGTAAATAAAAAACTATTCATAAGTCA
The DNA here is from genome assembly GCA_034509805.1 of Sipha maydis. Classification (NCBI taxonomy): domain Eukaryota; kingdom Metazoa; phylum Arthropoda; class Insecta; order Hemiptera; family Aphididae; genus Sipha; species Sipha maydis. Next base: position 401,228 of record JASXSY010000638.1, on the reverse strand, counting down.
TAATGGGTAATCGGTAGAGACCCATGACGACCTTCAGTAGAGTTATTCTTATAGAAATTATAAAGAAAAACATTAGTGTATATTAAATCTAAAAAAAAAATTCTTTTTTAAATTTACTTTTTTATTTATATTACTTACTCAATTACTATGTTTACATGCGTCCATTAATTTGTATTAACTTGATTCGTATTGAAACAATTCGAATTAGGTTAGAAGTATACATACTACCGTAATTACCGATTTAGGATAATACACTTCCATCAAATCAGTTCACGTTGCAGCGTTTACATACACAGTTTAAACCGATTTTAATTTAATATTCGAATTTATTAATTTTAACATTTATTTTCATAACCAATTATCGCAATCCTGATTAGGTTGTTGTAGTTTGATCCGTTTACATGTATTTTGTACTCCTGTAGTTATTTCAAATGTGAATTAACTAAACCGTTTTAGTAGTAAACTGAATTGGTATTGAACTGAATTAACAATCGTTTACATGCATCGTTTACTTCAAGAGTTAATTAATTCGAATTGAGTTAAATTGGTTTTAACTGTGCATGTAACCGCAGTATGACACCGAATACATACTTAAGGTGGTGCATTACCTTTTTAAATTGGAGTGTGGGTACAGATGACCCAGTCGAGGTCTATATAATTTTGAAAAGCTAGCATTTAATAGCCAGTAAGTTTTAGGTTTTTTATGCTTAAAATACATATTGGCATTCTGCGGGTACAAATGTATATATAACCTATATATATATATATATAACTAGGTATTTAAAATTGATTTAGATGCATAGTAAAGAGTTCAAGGTTCTACTGTTATTTGCCTATGTACATAGGTTACGAGTACATGGAATTTTATACGTAGCCATGAAGGTATTCAATGTTATGTCCAACGACAAAAAATATGTAGGTACCTAATTATTATGCCATTGCCCTTATATGAATTAACATATTTCACACATATTTTGACTATCTAATTTTCTGTTTAAACTTTTGGTATGTAAACTATAGACAAAATTATAGGTATAGTAATATTGTTATAATTTGTTTACTGCATCGATGAATATAAACATTTATTCATAAACAATAAGTTACTTCTAAACGGACGGTCAAAGTAGTCATGACTCACGAAAACATTTTGTTATATGTACCTATTTAATATAATAAATAATAATTTAAAATTGTAGAGTATAGAATTATTAATAGAGGTATTGCTTTATTAGACACGGCATATAAAGTCTTATCATATTGTCTACTAGATAGAGTAGTACCTAAGGCCGAAAATATAATAGGTGACTACCAGGGTGGGTTTAGGACCAATAGATCCACAACTGACCAAATGTTCATTCTAAGACAAATCATCCAAAAACGTTTGGAATTTGACAAGGATGTACACGTGTTATTTGTGGATTTCAGAAAAGCTTATGACTCTATACATAGAGAAAGTCTTTTAAATATTCTCAAAGATTTCAAATTCCCCAGAAAAATTATTAATCTCATTGGAGCCAGTCTCAATCATACTGATATACAAGTCAAGATAGGTAACGTAACATCACAGCCAACCAGAGTAACGACAGGACTTCGGCAAGGGGATGCTTTGTCTCCAGTGCTGTTTAATTTAGTACTGGAGAGGATAATACGTGAAATGAACACTTCTGAAGGAGTTAAATTAGGACAGATCAGAATTGGAATGCTAGCATATGCGGATGATATCGCTCTTCTTGGTGAAGATTTAGATATGATAAAGAGATTAGGAAGTAATCTAATAAATACGGCAAAAAAAGTGGGCCTAACCGTTAATGAGGAAAAAACAGAGTACCTTGTGGCTAGCCGAAGAAATGGAAATCACGGTCTGGAACAATATATCAAAATAAAAGAGCTCAAGTTCAAAAGAGTGTCTCAATTCAAGTATCTAGGGTCGATGATAACGGAGGATAACGACATCAAGACATAGGTGTCAACTAGGATACAACTAGCGAATAGAGGATATTATGGACTTGAAAAAGTCTTAAAATCAAAGGCCTTATCCAAAGCCCTAAAAATCAAAATATACATGACTCTTCTAAGACCAATTGTTCTATATGGCTCAGAAATTTGGGCGTTGAGAAAAACAGAAGAATCAAGATTAATGATTTTCGAGAGAAAAGTCCTACGGAAAATTTTTGGCCCCATATACGATAGACAAACGAATGAATGGAGAAAACTTCATAACGTGGAACTCCAAGAGCTTTTCCAAAGGCCGAATATAGTTAGAGAGATAACAAAGCGGAAACTAAGTTGGGCAGGACATGCTTGGCGCAAACAGGGTACTTTAGTAAAATGGGTGATCGAAGAAGAACCTAATGGAAAAAGACCACTAGGCAGACCAAAGTTAAGATGGGAAGATGGTGTGAGGAGAGAAGTGGAAAAGATAGAGCCTGGTGTCAAATGGAGAGAAGTAGCGGAGGACAGGAATAGGTGGCAAAGTTTAGCGTTTTCAGGATGGTCTTAAGGGCCGTAACTAAAGAGAGAGAGAGAGAATTATTAATACCTTTTAAAAATTGTTTTAAAAATTCACTAATATATTTTCTAGTATACATATTTTAGGTTATATGGTATAAAATTGATGTCATAATTTAATACCTATTACTAGCTATGAAATAATAAATTTTATTTGTATATTACATGAATTTCCAATGAAATCTGAAGTTTCATTAGATAATAGTTGTTGTATCAAATTACGATAAGAAACTTTGTAGAAATATTCAAGCAGTTACTAGTAATTAATAAATAATAACAATAAATAGTAATAAAGAGTAAACAATAACAGTAAAATGAATTATAATTATAGTATGACAGAAGTAATAGAGAAAACAATTGTCATTATAATCACAGAATAGATAAAACCGGTAAAATAATACTTCAAATTTTAATGTACATAAGATGCCATTTAATAAAAATAACAAAAATATAAATATACCTGCCAACTGGAAGACACTTCCGTTACAATGTTTTTATCTGATACCAATTCGTAAATCACAACTGAAAGAGTGCCTAAAGCCTTGGATACAATACGAGAATACTAAGTTTCTACACTTAGGATGTAAGAATGCAAAAAATAAAAAATATATTTCATAGAACTATTAGAGATAATATTATATAAATTAGAAATTATGTAAAATTTCGTTATTCTTATTATTATCTACAGTTATATTGATCAAATAACCAAATATTTTATCTTCTGCGGTTACTTATTTGTTCTAGTATTCAAAATAGCATGAAATAAAACTCTTTTTATTTGATAAATAGTAGCAATTATTCATTTAATCTTAAACATAGTTTCAAATTTTTTAAATAAAATATTTATCATTATTTTTAGTACAAGCATTTAGAATGTCATAACTATGTCCTATATTTTACTTTAAATTGTTTAAGATAAGGTATTACTATTTTTAATAATTACTTATTATAGGTGCAATACCTATACTTAATTTCATCTTCGATGAAAATCGTTTTTCAAATTATTAATTTAAAAATAAAAATTTAATCGATTTTAGTGTTTTATCGGTTAATTTGTACTTGTGTTTATTAATATTTATTAAATAATATTTAATAATTAATTAATATTTATTAAATATTAAAATAAATTAACTTAATTATTATTAATATTAATAATATAAATATTTTAGTTAATTAAATTGTATTTAATATTTTTCTATATTAATTACGCAATTTCTATAAAAGAATGAGTATTTTATAATACTAATTGATAAGTATTAGGTACTCAGCATGAAATTAATTAGATAATCAACTATATCAGACAACAGTATCTACTTATTTGGAGTTATTTTAAAAATGCTGTATACCTTATGTAGTACAGTAGGTATACCCATTATGTACATGTATGTGATATGTTTAATATACATTGATGTGTTAAGATTATGAAGGTAATTTCTTAATTTTAAAATGAACTCTAAACATATATTTTTTTTAAATAAATAATAAATTATAAGAAACATAAATAGTATATAGCAACAATGAATGTATATTCGTTTATGTTTAATTTAAATGCTATATTTATTGTTGAAAATGTAAATAATTTAAACAATTTAAATAGGTAGACTGTAAAGTACGAGGGATTTACGGACAATAATTCATTGTGTAAATATTAAACTGTTGCTTTCATATTTTAAATCTTATTAAATTATTTTAGCTGTTAATACGAGTAATTCTTACCTTTCACTATCAGTTGTTGCTTGTTTGACAGTTTCTATTGAACTGAATCTTATTTTTTTTTATTTTACATTTGTCTTCTCCGTATATGTATCCAAAATAAAAACTAAGTATACGGCTTTAAAAGAAAATAAAAATGTATGCTTAATTTTAAATAAAGAATGAATCAACAATCTAGAATAATTGTATTTGATTATATATAGTTTTTGATAATACAAAGCCAAGAGTATATGAATTATAAAATGTAGTTTAAATACTTAATGTAGGTGATCTATAGAGAAAGTGTTTGTCGTCAGTATACGCTTGTAAAAGGATCAAAATTAGATTGACAATGATCGTTAAAAATATTCGCAATGGCTTTTTATAATCATAAGTTAAAATCTTCCTTATCTTCATTATTTATAATATTTTGGATTTTTAGTGAAACAAAAAGTAATTGATTTTAAACTTTTTCCTACAATCACCTTTTATGTTAGGTAATATAAGTGCAACAACAGTTGTACCTACGCAATAAATATTTCGATTGAAAATCTTAGTATCGTTTCCCGAGCGACTCCATATCTGAACATATAATGTGTTTAATTATTATATAAGCTTTTGTTTTTATATCGCAATTAACGAGTTGTGTCCCAACCAAATTTCTCGTACACGAGTTGTGTCCCAATGATAAAAGTAGGGTACACGAATTGTGTCCCGATAATAAAAGTGAGGTACATGAATTGTGTCCCGATGATAAAAGTAGGATACACGAATTGTATTCCAACTCTTTTATGAAGTTTTACTCCAGTTGTGTGCTGATAAATTCAAATCGATATTTTACACAAAAATAAAATATGTTATTTTGTTAATAGAAAAATAAAGTTTTTATGAATTCGAATCGAGAAATTTCTATTATCTACTACAATTCTTTTGACCGGCCACCTCACCGAGGACAACCGTGAGTCCGCGTCAAATTTGGTGACCTCGACGTGATATGAACACGCAACCTTCTGACTCACGGTTGTTCTCGGTGTGGTGGCCGGTCAAAAGAATTGTAGTAGATACTATGTACTTAATTTTGATAATAAAAATAAAGCCACGTATGCTATTATAATAATGGTAGCAATAATAATAATAATGTTGATCACTTGATCGCACCAATAACAAAAAAAAAAACTAATAGAAATATACAATATAAACACAATATAAATGGTCGAAAACGATGGACGTAACGATGCACGTTATGTGACGGTCGAAACAGCACAGGCCGCCTTTGCGGTACGGTGAGTACGTTGTCACCAGTTTCCGGCAACGGTCCCCCCCCCCTCTGCCCGATATACGAGGTAGGTGAGGTTTTGCCGGGCCGGTATTGTCGTTGCTCCAGGTTGTGGCTGGGTAGAGAGCCGGCGCGGTCCGCGATAGTGGTGTACGTGGCTGTACCTCCACCTACCGCGGGACCGTGTCAATCTGTGTTTGAGGATTCCGCCTGTTTTAAAAAATAATGTTTTATTTGTTTAACAATTAAAAGAAACTTCCTCCAGATATCTACGTATTGATTAAGTTATTTTCACAAATGTGTTTTGAACAAACCTGATTTGTTTTTGAAGTAATATACCTAAAATTATTTTTTATTTCCCTTTTTCTGCTTTTTGGATATCAAATGAAGTTTTAGATTATTCATGGGGTGTTATTATACAAAAATGCATTTTTATTTGTTAGTGTGAATTTATGGGGTATAATTGAATACATTTATTCATATAATATTTAGACATTTATAAAGTTGCTATAATTGTTTTTTCATATATCCTTGGTCAATAATTTTGGTTAAAAAAGTGCGGGAAAAAAATAAACATATTGGTAAGTAATTTTAAAACTATTTATAAGTATATTATTGAGAATATACAGGTCGGTCGCCTAAACAAGCAACATAATATAAATAATATTACACTCAATTCCGCCAACTCAAGTTCACCTTATGACAACATAGATGACACTTCAAATGGTGAGTAGACACATATGCCTAACAAAATAAATTTATCAGATATCTCCGATCCGTGTTCTCCTGAATATAAATAAATATAAAAAATTATTTATAACTAAAAATGTGTACGAACTATTGCAAGCCGAACCTCAAATTACACAAAACTTTGACACTGAAACGCAAAACTCTACCTCAGAAACTCCAGACAATGTCAATCCAATCAAACCACCACCACAAATTTTTGTGTAAGGCATAGTGAACTTTCCAGATCTGTGTGCAGCACTAATTGATAAAATCGGAGTCGACAACTTTTTCTGCAAATCGACGACAGATAGTTTAAAAATTCAAACCGCCAATCTCGATGCATATAGAACATTGATTAATTTTCTGAGAGATCAAAATGCCCAATTTCACACGTACCAGTTAAGGGAGGACAAGCTTACTCGTGTCGTCTTGCGATATTTACACCCTACTACATCCACTTAACTAATAAAAATCGAACTCGAATTGCGCCTTTTCGAAGTAAGAAAGGTCACTAATGTCCTACATAAGATCAGTAAATCGCCATTACCTCTGTTCTTTGTCGATCTCGAGCCCTCTGACCACTCAAACGACATCTTCAAACTCTTTTCTTTGCTCCATACTAAAATCAAAGTTGAAGAGCCTTACAGACCGAAAGTTATAAGCCAATGTCTGAACTGTCAAGACTATGGCCACACGAGAGCTTACTGCGTATACCCTTCACGATGGGTTCGCTGCAGGGCATTCTATCCATCTTCAGAATGTACCAAAACACATGACACAGCAGCCAAATGTGCATTATGTTCCGGCGACCACCCTGCCAACTACAGAGGTTGCAGTGTCTACAAAAAATTACAACGTCGTAAAATACCAACCACAAAAAGTAACCTCTCATATGATAATATTAAACACTATGTAAAAAATTATAATGTAAAAGCTAATCACCCATTACCAACCTCATCTGGAAATAATTCAGCTGCCCCCTCTAAAACGTATGCTCAGACCATTTCTAGCCAACCACCACAGTCTTCCCCTTCAACCTCTCTCCCTATTGATCTAACTGTAACCATATCTTCTTTTGTGGACGAACTTAATCCGTATATTAATCCGCTGATTGCTCTCCTAACTCAAGTAATTACTTCCCTTCTAAGTAAAAAAAATGAATAATTCATACACCAATAATTCATTATCAATTATATTATTCAATGCAATTGGTTTAAAAAATCATGTAAATCAACTACAGAGTGTGCTATTCGATAAATGCATAGACATCGCTCTAATCTCCGAAACCCATATCACAGAGTATTCGTACATTTCTATTCCTGGTTATAGCTTAATCAAATCCAACCATCCAGATGGCACAGCTCATGGCGGAGCAGCCATACTCATAAAATCCAATCTTAAATACTACTCACTTATCAACTACTCTTAAAATAATTTCCAATGATGTGCCATCTCAATTACAATTAATAACATCCCTGTTGCTATCGCCGCAATCTATAGTCTAACTTAAGCATAATTGAACTATTTATAACCTTACCGACTTTATTGACTCAACGGCCAATAACTTTATTATCGGTGGTTATTTCAATGCGAAACACCAAAGTTGGGGTTGCCGAATCACCAATCCTCGTGGAAACTTGATCAATAATTTCACCAATATGAAAAAATACAAAATTCTTGCACCTCCTGGGCCAACATATTGGCCAACTTCAATAAGAAAAAAACCTGATATCCTAGACATCTTCGTCACAAAAATTCCTAGTAACTTGTACTATTCAATTAATAATATCTCAATATCAATGCCACTCCTCAAACGCGTACAATCCGTCCCAAACTTTTTACGGCAGCGACTGATCGACTTAAATTGCACAACTTCATAGCTGAAGAAATTAACCTAAAAATAAGTCTAAAATCTGCTCATGAGATCGACGATACAATTAATAACTTAACAACGCTTATTCAATCAGCGGCTTCTAAGTCTAATACACTAAACAACACCAAAAACTCATTACATTAACACCCTTTTGTTTCAGAGCAAGTCCGCCCATTAAAAGTCGAAAAGCGTAGAGTAAGAGCACGCTATTAAATCACACGGTTACTCTCACATAAAAGTGCATATAATAAATTAGCAAATTCGTTAAAAAAATTGTTGGCTAAAAATAAAGCTGACATGTATGAACAAAAACTGACCTCACTCTCCTCTGTTGACGGGAGCTTATGGTGCGAAACCAAAAAAATTACTTCAATATAAACGCCCCTCAGTCCCTCTTAAAAAATCAAATAATTCGATAAGATCGATTCATTTCCTCCACCAAATCAATTCATAGATAATGTAAAACAAGACGTACCAAAGAGCTTATTATTTTTTTTGTCTGAAGTTTGTGGTAAAAATAAAAAAGCAAAATCTCAAAAATATGATAATAAATTTGTGGCTTTGGCGCATGCCATAATAAATATTGTCACGGAGGTTCATGTTTAAATCAGCAACCGATCATAGATGATGTAGAAGAGGACCATATTGATGACAAATTTGAGGACAATATCGATGAAATATTTTTAATTGGAAATCAAAAAGAAGAAACCAAGGTACCGACAATAAAAAAAATTAGACCCACATAATATAATTAATAAGGTACTGTATGATTTTAATAATTCAATACATAATATAATATAAATAATTAAATATGAAAATATTAAGTATATTAATTAATTTTATTTCAGGACCCAAAACCCAACAATATTTTTATATTTAACTTCATAGCTTATAGTCTGAAAAAATAAAAATAAATGTATAATTTCCAATTTTTGTAAATATTTTATAAATTACTGTATGTAATTAATAGTTTCATAATTAACTTTTTTTTAATTTCAATTTTATAAATATGTATGTAAAATAAAATAATGTATTTTAATTGTAAATTTTATGGTCTTTAATTTTAGTCATAGGTATTTTTATCGTAAGTTGAAAAGCTAACTAGTTATAAGCGAAAACAGTGAAAGGGGCGCGCCACCCTTTGAAGAGGGGTGGAGGGCTACGCACAAGGGGTAGGTGTCAGGAATTTTAGTATGTTCATAAGTAAGGTATAAACTGCTCATATACCGAAATTCAGCTTTCGACATTTTTTTTTTAGTATATTGTAATTAGATTTCTGATTCTTATATTTTGTAATTGTCAACAAATTGTTCAATTACATCGTCACTTTTTATATAAAAAACATTTTTACTTATGCTAATTAAAATTGTTAAAATAATTTAACGTTATCTTATGTAAAATAATATGCTCGTTAACTTTTGTCATAGGTCATTTCAGCGTATTATTGATGGTTTTGGCTAAAAAACAATATAAAAAAGAACCGGATGGGCCTCGCTCTGCTGTACAGTTAGGGGTGGAGTGCACCTCGCTTATAGGATAGGTCATTATTATAATGGATTTGTTAAATTTGAATGCAATGATAGATATCATTGTATACGAATAACGATTCTGAACGGAGTTCATATGTTAGTCTAGAATATAATACAATGTTATTTATAAATATTATATAAGTATATTTTATTTTTAAACGAAAAATTTAGAAAAACCGAAAATTTAAATTGTCTATAAATAATATTAATAATAATAATAATTAAGAACTATACTTAAACGTATTGCAAGAAAAAAAAACCTGGAAAAAAACGTGGAGTAGATCCTAATGAAGTTTTTAATATTCTTAAAGATCACAAAAATTTAATCTTTAATTCCAACGGTGAATTAAAAAAAATATCTGCCAATATATGGAAAGATTTATTGAACCTCCTCGGAAAAAAAATATCGTTCAACTCTTTATATATTTCCGTGTAACAAGATCGTTACAGTCATCAATCCAATTTAAAAAAAATACTTGGCCTAACTCATATTCCAAAACTAACAGAAGAAGATAATTATAGTTCTGATGATTCATATTCTGTTTATGATGATAATATTAACGAGTATTCAATAGCGATACCTTATGACATATTTAGTAAAATAATGCCAGTAACAGTAAAGTATAAAAAAGAACCGGATGGGCCTCACTCTGCTGTACATTTGGGGGTGGAGTGCACCTCGTTTATAGGATAGGTCATTATTACAATGGATTTGTTAAATTTGAATGCAATGATAGATATCATTGTATACGAATAACGATTCTGAACGGAGTTAATATGTTTGTCTAGGACCTAGACTCTAGGAGATAATACATTGTTATTTATAAATATTGTAAAAAGTATATTTTATTTTGAAACGATAAATATATTTTTCAATTAGGATGAGTTGGCAGTTGCTTACAGCGACATAGTTTGTCAGTCTAGAATATTATACATTATATTATATTTTACATGTAATTTTATGTCAATATTCGCTGTTCAAACGCTTATAAAAAAAAATTGTGCCTACGGATTTTAATAATTTTTAATGACATTAAGAACTACTTCTGTGAAATCTTTTATTAAATTTTCAAGTATTTTGTAGAAGCCAAATTTTTTTTATCACCGATTATAAAAATAAAATATAAAAAAATCGAATATTTTAAATGCCTATAAGTGGCTTAAAAATCAATATAATATTTTGAAAAAAATATTGCATAAAAGAAATACCAATCTTAACAGCTGGTAGAAATTTCAAAAATCTGCGACTTATACTTTTTGAATTATAACAAATATTTAAAATCGTCTGAGAATAAATCGCTATTTTATGCAATTTCGTAAATATTTAAATTTCAAACAGTCATACAATTTTTTCCTCTTAGTCCGGTAAAAATTTTTTTAAAGATTTTTGAAGAGTAGCTCATAGATAACCTAGTGTTAAAATTTTGAACCTTAAGTATGAACAAAAAAAATTTTATGAATTTTTATCTACAAAATAACATGCAAATTATCGTGATTTTTACACATTTTATACAAATTTGAGAATTAAAGGCTTATAAAAAAAAATTGAGTTAACCGATCACCGATATTTTTTAGTTACGATAAGTTTAACTTATTATAAACCTAGTATAAAATTTTCAAGAGTTTTCGCTCAATCAATTAAATTTTATAGATGTTTAAAAACAAAAATTTAACAAAAATCGAAAATTTAAATTGTCTATAAATAAGTCAAAATATGTCAAAATACTTTGAAATCTTAACCATGTATTGAGAACGTCAATATAAAGATTTGGTGAAAATTTCAAGTTGTTGCGGTTTTTCATTTTTGAGTAAGAGCATTTTAAAAAAAACCGATATCTTTGTCAGTCTAGAATATTATACAGTATATTATATTTTACATGTAATTTTTTGTCAATATTCGCTGTTCAAACGCTTATAAAAAAAAATTGTGCCTATGGATTTTAATAATTTTTGAATGACTTTAAGAACTACTTCTGTGGAATCTTCTATTAAATTTTCAAGTATTTTGTACGAGCCAAATTTTTTTTATCACCGATTATAAAAAAAAAATGTAAAAAAATCGAATATTTTAAATGCCTATAACTGGCTTAAAAATCAATATAATAGTTTGAAAAAAATATGACATAAAGGAAATACCAATCTTAACAGCTGGTAGAAATTTCAAAAATCTGCGACTTATACTTTTTGAATTATAAAAAATATTTAAAATCGTTTGAGAATAAATCGCTATTTTATGCAATTTCGTAAATATTTAAATTTCAAACAGTCATAAAATTTTTTCCTCTAATTCCGGTAGAAATTTTTTTAAAGATTTTTGAAGAGTAGCTTATACATAACCTCGTGTTAAAATTTTGAACCTTAAGTATGAACAGAAAAAATTTTATGAATTTTTAACTACAATAAAACTTGCAAATTATCGTGATTTTTACATATTTCGTATAAATTGTAACTTTGAGCACTTATAAAAAAAAATTGTGACTTACGATTTTAGATTTTTTTTTATGAGTTAAGGAACAACTTATAAGAAACCTTGTATTAAATTTTCAAGATTTTCTAGGCAGCCAAAAAAATTTTATCGTTATTTAAAAAAAAAATACTTAAAAATATTGAAAATTTCAATTGTCTATAAATAGCTTAATAAAAGTCAAAATACTTTGAAAATTTAATGGTGTATAGAGAACGCTAATCTAAACATTTGGTGATTTCAAGTATTTACATCGATTAGTTTTTGAGTTATAGCAAAATAAAAAATTTGATTATGTCAAAAACTGGTTTTGCGTAAAAACTCCCGTTTTTCTCAAATTTTTTTATGGTTTTTCCCGTCGCATTTAAAAAATATTGGAAATTTTTAACTTTTGACCCCCCAAAGTACCAAATGGATTCACTTTCCTTTCAGAAAAGTTGCTACATAAGGCAATCGAAGCATTTTTACTGCCCCAAAACGTGTCGACAGACACAAAAAAAAAAAGAACCGGATGGGCCTCGCTCTGCTGTACAGTTAGGGGTGGAGTGCACCTCGCTTATAGGATAGGTCATTATTATAATGGATTTGTTAAATTTGAATGCAATGATAGATATCATTGTATACGAATAACGATTCTGAACGGAGTTCATATGTTAGTCTAGAATATAATACAATGTTATTTATAAATATTATATAAGTATATTTTATTTTTAAACGAAAAATTTAGAAAAACCGAAAATTTAAATTGTCTATAAATAAGTCAAAATATGTCAAAATACTTTGAAATTTTAACCATGTATAGAAAACGTCAATATAAGGATTTAATGATAATTTCAAGTTGTTGCGGTTTTTCGTTTTTGAGTTAGGGCATTTTAAAAAAACCGATATCATTTGTCAGTCTAGAACATTCTACATTATAATATATTTTACATGTAATTTTATGTCAATATTCGATGTTCAAACGCTTATAAAAAAAAATTGTGCCTATGGATTTTAATAATTTTTGAATGACATTAAGAACTACTTCTGTGGAATCTTCGATTAAATTTTCAAGTATTTTGTACGAGCCAAATTTTTTTTATCACCGATTATAAAAAAAAAAATGTAAAAAAATCGAATATTTTAAATGCCTATAAGTGGCTTAAAAATCAATATAATATTTTGAAAAAAATATGACATAAAGGAAATACCAATCTTAACAGCTGGTAGAAATTTCAAAAATCTGCGACTTATACTTTTTGAATTATAAAAAATATTTAAAATCGTTTGAGAATAAATCGCTATTTTATGCAATTTCGTAAATATTTAAATTTCAAACAGTCATAAAATTTTTTCCTCTAATTCCGGTAGAAATTTTTTTAAAGATTTTTGAAGAGTAGCTTATACATAACCTCGTGTTAAAATTTTGAACCTTAAGTATGAACAGAAAAAATTTTATGAATTTTTATCTACAAAATAACTTGCAAATTATCGTGATTTTTACACATTTTATACAAATTTAAGAATTAAGGGCTTATAAAAAAAAATTGAGTTAACCGATCACCGATATTTTTTAGTTACGATAAGTTTAACTTATTATAAACCTAGTATAAAATTTTCAAGAGTTTTCGCTCAATCAATTAAATTTTATAGATGTTTAAAAACAAAAATTTAACAAAAATCGAAAATATAAATTGTCTATAAATAAGTCAAAATATGTCAAAATACTTTGAAATCTTAACCATGTATAGAGAACGTCAATATAAAGATTTGGTGAAAATTTCAAGTTGTTGCGATATTTCATTTTTGAGTTAGAGCATTTTAAAAAAAAACCGATATCTTTGTCAGTCTAGAATATTATACAGTATATTATATTTTACATGTAATTTTTTGTCAATATTCGCTGTTCAAACGCTTATAAAAAAAAATTGTGCCTATGGATTTTAATAATTTTTGAATGACTTTAAGAACTACTTCTGTGAAATCTTCTATTAAATTTTCAAGTATTTTGTACGAGCCAAATTTTTTTTATCACCGATTATAAAAAAAAAATGTAAAAAAATCGAATATTTTAAATGCCTATAAGTGGCTTAAAAATCAATATAATATTTTGAAAAAAATATGACATAAAGGAAATACCAATCTTAACAGCTGGTATAAATTTCAAAAATCTGCGACTTATACTTTTTGAATTATAAAAAATATTTAAAATCGTTTGAGAATAAATCGCTATTTTATGCAATTTCGTAAATATTTAAATTTCAAACAGTCATAAAATTTTTTCCTCTAATTCCGGTAGAAATTTTTTTAAAGATTTTTGAAGAGTAGCTTATACATAACCTCGTGTTAAAATTTTGAACCTTAAGTATGAACAGAAAAAATTTTATGAATTTTTAACTACAAAAAAACTTGCAAATTATCGTGATTTTTACATATTTCGTATAAATTGTAACTTTGAGCACTTATAAAAAAAAATTGTGACTTACGATTTTAGATTTTTTTTTATCAGTTAAGGAACAACTTATAAGAAACCTTGTATTAAATTTTCAAGATTTTCTAGGCAGCCAAAAAAATTTTATCGTTATTTAAAAAAAAAATACTTAAAAATATTGAAAATTTCAATTGTCTATAAATAGCTTAATAAAAGTCAAAATACTTTGAAAATTTAATGGTGTATAGAAAACGCTAATCTAAACATTTGGTGAAAATTTCAAGTATTTACATCGATTAGTTTTTGAGTTATAGCAAAATAAAAAATTTGGTTATGTCAAAAACTGGTTTTGCGTAAAAACTCCCGTTTTTCCCAAATTTTTTTATGGTTTTTCCCGTCGCATTTAAAAAATATTGGAAATTTTTAACTTTTGACCCCCCAAAGTACCAAAATAGATTCACTTTCCTTTCAGAAAAGTTGCTACATAAGGCAATCGAAGCATTTTTACTGCCCCAAAACGTGTCGACAGACACAAAAAAAAAAAAAAAAAAAAAAAAAAAAAAAAACACACATCATTGTAAAATCAATACATTCTTCACTCCGTTCAGAATCTAAAAATACCACATGTAATCCTCGCAGACTCTTGAAAATATACCATAGCTAATCATGTATATACAGTGCTGTAGTGGAGGGTATACGGCGGTATACGCCGTATACTTTCTGGTTATTTCTAATAAACTCCGTATACCTTCTGATTAAAGACGTATACTCTCTGTTGTAGTGAAATTAACAAATAATATAAAGATAAAAGTCATTAGAGTATTATAAAAATTGTTGATAGAAAAACTAAGAATGTTAAGTTAGACAATTTGTGTAAAACATGTTTATCTTAACATTCTTACTTTGGTAGAGGGTAAATTATAGCACTAATGTTATTTGATTGTTATATTATCTAATCTACAGTTCATTGCCGTCAATCGCCCAATATATTTATTTAATTATATATATATATATATAAATTAATTTGTATAAAACATAATTTATATATATATAATTAAATAAATATATTGGGCGATTGACGGCAATGAACTGTAGATTAGATAATTTATTTATTTATTTATTTATTTATTTATTTTAATATTCAACGGGCGTAGGCCCTTTAACAAAACAAGAAAGTGTAAAGTGTAACAAAGGTAATGAGAGTAATAAGAAAAATAAAATATCTATGAGTAGTGAACAAAGAAATAAAGTAAAAATAATACAATTTCATATAAGATAACACAAACAACAAAAGATAAATATAACAAATAGTAAAAATATAATTACAAATTAAGCATTATGTTTCAAAAATAATAGAGTATTATCTTTAAAGACATGGCGAGATAAAACAAAAAAATCTAGAACCGCGGAGATTTTATTAGCAATTAAAAAAGCTCTGGAAAAAAATGAATTTTTGCCACTATTAGTATTAAATTTGGGTATGTAGAACAAATCTAAATTTCTTGTGTTTCTACCTGAAACCAATTAATCTAAGAATATCTGGACAGATTATTAAACCATTTAAAATATCATAAATGAACATTATATCCATTAAATCGCGCCTAATTTGAAGAGAATCAATATTTATTGAATCTTGAACCAAATGGAAAGAATCTCTTGAAATTTGACTATGATTTATGTAAGCAATTTTTTTTAAAAATTTATATTGAATGTTATTTAGATCATTAATATAAGAAGAATAATGATTAGACCAAATTAAAGACCCATATTCAAGATTTAATCTTACTAGTGAGCAATACAAGTTTTTTAGACACAAGGGATTTCTAAAGTCTTTAGTATTTCTATTTATAAAACCTAACATTCTATATGATTTATTGATTATCATTTTATGATTTATTTTAAATGATAGATCTGATTCAAAATAAATACCTAAATCTTTAATTGAAAAACATCTTTCAAGAGGATATTCTTTTATGTTATAATTATGAAATAAAGCATTTTTACTACGTGAGAAAGTTATAATTTTACATTTATCGTAATTTAAAGGAAGATAGTTACGTTCACTCCATATAACCAGTTTATTTAAGTTTGATTGCAAAAAGTTAAGGTCAGTTAAGGATTTAATTTGACAATAAAGTTTAACATCATCTGCAAACATTAAAATATTTACTGGGCTGTCTAAGATAGGAGGAAGATCATTTATAAATATTAAAAAAAGGAGTGGCCCTAAATGAGACCCTTGTGGAACCCCCGATGTAACTGAAAATTCGTTAGAATAATGAAAAGATATTTTAACAATTTGAGTTCTATTAATAAGATAAGAGTATAACCAACTAAGAAAATTTCCTTCAAAACCAAAATATTTTAATTTAAGAAATAATAAAGAATGATTTACTTTATCAAAAGCCTTTTGGAAATCGGTATAGATCGCATCAACTTTAATACCCTGATCAAGACTATTGATAAGAAAATTTTGATATAATAATAAATTAGTTTGAATAGAGTGTTTAGGTAAGAAAACATGTTGGGACAGGCTAATACTATTAGATAATAAATTGGATATTTTTTTAGTGATAATAGCCTCAAAAACTTTAGGTAATATTGATAACTTAGAAATCGGCCTATAATTTCTAACATTTTTTTTATCACCTGATTTATAAATAGGAGAGATATATGACTTTTTCCAGAATTGAGGAAAAATACCATTAGAGAGGGATAAATTAAATATATAGTGTAAAGGCTTAGCTAGAATAAAACGACACATTTTTAGGAAAAGAGGTGGGATACCATCTGGACCAGCACTCGATTTGTCACTAAGTGAACCAAGATAATCTATAATTTCATGTTCAGATATACTACAGTTATTTAAGAAAAAATTTTGAGAATTATGAGATTCAGGCCAATTTTCTAAATTGATGTTAATATTATTATGAGTGACATAGACAGAGGAAAAGTAATTAGCGAATAAATTTGTGATATCATTAATGTTATCTGCATCAATATTGTCATAAGAAACAGAGAGAGGGATATTAGAACGATTTGACCTTAATGGATTTACATAGTACCAAAAAGATTTTACGTCAATATTGATATTATTTTCAATTTTACATATATGATTAGCATGGACACTAATAGATAGGGCTTTGCATTTTTTTCGTAAATTTGAAAAAGCTAAATAATCAGTTTGCGAGTTAGAAATACGATATTTCTTATGAGCCTGTTTTTTTAAATTAATTAAATTTCTAAGAGTTGAGTTTGACCACGATACAGATTTCGAATGTCCAAGATTTAATTTAAATTTAGGAACAAAAATACCAATACAATGATCTAAAATATCTTGAAATTTCAAAACAGAATTTTCTGTATCGAGATTTATGATATTAGAATTTATATCAATACTGGATAAAAACGAAACAATATCACTATAATTACAGCTATTAAAATTATAGACGGTAGGACTATAAGGCTCAAGAACATCATTAGAAACTAACGAAGAAATAGAAAATAAAAAGTCGAGTGGAGGATGATAAGAATCGATAAGAGGAGTAAGAGAACAGCCTACACGTATTTTATCAATTGAAGAATTGGTTAAAATTAAATCTAGAATATCATTACGTGTATTTACAACATTATTAACTTGTTTTAAACCTAGATAATTTAAATAAGATTGTGTTATGATATTTCCAATTTGATCATTACATAAAGCATAATCAGACCACGGAAAGCCAGATAAATTAAAATCACCAATTAAAAGTATATATTCAAAAGAACAATTATGTATAATATTTTCCACTGACTCACAATGCTTCATATATATATGTATGTGTGTTGATGGAGGTATATACACGCAACCTAAGAGTATATTAATACCATCATACCTAATCTTAACAAAAATCTGTTGAATACCAGAGATAACATCAGTATTAATAACAGTACAATCATAAATATTTTTAATTGCTAATAAAACCCCACCACCTCTAGTATTAACTATAGAATCCCTATCATTTCTAAATACATTATAATTACAAAGGCCTAATTCAAAATTACTGATAGAGTTATTTAACCACGTTTCAGTTAGAAATAATATAACAATCAAATAACATTAGTGCTGTAATTTACCCTCTACCAAAGTATTCAGTCAGATTTAAATAATAAAAAAAACAATGTTTAGTTTTAATTTTAATTTGTACAATTAATGCATGTGTGTTGTGTTATTTACCCTCTACCAAAGTGATGACTAATGATAGTATAAATGTTTAATATTATAACTTATAGTATACTCTCTGATTTTTTTAGGACTACAGCACTGTGTATATAGCCAACCAATTTATTTTTATGTCGTTTCTAACAACTCTGTATTAATATTTTTTTTTTACTAGACGTCAAAAACAAGCAGTTTAATGGAAATTGTAGAAGTGAAAGTGAAATTAACGGTTTGGTCGCGAAAGATGAAAACGATTAAACTATGATGACACTGGCAAAATACGCCCGCTGCATGCAGCCTTTAAATACGGTATCTGTAAATATTGGCACGATTATTACGACAATGGTATTACACCTCATTTTTATTATTATTTTTTTTTTAATCACAACCTGTACACGACCGAAACATTAAGGAATTTTATGGAAACAATTTTATGAGTAATATAAAAAGATAATGTTTGTACAGTCTCAATCAAAAAAGTTGATTAATAATTTAAGGGTTGCGCTCCGTCGATTTTCGTTTGTGCATAACTATTGTTAATTTTGAATTAACTGCTCTATCGTCATTTTTACATGTACAAAACTGGCACGTTCTCTCGCCGGATAGAGTATAGTCAGTAGTGCCCATTACTAGTTGCTACTGCGTTGCTTCTATTTGAGAGCTATAGGGGCAATACGTATTGTCAGTTGAATATTGTTAATTAATAGTTACTTGTTGCCTATTGCTCCGGTGTGAGAGCCGCCTTACTCTTACAATTGTTAGTCTTACTACATTTTTGTAATTTTGTGTATAATATTAATTTATCAAAAGTTATGATTTAGGAATAAATTTGGTATTATTTTTATATGAATATGGCATTAAGAATATAGAATACATTTGTAAAAGGTGTGCGAGCGAAGCGAGCGGTACATTTTTGGAGGTCCTTTAAATTGGGGGCCCTTAATTTTAGTTCCCAGTAACATTAAATATCCCTATCCGCCACTAGCTAACTGCTACTTCAGATGGATAACGAACACGATATTATTGTGTTACACCATCGCCGTCGGAACTATTTTCGTTTATTAGTGCTGGCAATAACAAAAGACTTATAATGTATAAGTGCCCCGTCAATTGAAAATTTGAAATCGCTTAAACCATTGTTATATCGTGTATATTATAGGTATTTATGTATCACTACCACGATAATAATCTAATATATGTGAATACTAATAGCAATATGTTGAATATAGGCATTGAATAGAAATCCTAGATATTATATGGAAGCACTCTGTGCATTTTCACTGGGTGAAAAAAAATTTTTTTTTTTCAAAATAGTCAATGTATAATACTATAGTACAATTATAGTATTACACGTTCGTTTCGTATTATTTCGTTCAATCTTTCAAAATACTGTCGACAGAATATGTGAATATTATACCTTTGTGTCGCCTAGCTAACTAGTTAAAAAATTCACTGGAAGTACCTGTGCTGTTTAGCAATGAATTACATTTAATGTTATTTTAAATAATGCATAAACACTCGATAGAACTTCTAGGATGACCATAGAATGTCAATGATATATTAGGTAAATTATGAATTTTAGAATAGTATTTAATCAAAAAATTTTCATTGTTTTTAAATAATTTAATTTCAATGTATTTATTGCAGCATAATACAATTGTAGCAATTAGATAGAACATTATATTTTTTAAATACAAATTTTTGGTTTTACATTTTTTTTTGCATGTGCATTAAAAAAATTATCCGATAATCGCATGATTATTCTAAAAATGTTTTAATTAGGAAACCTTACATAATAATATTAAATATATTATATCATTATACTTCTCAATTGATAGGATTACTATATATTTTTTAACTTTTTCTGATTTGATTTAAAACGGGTTTAAATACGTTTTTCTACAATAAATAATCAAAGAACACATAGTTGAAAGTTGGATTTGATTGAAACAGGTAATTGTAAATTCCACTCAAAGTCTAATCATCCTCATATTTTTATATTTTTATACAAACTTAAGCAAACTCAATGAGAAAATAACATAAAAATAAATAATACAAATGAACCATAAAAATATAGGAATTCAAAATAAAAATAAATATATATAAATATGTATACATTTCTTCGGAAGGAATTTACCCTAATTACATGTAACTTATTAACCGGTGGTTTTTTTTTTTTTTTTTGGTGGAATCATAGATAATAATTTTTTTTTTTAGTGTTATTATTTTTCAGAATATATTCACGTAATTCGATGATCCTCTTAAGGCATATTTAGACAAAAGAGTTTCTCGTTCCTCATTCAAGCAATTTGCATGCGATTGAGGAATACGAGATTTTTCATTCGAGAATCGTATCATGATTGTTTATACCATTATAAAACTCGCATTTTCAAGAATGTAAGGCGATTTTTAAAAACGATAAACTCGGCCTTTTTTCATTCGCTCATGTCGAGATTATTTGGTACGATACTTGTTTTTAAAAATATCGACAATTCTAAATAGTTTTTCATACCTCTCGGACGTTTTTTTTTATCGAACATTCGAGACTCACACTAATCCGTTCAGACCGATGTTGAATACGAGTATCCACATATTCTTGTTTAGTGGTTTTTTTAAATGTGTATTTTACTTCAAAATTGTGTTATTTTGTTACGACTTGTTACTACTTTGTAATTTAATAAACTAATAAAATAAAAACAATTGAAAATTTAATCAAGTTCAGTTCGATTGATGTGATGAAGTTTATAGAAATTTACCGCAGCCATGAATGTTTATGGGATACAAACAACCAAGATTATAAAACCGAGACATCAGAAATACAGCGTTTTCTGCTTCTGTAGAATTGTAAAATATCAACAACAACAAATACACCTTCCCGTACGAAGTTCATGGCTAATTCCCGAAATCACGATATTATCAAAGGTATGATTTCCTCAGCGGGAAAGATTTCTTCGAAAACTAGGTACGAGAACCATGTCTTGTCTAAAGACCCATCAACCCTCGAAAGGTTACTCGCATGATAGTGACGATAATCTTACATATTGTTTACAATTTTGTTTACGTTACAATTTTTTTGAAAGACACACCCACTGAACATTTTATGTTGCCTAACATCTTTGAGATGTATGTTTTGTGTTCAATATGAAACATCATTATTTATTATGATGCGATGTTACTGAGTGGTTTCAGTTTCGTTTTATTTATTACAACTAGTTATATATATATATATATATATATATAATTTATAATGAAAACGTGATATAATTACAACTCTGTAATTTTTCAAAGTGTTGTTTTGAAATTGTACTATACATATACCGGGGTGGGCAAAAGTCACGCAACCGATTTGTAAAAAATTTTGCAAAATATGAAATGTTGTATAATGCCTGCAGTAAATGTGGGCGGTACACTTTCAACCCAAGGTTTTTAAATCAAAACGGTTCATCTACTGGTTCATCGTTCATTTTTAAATCAAAATCAAAGACAAAACACAAAATAAAATAATAACGGACGAAAACCTGGTAAATTAATTGTTATATAAATAATATTATAATACTCACGTTCTATAAACCTGCAAGGGCCGTATATTTTCCGCTCGGTCCGGTCCATTAATTTTATCCTTAAGCCCGGTACAAACCACATAGTGAAAAAAAAGCCCAGGCCCGACCCGACCCATTTTTTCTTAAACTCGGCCCGGTCCAGTCCAACATTTTTTGTTTAATATTGTTTGGTCAAACGCAACAAATTTTCTATAAATATTCCAAATGACTGATTTTATTTTATCTTATAGTAATAATGCCGCAGATACCTGT
Organism: Sipha maydis; assembly: GCA_034509805.1. Classification (NCBI taxonomy): domain Eukaryota; kingdom Metazoa; phylum Arthropoda; class Insecta; order Hemiptera; family Aphididae; genus Sipha; species Sipha maydis. The sequence goes on along the minus strand of JASXSY010000638.1, from coordinate 378,731 downwards.
TAGTAGTGTGTTGTTGTTTTATTTTGTATTGACATATTATGGTATATAAATAGCATTATTAAACCCACAAATCAAGATATCATTATATTATATATTTATTATTATATGATTGTACATAATTGTACCAGCATTGGTTTTATAATTATTTTTTGAGATTCTGAACGGAGTGATGGAATCTATTGGTTTTAAAATGATGTGTGCTTTTTTTTTATTATTTTTTTTTTTTTTTTTTATTTCAATTTTTTTTTTTTTTTTTTGTCTGACGACACCTTTATTGGCAGTAAAAATGCTTCGATTTGCTTAAACAGCAACTTTTCTGAAAGGAAAGTGAATTTAGATGGTACTTTTGCAAGTCAAAAATCCAACTTCTTTTCAAATACTTTTTAAAAAAATCGCAAAAAACGGTAAGAAAATTATGCAAAATCACGTTTTTACAAATTACATTTTTTTAAAATGTTCTAACTCAAAAACGAAAAACCGCAACAACTTGAAAATTTCACCAAATCTTTATATTGACGTTTTCTATACATGGTTAAGTTTTCAAAGTATTTTGACTTATTTATAGACAATTTAAATTTTCGATTTTTGTAAATTTTTGTTTTTAAACATCTATCAAATTTAATTGGCAGACCGAAAACTCTTGAATATTTAATACAAGGTTTATAATAAGTTAAACTTATCGTAACTAAAAAATATCGGTGATCGGTTTACTCAAATTTTTTTTATAAGCTCTTAATGCTCAAATTTATATAAAATGTGTAAAAATCACGATAATTTGCAAGTTATTTTGTAGATAAAAATTCATAAAATTTTTTCTGTTCATACTTAAGGTTCAAAATTTTAACACTAGGTTATCTATAAGCTACTCTACAAAAATCTTTAAAAAAATTTCTACCGGACTTAGAGGAAAAAAATTTATGACTGTTTGAAATTTAAATATTTACGAAATTGCATAAAATAGCGATTTATTCTCAATTAATTTTAAATATTTGTTATAATTCAAAAAGTATAAGTCGCAGATTTTTGAAATTTCTACCAGCTGTTAAGATTTATTGTTTAGACTTATTTATAGATAATTTCAATTTTCGATTTTTCTAAATTTTTCGTTTCAAAATAAAATATACTTATTACAATATTTATAAATAACATTGTATTATATTCTAGACAAACATATCATCTCCGTTCAGAATCGTTTTTCGTATACAATGATACCTATCATTGAATTCAAATTTAACAAATCCATTATAATGACCTATCCTATGAAGAGTCACACTCCACCCCCAAGTGTACAGCAGAGCGAGGCCCATCCGGTTCTTATATTTTTTAATTATTGTTGAAGTAAAATCCTTAAAAAAGCCCGGTCTAACCAGGCCCGAAAAATTTGACGAAAAAAAGCCCAGGTCCGGTCCGGAATAAAATTTCAAGACTTAAAAAGCTCAGTCCAACTCTTTATTTTATTTTAAAGCCCGGCCCGGTCCAATATCACAACGGGCCGGGCTTTTTGAGGACCGGATCGGGCGGGCACGGCTCTTGCACGTCTAAAGAGTCTAGCAACAAAATACAATTAAATGTTGCTATGTATTGAATTGCGGTCCAAATATAATTTCGGTGATTGGTGAATTGAGTCCCGACTATTAGAATGTTTATTATTTTTACCATGCTAGTTTATTGTATTTATGTATTTTATTTATTGTTTTACAATAATTTGTGAAGTATATTGTTTTCTTAATTTTTCTGTATGTGCACTAAAATTAATTTTATTTTAACTTTCCAACATTTAAATGAATTTTTGTTTTATAATATTTATTTATTATATTACTATTAATTTTTATGTTTTACGTTTTTGTGTAACTGTATATTTTAAAAAATGTTTTTAATAGATTTAATCTTATCAACAGTCCATTCAGGACCGTCTCAAGGTTTTTCGAGACCCAAGACAAATTAATTTGGAGGCCCTTCGACCATAATAATAAGATATAACAAAATACTCACTGAGAATAACAAAATTTTTGCAAATGTATTTTTCCAAACCTTAACCAATCGAGCTCATTTAAATTAATGTACTGCATTACATACTTACATAATATAAATTAATATTATTCAATAAATTATTTTGACTGCGCGCATTGTATTATTGTATAAGTATTACATATTATAATATTGGGATGACGTAAGGAAGATAATTTTTGTCTCAATTATGGTGGTCAGTGATAGTTCATTATTATTAATTACTATACAAGAAGACTTTATGGAGGCCCCTTAAAAATATTCTAATAATGGGCCCTGGGTTTAATGGTCCTGATGCCCCATCTGATGCCCCTCAATATGAGTCCATTTTCATATTGAGTCATTTATTTCCTAATAGAATTATATAGAATTAATCACCTAGCTTCGTATAATAATTACTTTTTCGAACTCAATTTACGGAACGATGAGTTATTGTTGGTTATTAACTCAAAAATTATTAAATCAAAATACACGAATTACACGGAGTACCTTCAGACGGATACAATATTCCAATGAAATGCGCCATTTATTTCAATATTTCTCAAAACTATTTGTAAACAAATAAATACCCGCCAAGTAAATACATTGATTAGACAATATGCCGCAACATGTATATATGTAGCTCAATATTCATCATAAAATATTTAATGAAGAGTATATAAAATATGTGCGATACACTTGTGCAGTATGTATGTGTATATAATCAGATAAATAGATAAATAGTAAGACTGAAATATTGGTAAATATTGATATAAAAATATATGGCAGGGTTCTCGGATGTGAATATTAACGATTTTCGTATACAACGTAAAAATTCCGCAAAAACAAAATATATTCTGAGAATTGGAAGTTATCGATTTTAAGTAATTGAAAAATAAAAGTATGCGTCAACATTATATAACACGTTTTACTGGTAGAAAAGAGGCATACGAATATTACCAGTGTGTTCATCGGTATTTGGTTGATTTTATATAATCCGTTTACAGTTTGTATTTTGAGCTGCTGAAGTACGTGTTTTTAATCACGGTGATTCGTAGATAAGTTTGCGGTAAAAACAAATCGCGACCCACAGTTTGGGAAACTTATAAAGAATATAAATTTACATCATTTACAAATTTACATTCATGTTCTCATTATAGCTGTAGGCATAACATATGGAGGCCCATAACACAACTGTGAATATAATTTTAAAGATATATTTAAAAAGAACCGGATGGGCCTCGCTCTGCTGTACACTTGGGGGTGGAGTGCGACTCTTCATAGGATAGATCATTATAAAGGATTTGTTAAATTTGAATTCAATGATAGGTATCATTGTATACGAAAAACGATTCTGAACGGAGATGATATGTTAGTCTAGAATATAAAACATTGTTATTTATAAATATTGTAATAAGTATATTTTATTTTGAAACGAAGAATTTAGAAAAATTGTCTATAAATAAGTCAAAATACTTTGAAAACTTAACCATGTATAGAAAACGTCAATATAAAGATTTGGTGAAAATTTCAAGTTGTTGCAGTTTTTCGTTTTTGAGTTTTAAAAAAAACCGATATCTTTGTCAGTCTAGAATATTATACATTATATTATATTTTACATGTAATTTTATGTCAATATTCGATGTTCAAAGGTTTATAAAAAAAAATTGTGCCTATGGATTTTAATAATTTTTAAATGACTTTAAGAACTACTTCTGTGGAATCTTCTATTAAATGTTCAAGTATTTTGTACGAGCCAAATTTTTTTTATCACCAATTATAAAAAAAAAATCGAATATTTTAAATGCCTATAAGTAGCTTAAAAATCAATATAATATTTTAAAAAAATATGACATAAAGGAAATACCAATCTTAACAGCTGGTAGAAATTTCAAAAATCTGCGACTTATACTTTTTGAATTATAACAATTATTAAAAATCGTTTGAGAATAAATCGCTAATTTATGCAATTTCGTAAATATTTAAATTTCAAATAGTCATACAATTTTTTCCTCTAAGTCCGGTAGAAATTTTTTTAAAGATTTTCGAAGAGTAGCTTAGAGATAACCTAGTGTTAGAATTTTGAATCTTAAGTATGAACAGAAAAAATTTTAAGAATTTTTATCTACAAATTAACTTAAAAATTATCGTGATTTTTACATATTTCGTATAAATTGGAACTTAGAGCACTTATAAAAAAAAATTGTGACTTACGATTTTAGATTTTTTTTTATCAGTTAAGGAAAAACTTATAAGAAACCTTGTATTAAATTTTCAAGATTTTCTAGGCAGCCAAAAAAAATTTTATCGTTTTTTAAAAAAAAAATACTTAAAAAATTGAAAATTTCAATTGTCTATAAATAGCTTAATAAAAGTCAAAATACTTTGAAAATTTAATGGTGTATAGAGAACGCTAATCTTAACATTTGGTGAAAATTTCAAGTATTTACATCGATTAGTTTTTGAGTTATAGCAATATAAAAAATTTGATTATGTCGAAAACTGGTTTTGCGTAAAAACTCCCGTTTTTCCCAAATTTTTTTATGGTTTTTCCCGTATATAATATTAGATGCGACTTTGATCGACATTCGATTGATAAATTTGACGAAAAGTAAAAATTTCCCGCTTAAAATCATTTCAGTAATTTTAGGACTTTTCCAATAGTATTATTCATTCATAAAAACAATGAGTCTTTATTTAATTTTTGGCCATATTCTGAGATTTAGTTATTATTTTAATAATTTATTTTCTAATAATAATTCATCCGATGAGAATGTTAAATCATCGAAAATGTAATATTAATATTGAAAATATGGCACAGGCATATTACAAATAGTTGTTAACCATATTCAACCCTTTAATCTCTCTACTTACTGTCCTTTTAAACAAACTTACTTCAAACTTCCCATAATTGTCAGTAATTTCAATATCAAATCTCTTATCCATAAACTTCATTAAAATTATCATTATCTATATTTAATAATAGTTATACTGTATATCAAATAACTGAAGTGTTTAATTACTTTGTAAACATTAGTACCATAACATAAATTGGGTATATAATTGTCATATGTTATATTTTATCAAACAATTTGTAAGTATTAACTTGTCAAACATTTTAAATTATATAAAAAAAAAAAAATAAAATAAAATAAACAAAATAGTTGTTAATTTTTAGTCACAATTAACTTACTTGATTTATAATGAGAGTGGAAATCGTACAGTCAGTAAGTCATTGGAAATGAAATAACATTTTCAAATAGTATTCAATCCAAGCACAAAAAATGCTCTTGTGCAATAGCGAAGCTTGGATTCTCAATTAGGGGAGACAATATTTAAAACAATTAAAATTAAACGGTAGTATATAGTCAGGTGTAAATAAACACTATTTTTATTAATAAATTATGATAATTGCAAGCTTATTTCATATTGTAAGTTAAATAATTTTTAAAATTTTATGTTTCTGTGAAAAGATTGATAACTTCGTCAATAAATGTAAGATCTGTACCTAGCTCTTTATTTTTTTGTGGAGTGGAATATTTAGTCGAGATATCGATAATACTTATTCAATACAAATCATGAAAATACAATTAAATACAAATGCATTTTTCAGCAGGTGTAGGTAAATCATTAATCGTTACCACGGTTATGTTCTAAATAACCGTGATCGTTAAGCCGGGTTTCCAAAACACCGTGCACCGTGATGGCCGTCATTAAGCACGTACAATCCCATAACGTTTTGGTCATAGGCGGATCTACAGGGTGTGCCGGGTGTGCCGAGGCACACCCTAATGTACAAAAAAAAAATTCAATAATAACATAACACATTAATTGAATTTCAGTTTTTAAATTAAACTACGAGTGTTCAGAATAAATCTCTAAAATAAAATAATAACTAAATGTATTTTTTACCAATAGCTATTTTTTTACATTATTAACGAAGTGTGGATGTTTAGATTTTAAATCACTATATTATCGTACATTTTAAATTAGATTTATTGTTATTGTCGTCGACATCAACATGAAAACTTAGACTAATGGACAATTTATAGCGGTGACTGCCAACTGGTAACTATTTTTAGCGCAAAAATATTGCCTTTTTTCGGAAACCGAGACCGCGCTGATAACGACGGTCGACGAAGACGATTAAGAAATAATAGTTTGATTGTTTTTGTTATTTCATTTTTAACGTTACGTCGTGATTGAAGCAACTCACATACACTAGGTAATATAATATTATCGTTAAGTCGTTCATTTTGTGTACAACAACCTCGGACGACGGATTTCTAAATTTTAAATGTAAGTACTGTACTATATTATAAAATGTTGGGTGGCCAGATATTAAATACGAAAATACAGGACTAAATATTTATTATCATCTATTTTGTATAAATAATGCCAAATATTAAATATCTTGATGATAACTGAATATTATTATTATTATTATTTTAATCTTTTTTTGGTTATTAATAATAAATCAAAATTTGATCACAATTTTACAAATTATAAATATGTTTTAGTATTTATTAAAATTAGCTATTGTCTTTTAATAAAATAAAAACAAATATTTTTCGTTTAAATACATAATATATTAAGTGTCTTATTTCCCAACAGAAAATCACAAATCATTGACTAGACGCTATCTGACAAAATATAAAAATTATAAATATTTAGAGACATTATGAGTGATATCATAATATATCAATATACGAATATTATACACATATTTTACTACATTGTCTAATCGATTGTCTTTCGCCGGCGTTTTGATTGTCGATGTCTCGACGCGGGTTGTGATCTATTAGGAGGAAAAGGAATAATAATACATTATATTTGAATAATCGAATTCAAAATAGTTTTTATTAAAATTTGTTATTGAAGATAGAAAATGGATAAATTTATATTCAAGTGCAACAAAAATGAAGATCTAAAAAATACTCCAAACATTGCTTTACCAAATAATGAAGTTCTTAACAAACAGATTTTCGGTGATGCAGATGACCCTATAAATGAGATACCCGTTTCAAGATTAGAAAAAAAAGATAGAATTGACAAAGGTCCCTACCAACCAAAATTTGATTTTCCTAGAACAATGATAGGCTCAAAATATAGGAGTTTCCAATTCGAATGGTACAATAAGTATTCGTGGTTAGAATATAGTAAAGTTCTTGATTCTGCATTTTGTTTTTACTGTCGTGTATTTTGTTTAAACGATCCAGCAACAAAAGGTCATATTGATTTTGCTTTTATAAAAAAAGGATTTAAGAATTGGCATAGAGCAAACGAATGTTTCCGTAACCATGAAAAATCTAAAGGCCATCAACATAGCGTTTCTTCTTGGAGCAGTTATATAAAAGGCAAATCAGTTGATATTTTGTTAGATGAGCAAAAGGAGGTGTTTATTTCAAAGCAAAATCAAGTTAAAATAAAAAATCGTCAGATAATGGAAAGGTTGATTGATATTGTTATTTGTTTAGCAAAAGGAGGTAGACCATTTAGAGGCCATGACGAGAGTAAAATCAGCATGGCACGAGGACTGTTTTTAGATTTAGTAGATTTAGTGTCGAAATATGACCCTACTTTAAAAGATCATCTAACAAATGGACCTCAAAATGCTTTATACACTAGTGGAAAAATCCAAAACGATATTATTATCAGCATAAGCAACATAATATTACGAAAAATATCACATTCCGTCCAGAACAAACTTGTTTCAATAATGGCTGACGAAACAAGCGATTGTGGACACCACGAACAAATGGCAATTGTTTTGAGATTTTTTGATGATAAGCTTAATTCTCCAGTAGAACATTTAGTAGCTATTCGCAGACTTACATCTGTAGATGTCCAAGCTATTTTCAATGAGTTAAAAGTTGTTCTCTCCGTATTGAAAGTAGATTGGAAAAATGTGTTATCAGTTTGCTTTGATGGCGCGGCAGCCATGTCAGGAAGTGTATCAGGAGTTCAGATGAGATGTAAAGAATTAAACAGCAATATTGTATATGTGCATTGTTACGCACATTGTTTGAACCTAGTTTTAGTCGATGCTTGTACACTACACAAAGGAAATAGATTAATTTTTGATTTTTTTGGAATTGTACAATTTATTTACACATTTATTGAAGGGAGTTGTTCACGACACGCAACTTTTGAAAAAATATCTAATGAAATCGGTTCAACATTGAGAACATTAAAGTCTCTTTCCACGACTAGGTGGGCTTGTCGCGCGGAAGCTGTTGCCGTGATAAAAATTAATTATTCAGCCATCCTTAGAGCTCTTACTGAAATTATTGAAACAACTAAGTAAAGTTAAAGGAATTGGTTTATTACATCAAGTAAAATCTTTTAATTTTATATTCGGGTTAACAATGATGCACCCAATACTTCAATTAATTGTTAAAGTAAGTAAATTGTTGCAAAGTCCTGATATTAATCTAATTAATGCTATGGCCAGCATAAAGTCTCTTCGAGCAGCTTTTATAAATTTAAGAAATGAAACTGAGTTTCAAAAAATTTTTGATGAAGCAAAAAATGTGTGCATAGAACTAGAAATAGATATTCCATTAGTTAAAAAACGGATGGTATCAAGTCGCTTCGATGAATTTGCCAAAACACAACATAGTTATGAAAATAAGGAAGAAGAATTACGAAGTTTGTGTTTTTACCAAATGTTAGATAATATGGTAGCGTCATTAGATTTAAGATTTCAGCAGGAAACAATCAAAATTATAAATGCTGTGGGAAATCTCTTAAATCTAACATTAAATAATGAAGAAGCAGCTGTTTTAAAAGAAAAATTCAAAATTTCTCAAGATGAATTAATGGCAGAAATAAAATTGTTAAAAGCAAATCAAACTGTACCAACTGGAAATTCAGCAACAACATTAAGTGGATGGATCCAGTGGCTGCAAGAAAATGAAAAATATAAAATATACACGGCTTTTAATGCAGCAATTCAAACTTTTTCTGTCATCCCTGTAACAAGTTGTTCTTGTGAAAGGGCGTTTTCTAAATTGACTCACGTGAAAACGAAGTTAAGATCAACTACGAAACAAGATCGGTTGGAATCACTCATGCTATTATATGTCGAACAAGAATTAACTGCCAATGTTGAAGCTTTTGAAGTTATAGAAGAATTTAAAAGTATTGTGCCATTTCAAAGACGATTATTATTATAAATTAATACAATAAATTATACTAGTGTGGTTTCAGTTTATTTATTAATAAATATAAAATAATGATTTTTGAACTAATGTATTATAAAATAAAAACAATAAATTATTATAATCACTACATACTAACATATTACATATCTTACAGGAGGTATGTAATCAAAACTGTATTTGTTTAAACTTGTAAATTTATAACCATTTCTTTTGATTTCATGAATAATAAAAAAAAATAGTATTTTGTATACCACCAGGTACATTGTTTTACATTATACAATAAGTTATAGCATTGGTAAGTAAACAAGTGTCGTATATTTGAAATATTTTATTTTTACATTCATTTATACAAATAGATAAAAAATAACTACAAAAAAAAGCCGGGCACACTCAAATGTAAAACTCTGGTTCCGCCTATGGTTTTGGTATTAATGGTAACAGCTACATACCACTTGGGTAACTACATATCAAGGTACCTAGAAGGTTACCTGATAAAAGTTATCTAATTATTTTTATATTATTATCAAATTAAAATGTAACAACTTATTTTTAGTGATGGGAATAATTGAATGATTTTAATAATCGAATGATAAGTAATCGAAAACAAAAATAATCGAATAATAGAATGATTAGTAACAAAAAAAAAATAATCGAATAATTAGTAGTCGAAAAACAAAATAATCAAATGATTAGTAAATACCTAGTTGAAATAATAATAATCGAATGATTAGTAAATGGTTGAAATAAAAATAATCGAGTGTTTATGGTTTATGATTTACATTGTTTGAACTGGTCATATAAATAATCAAATGGTTATTTATAAGTGTGAAAATATAAAATGCGTTTTCAATCCAAATATTTATATTTTATATGTATTATACCAATTAGGCCCGGTGCACACGTCCGTTTTTTACCGCTGCGGTTCTGTAGTTGAATACACACTATTGCGTTTTTGTTGCGGTAACCGTACGTCATCTAGACGCCCGAGACAGCATTCGTCATGGAATAGCACTTTAGTTGCCATTCAGTCACCAACTATGGAGGTTTACAAAAATAAGGCAATTTTTGCTTACTTGGTCCACAAAAAATATATACGGACATATAATAGGCGTTACTGGGTGCACCCATTTATAGATTGCAGATTAGGTGAATTTTATACTACATTTAGTGATTTAAGAGAAAATTCAGAAAAGTTTTTTACTTATTTTCGAATGAGTCCTATCGTGATAATTTTCATCAGCGATGTTCCAAATTTCTTTATAATTTTTAACTTCGCCCATCAACAGCTCAATGTCAACATTGTCGATTTCGGACATTTTGCGTTGAAAAATCGGACGTGTGCATGAGTCAATATACAACAATGTACTACTGAACCGGATTTGCGTGCGCGGTGCCGTTGCGGCGACTTTGTTATCTGCGGCAGACACTGAACGCAACGGCGACGCAGCGGCGCCGCATGACATGTGCACTGTACAATTTGAACGCATATTAATTACACCGTATTTGCGGTGCCGCAGCGGCAAAAAACGGACGTGTGCACCGGGCCTTAGTGTGGTGATTACCGATACCGGGAATTATACTAATGAATAATGATTAAAATAAATAATAATACAATAATGGACAGTCGCATTCTTAATTTAGTACCCCAGACTAAAGGCTGGGGCTATACACGGCGATATTCGCGGCGAAATTCGTCGAGCGGATTTCGCGGCGAATTCCGCTTTCATCGAAAACCTATGTGATTAAACCGGGCTGGCTATACGAGTTCGCCGCGATATTCGCGGTCGGCCGACGATTTTTTTCAAAACCGCCCAAGCCATAAAACCGCAAAACCGTCTATTTACATCAACTTTTAATGATAGCGGCTATACGGGTATTTTGGTTTAACGAATTTCGCGGCGATTATTACTATAGTACGGTATATTAATACAATAGTATTGTAAATAGTATTATTGTAAAATCGTAAATATCGTAAACATAATAATAATATATTATTTCACCAGGTACGAGCAAAGTATAAAAATGTGGATACGTGCTATTACGGTTTACCTAACGATATTTATTTATGTATATTAGTACATAATAAAATGTTAACTGAATTATTATAGTATATCACGTGTCGGGATCAGCAATGATAAAAAAAGCAAAATATTGTTATTTTGACAATCTGTCATTTTTGCAACCTAATTTTGACGGAAGATCGTAAGTATTCAATAGACATACATCTAATTAATCAGGAAATATCTAAGTGTCGACTTAATTTAAATTTGTATAAGTGATATATTTTTAATTATCTATAGGTACTCGCTTGAAATATTATATATAATTTGGAACTAGTAATACCTACCACTGATTAATATGTGATTTAATTACGTGTTACTATTATAGACCATTATACGGGTTATGGCGTTATTTTTACATTTTGTAAAATCGAAAATAAACACAACAAACTGATATCTACTATTTGCTATAATAATTATAACATTGAAATATTATGATTTGACTGTTAACTAAAATAAATATTATTTACGATTTTACGAGTTATTCTACAACGATCGCTGTCCAGTGTTCACTGATTACTGAACCAACGTTGTAATATTATTTTATTTTTTTAAATTAAAATCATGCCAACTAAAAACGGTTGCTCTAATATTGAAGTAGATTTGGTTAAATGTTTTTTATTTTGGTAACTATATGCTATCTTTAAGTACTAAATTATATACTGACATTAACTGATTTTAAGTTTCATAACTATTTAGCGAAAAATAAATTATTCAAAAAACAAACATTTTGAAATTGTTGACTATATAAATTTTAAATAGGTAGATTTCAATAAATTACTAAGTATTTACTTTTTCGCTTCCCTATTTATTTTTAAAGTGAATAAACATAAATTGCTTGTATAAAATTGAGATTTCACTGAAAAGAAATTGTATACGGAATAATATACCATAAAAAGGTATTTCTTTTCCTGTCACTAACTAATAATGAAAAATGTATTTAAGGAACTTTTATACTTTACCGGACACCCTTTTTTTTGGCCATTTTTTTTTTTGGACTTATTCATTTTTGTACGAAAAAAATGTTGGTGAAATCCAAATTTGGGGCTCGGACTTAATTTGGAAGTTATAACTGTTTGAAGTTAGCGATTTTTGTAATTGTTTTTTAAATGTTATTTTTATCCACAAATTTTTAATAGGTTGCATAGCTCGATGGTTTAAAGCGCAGGTTTGTAATGCGCCGAACACGGTTCAATTCCCGTCAGGTGCACATGAAATTTTGCATTTTTTTACGACACGTTTTTGGTTATTTTATATAGGAACATGTTATGTTTTACATTACATATATATACATATGTTACATTGTACAGGTCATGTAATCGCAAATCAAAAATATCTTTCATATTTTATCTTCTAATCTATTCTTTCTTATCTAAACCGAGCGAAACTTTAATTTTTAAAATTTTAGGACTTCGCTCGCTACGCCTGCCGGCTCCACTCACAAACTCGAGTGACACTTTGTGTCACTTTTCGTGCCGGATGGGGCTTCGCCCCAAGGGGAATTATAGTCTAAGCCTAACCTAGTTTTTGAGCAAACCTTGATACTGCTGCTGATGGGATTATGCTTTGTATGTGAACCTAAAACCTCGCTACGCGAGTAAATCACGAAAACTAAAATAATTATATAAACAACACATTTTATTAGGTTTATTATTCCATTATTATACCATAAAATTTATCAAACATATATTGCACATCTGACATATTATACCATAGATTTCGATTACCATGTACAAAATATTATCGGTGATTTTGTTTTTCTCTACTTACGCAAATACACTAAAGGTAACGTGAACTATGGCAGCTGAAAAACAAGTAAATTTATTCGACCTTAAAGAGTGGTCAGACCTAAACGACAAACTAATAAAATATTGCAAAAATTTATTACGAATGTGTCGGAGGTGAACTCGATGTGTTGTGTGCCACAAGCGTTTGTAAGACCACTGCACCATAAATAAAATTGAAATTAATAATTATTAAATTACGTATTTAAGAAAATAGTAAAAAAAACGTATAACTTCAGAGACCTGTAACTTGAAAACTAAGTTCGAGCCCCAAATTCTGACTTCACTATCGTCTTTAGTATACCAAACTACATTAATTCAAAAAAAAAAAGGTAAAAAAAAAAGGGTGTCCGGTAAAGTATAAATATACCGTATTTAATTGCAGTACCTCAGGAAACATGGCACATGAAAATGATAATTCGGTTGAAGAAATCAATGTTATAGATAACCTCGATTCACCGATGGCTTCAGACCAAGCAATGTCCCCCGGTGTCCCTAATACAGTGCCTAAACAGCCGAAGAAAAAACTATCTGTGTTTCAAGAACACGTGTTGAACGCCATAGAAAAAAGAAATAACAAAGAAGAAGTTTTTGATGGCGATAAACATTTTTTGCTTTCTTTGTTACCAGCGATGAAGAGTATGGATGATCAAAATAATATGAAATTCCGAATAGATGTCATGCAACTCCTACAAAAATATACAACAAATAACGATAACCAAATTTCTCAGCCTTACTCATCACATCAACTTTATACAACACCTCAGCCTTACACACCACCTCAGCCTTATACACCACATCAGCCTCAATTTCAACCATATAATATACCTCTTCAGCCTTACACTTACACGCAGCAAACACTCGAAAACACGGTTAGAAATCAAGAATATTCTATGGCCAATCAAAACACAAATGATATATTATAATAATTTTTATAAGTGCCAGCTATAGGTAGGTACCTATATTATGGTATACCTATTATGTTTTTTTTTATAATATTACAAGATATAAAGTTATTTTGATTTGTTTTATATATAATATAATGATCCAATAATTATAAAAATATACATACTTAATAGTAATTGTCAAGCGTTCCTCTGGTGTTATTGTGTCATTTTTGAAATTCTCCATTTTTAATAAGTCGGATTTGATGATTCTCAACAATTCATCAAATGTCGGCATAGACATCCGATAATAAGAAAAAAACTTTTCAGGATACAAACGCAAATCATCATATATTAAATGAAACTGGCCTTTTCTCTTCCATTCCTTATTTAATGGATGAACAGAATATTTTCTTTTCTTCTGGATCTTGTTCTCGTCTTCTTCTAGTGCTACAGCAATAGCCACAAGCTCCTCAGTTGTCAATTCACTTGACATGTTTTTCGTGGTGATAAAAACGGTGACAATGACTGTTTTGAATAGGTAATAGGTATATATAATATCTTTTTTTGTATATTTTAGCTGGTAAGTACCAATACTATACCAAAGTAGATATAACTACGACGAACAAAACGAAAATGACTGAATATTATTCAGTGAATAATGAACAGGTACCACATGTTATGTGAATATTCTTGACGTCTTGAGGTAACCCCACCAGATGGGTGTAGAATTTTTATTATAGAATTATATTAATAACTTTGAAACTGAATTATGTCAAAATTATGGTACAAATATTTTTAAATATTTGGAAAATCGCGGCGAAAATAATGAGCGAATCCGTCACGCGAATTCGCTGTGTATAGCCAGACAGAACAAAAACCGCCGCGAAATCCGCTCGACGAATTTCGCCGCGAATATCGCCGTGTATAGCCCCAGCTAAAATCTTAAAATAACAACAAAGTAAAATAAACATTACAATTTATTACAAACAATTATTACAATTATTGCCACTTTTCATCAGAATTAATTATTTTAAATATATTTTTTTATTTTAAGAACATCTGAAATGAATACATCCTTTGTTTCTTAATCCCACGTTAGTTTCACGATCAGTTTTAGTAAACAGGTAGTGAGATAAGAAAAGCATTCGACTATTTTTACCATCACATGTTTATTTTGTCATGGTTTTCCCTACTAAATTTTATCATATGAATGTTTTATTTAATTAATTCATTCGAATGATTCATTCGATTATTTTATTATTAGAATGATCCAATCGATTATTTTATCATTCGAATGATTTTTAAAATAATCGAATTGATTCTATTATTCAAATAATCGATTCATTCGATTATTTCATTCGATTATTCCCATCACTACTTATTTTACAAGTTTTATTTACTATTGTACAATAGATTTTGTCATGATTGTCAGTGCCTCAGTTCAATGGACAATGATAGACATTTCTAATATTTAAAAATTGTTAGTGCGCACTTGAAATTAAATATTGGTTCAATAATAATAATAGGTACTTAATTTCGAGTGATTAATTTTTATTCATATTTAAAATGTGTTTAAAAAGAAAATTTCAACGTATAATTATGATGTGCATAATTATAGAAGAAAACTTGTAATTTTATATTTACTACATATTGAAAATTTGTGGTTCTTTTTTTTTTTATTTTTATTTTTTTTGTGTCTGACGACATCTTTTTTGGCAGTAAAAATGCTTCGATTTGCTTAAACAGCAACATTTCTGAAAGGAAAGTGAATGTAGATGGTACTTTGGCAAGTCAAAAATCCAACTTTTTCAATACTTTTTAATTAAAATCGAAAAAAACGATAAAAAAATTACGAAAAAACGGAAATTTTACGCAAAATCACGTTTTTACAAATTACATTTTTTTAAAATGATCTAACTCAAAAACCAAAAATCGCAACAACTTGAAATATTCACCAAATCTTTATATTGGCGTTCTCTATACATGGTTAAGTTTTCATAGTATTTTGACTTATTTATAGACAATTTAAATTTTCGATTTTTGTAAAATTTTTTTTTTAAACATCTATCAAATTTAATTGGCAGACCGAAAACTCTTGAAAATTTAATACAAGGTTTATAATAAGTTAACATATCGTAACTAAAAAATATCGGTGATCGGTTTACTCAAATTTTTTTTATAAGCCCTTAATGCTCAAATTTGTATAAAATGTGTAAAAATCACGATAATTTACAAGTTATTTTGTAAATAAAAATTCATAAAATTTTTTCTGTTCATTCTTAAGGTTCAACATTTTAACATTATGTTATCTATAAGCTACTCTTCAAAAATCTTTAAAAAAATTTCAACTGGACTTAGAGGAAAAAATTAATAATATTCTAGACTGACAAACTATGTCGCTGTATCCAAATGCCAACCCATCCTAATTGAAAAATATATTTATCGTTTCAAAATAAAATATACTTTTTACAATATTTATAAATAACAATGTATTATATCCTAGACAAACATATTAACTCCGTTCAGAATCGTTATTCGTATACAATGATACCTATCATTGAATTCAAATTTAACAAATCCATTGTAATAATGACCTATCCTATAAACGAGGTGCACTCCACCCCCAACTGTACAGCAGAGCAAGGCCCATCCGGTTCTTTTTCGTTTTTCATATATATATACTATGAAGTTGATGTTATTACGATTAGTATAGATTATATAATTTATTACTATTATTGTTATTTACTATTATACAAACCTATTACTATAGAATATAGATTGAACTGATTGAAGTATAATTACTATAAACAATTATATTATATAATATTATTACAGATTATCTATATTATCATTAATCAAGTATCAAAAATCATGCTGCTAATAATAGATCTCTTATTAATGTTGTAAACGAATTTCGAATAATTCGTTTTACTTTGTGACAGAATATAGGTACGATAGTAAACGATTATTTTTAATAATAATAATACTTAATCACAGAATAGATAAATATGACCTAATATTTACCTTATATTATATCATTATTAGATTATCACATCTACGATATGTAAAAAAAAAAACTTTTTTCAATAAGTTACACATAAGTCCTTTTATAGACTATAATTATATCCTTAAAAACCGTCGTCTCAGAAATGGCAGATGCAGCCTATGCTGCATGTGCTGCACCCGTGCGCACGCCTATGAGCCTGAATCGTGCAATTCGCACCGGAATTGTTATGTTATGTTACCGTTCAATATTAGATATTTTAGATATTTGATAATCCCAACGGAAATGAAGCGCCATGGTATAATTGCACTTCACTTAAACCTACATTAAACCCACGGTTATAACAAAAATTGTTTTATCACGAAAATTAAACACCTTTAACACCGCCGTACTGTACTCACCTTTGGGCTACACATTTATTATTTCAATTTTGGATTTGCTTATAAAGAGCTAGAGCTAATCTACCCATTAAGTGAAAACGGTCCAGTTGCTGCTGAGAAAATCATGTATAGCTCTGACCGTCTTTCGGTTTTATCTTTAATGCCGGGTCCACACAGAAACGACAAAATCAAAACAAAACAGAAACTCAGTGTTTTTCGACAAAATCAAAACATTTTTAAAACAATTGTGTTTTTCCCAACAAATTGTTCATGTTTTTAAAAACAAAGTCGTGTTCCGAGCGGTGTCGGTAAACATCAAAAGGTTTTGGTTTTGTTATTGTGTTTGTGAACATTGTCAAATGTGTGTGGACAGTGTTTTTAAAACAACCAACAGACAATAGTTATCGGGATTTATTTTATCGGGTTTTCGCAATTTGGTTATTTATGAAAATAAATATTTTTATATAATTATAAATTCATTGTCTACCAATTAGTATCAACTGGTCTGTACACGACACGAGTATATTTCATTTCATTTTTCAAAAATAGGTTAAGAATTTAGTTTTATTTTGTTTAATTTTAAATTATTCGGTGCAATTCGGTACAAATGAAAAATGGACAAAAAAAGCTAGAACTCAGAAGACGATAGAAGACGAATCACGAATAGAAATAAAATAACGAGTTTATTTTTCTGCATGGATAGTTGAAACCAAAAACAAAACACAAAAAAATGTTTGCATTTTGTTCATGTTTTGTTTAATTTTTACTCAACTCAGTATGGATAAATGTTTTGTTTGTGTTTTATTTTTTCGGACTTCAAAAAGAAGTGTTTGTGTTTTGTTTTTGTTTTATTTCTGTGTCGTCTCTGTGTGGATCCGGCATTACATTATGTTTGGATAGAAAATTGTATTTTTATTCAAAACGTTTTAAATTCTTTTTGAAGATGTTGCTACATTTTATTTATCTGAATATTTTCAATTCAAAAATTTGTTTTAAAGTATCAACTAGTATAATTTTTAAACATAACAATAGTTCACTTTATTTAATTTGTAATAAATAAGTAATTATTAAGAATTTTACTAAACATTAAACACATTATTTGTTACCTAATTATACATAGTACCTAATATTAAGTTAACATTTTTCTGTAGATTAATTTGCTTGTTGTATTAAATTTTGATTGAGTACCATACCCATAGGCGTGCGCACGGGGTGTGCAGGGTGTGCAGCTGCACACCCTGCAAACATTTGTGCCTACTTTAAATTGTTGATGAAATATTGTTTAATTATTTAAAACTGATTATTGAGAGTGGAGTATAATTTATTCTGTATCATATTACAATATACAAATATAAATGTTTAACATTATTACGTAAAATACAGAATTACACAAATAATAATTATAGATACTCCGTTCATCGGGATAACGAGATACCTAATAATAATAATATATCTAATATCTATTGTGGTATTATTTGGTATTATGTTCATGACCGTTTTCAAAGATTTAACTACGAATTCTTGTACAAGATCAATCAAACACCAATCCAAAGAAGATTACCATTATAAATGTAAATGCTATTGCATATTAAGTAAATTTAGTTTTATATGTTATAAATAATAATATGTAATATGTAAACTAATAATATTGTTTTATTTTAAAATTGAAATGTATTATAAGCTAATTATTATAATATAGAGGCAATATTTATCTTACTGATTTGTAATAGGTCAAGTAAACCCTACTAAAATAATTCTGCACACCCTGTGAAAATTTCCTGCGCACGCCTATGACCATACCATGTTTATTATTAATAAATAAATGCAAATAGTATATGAAAATGTTTCAAACATACATTGTTTTACATTCCTATACACTTCAATTTTGAGGTAGACCTTGGTCTTACAGTCTAGTCACCCATCTAATTGTGGTTTATGTTAAAGAATGTAGATCGACAATTATTTCATGGGTATCAGTTTAAGTTGTATATGTATTTTCAAATATTTTATATACATATATTAATAGGTTTAATTATATATTACTTATAAGTTTGTTTTGTACATTCATGGATAATAATGCATTCCTGTACACAGTACATAGTTATAAGTTACAAACATTAACTTACTTATTACTAGGGCAGAGGACTTAAAGCATTTGTATATTTGTTTTGCATAGTCACAAAAATAGCTGAGTACGAAACAAATACGTTTCATGTTCTCATAAAGCTAGTTTTGAAATTTTATTTTCCATATAAATGCATATTTTGAGTCCTTTTTGTTTTTAGGGCATATTTTGCTATTTTATACTTATTGAGACATACCTATTTAACTTAAATTGATTTTTTCCAAAGTGACATTTTTATTTCAAATAATACAGTCAAAATGTTTGCATAAAAATATATTTATTTTAATTTTTGCCGTATAATATGGTTTTTGACTGTCTGCAAGCACACATTTTTCCTAGAAGCGATAATGATCTAACGTCGT
This sequence comes from Sipha maydis, assembly GCA_034509805.1. Classification (NCBI taxonomy): domain Eukaryota; kingdom Metazoa; phylum Arthropoda; class Insecta; order Hemiptera; family Aphididae; genus Sipha; species Sipha maydis. Next base: position 358,977 of record JASXSY010000638.1, on the reverse strand, counting down.
TTCTTTACAAAATATTAAGAAAATTAAGTAAAATGTATTTTGTTTATTTGGCTATGGTATATAATATATTTAAATTATGTAATTGTTTTGATTTGTTTTATACACCATTTATTTTATAAATTCTTTTAAATAAAAAGGCTGAAGTGCATAAGCGCTTGCATATTTATAGCTTTTTTAGAGCTACAAGTCCTCTGCCCTACTTATTACCTATACAACAAAATATATTGTATCATGCCATTTCATAATATATAGTATTATCTTTCATGTTCAAATTGTTGAGACTAAGTAAAATATGAAAATTTGTAAGTATAAAAGTATACCTTTTAGCAGTTATTGAATATCCTTTAATTGTATTTATCAGGAATTGGTAAATAGGAAATTTTTAGGTCCATCAATAAAAACTTAAATTTTTTAACTAGAATAATAAATTAAATCATGCAACATTGACCAATCTACATATATTATTTTTAATGTAATTTTAAATTTGTAATGTTTCTTGTCTACTGATATTTATATAATATATAAATATAAAATTAATTTTTTTTAAGATATATTTTACTTTAAAATTATTATTTGATTGCTGTTTATACTCATAAAATAAATAAATTGTTATATTTATTTAAATTAAAGCTTAAAATCAATTTAATGTTCTCTATATTTTATAAATCTGTCACTTGATTTAATATTTCAAATTTTTTTTTTTACTTTCAGTAAGATTAATAAAATAAATATATAATACTTACTTTTTAACTTTTCATTAAAATTCATTATTTTATTTTAATATTAATTTATACTTTAAAAATAATGCTGATTAATATTATTAGATTTTGGATATATTTGGACATAATTGAGGATTCTTATACGTAATACTTTATAAAACTTAAAAAAAAAACTTTAAAATTTATACAGAAATTCAAAACTGCACACATTTTATTATTATTACATTTATAGAATTAATGAAAATAAAATTACTATTAATTATTAAAAATAGAATGACAGAACTATATACAAGAATTATGTAGACACAAATTAATAATTAATTCTATTGGAAAATTATGTTATTAGATTTAATAAGTGAAGATTAATAATAATTTGCATGAATATTTTATATTATAAACCATTAAAATATAAGTATATAATAATTTCATTTAAATGTTTAGATATAATTTAAATGTAAAAAAAATAAAACTTAATTTATAAAAAAAATTATTTATTTTTGGTTGATAAAATAATCTAAGAATAGTCAATCAGTAGCATTTTATTGAAATAATATAAAACAAGGAGATTTAAATAAATGAAAAATGAATACACCAGGATATGGACATTATTTGAATTAAATTAGTTATAATAAACTAAATTAAGCATAAGAAATATTAAGTGTTTTCAATACTTTAAATAATAAAAAAATATTAAGATTATTTATTTACAATTATATCATATCCACCTATTTCGCTTTGATTTCTTTTTTCTTTGAAACTTCTTCCTTTTTCTCTTCCGGCTCTCTTGATTGTTTCTTTTCATCATCACTATTAGCAATCTTATTGTTGATTAAATTGTGTAAGGCTATAATAGTTCTAATCATAGTTGCTAAATATACAGCAAGCATATGATCATTAACTTTAACATGCATTGCGGCAACCAGGGAATCCTTGTTGACATCAGGTAAAAGATTGAATATTTCTTGTAGTTGATAAATTATTTGGTGATTGACGGGTAATTTTCCATCTACAACTTGTTGTAAATAATCTTTAATATCAACCATTTGTTTAAAAAGACCTCTTGCACCAAATATTATATTGGCAACTCGTTGGCTGAGGGAACCACTAGTCGAGTCTTTAATATCTCTAAGTAAATGTTCAACACCAACCTCTTCAGCTTCTTCTGCACCAATTTCACTAGCAATGTGTTCCAATGTTTTTGATGGAGGTGATCCATCATCATGAATTTGCTCTACGACACGGTAGGCTTCGGTCGGTATACCAACGTCTTTAGGTTTAACATCAACAATTACCATAACAGATGTGTTATTCACACAGTACTGGCGCACTAGTTCATTAACAGCAATGTCATTTTGATGGAGTTTAGGACCAGTATGATACCAACCAACGACTTTCTCACGGGCGTTTACCTTCTTAAACATACCGTACATATTTTCAAGATAGTCGTGGTCAAGGAACCACACCGACTTATCTTTGTCGTCTTCATCAAATGGAAGAGCAAAACTATTTGAAATGTCAAGCACTTTATTTTGTTGCCACGAACCAAGTAGTACACCAACTACTCGCTTTTGATTACCAATCTTTCCAAGTCGAGTAAAATGATCGACAACACTTAGCAGTACCAAAGGGTGAACAACCACTTTAGATATAGGTGATTCTTGTGTCGACATTGTTCTGAAACCATAAAAAAAAAATAAGTTGGTAATTTTACTGAATATAACTGGTCTAATATATTATAAAGTGATGATATTATTTATGGTAAAGAAACATTTAAAATAGTAACGATAATTTTACTCAAGTAATAAATATTGTTATTAAATATTTATTTTAATAAATACTGCTTTGTGATGGAAAGCATTTCGAAATAGGTTTTCACAAATTTATTAGGAAAGAGTCAATTTATTCGTAATGTGTAATAATATAATCAATAATTAATAATCGAACTTACTTTTTAAATAATGTATTTCGATGAACACGGCTTGAAGTTACAGATTTGAATAACAAATATTTATAAAGTACATACAAGTTGACTATACAATTTTTATTTTACTATTCAATGATAAAATGACGAGCATAATAAAGTAGTTTTGGACTAACCTCAAAATACAACCATAAACGCTATCTGCCGTTTTGGAAAATAAACTGCTTGTAACCGATTAGTCGATGTAACCGGGAGTGTTGATTAGGAGAACACGTGTGCCACAAAAGAAATAAAGAATAATCCGATTATATATTATATCTATATACGTAATAATATTCAACGGCTTACAAAATAAAACAATAGGTACAAACAATTTTTACTAAATTCAAATGACGAGGATTCAAGTTCATATACTGACATACTTGATGATAACTTACTTGATTATATTTTACTTATCTAAAAATCAAGTGTATTTTATTGCTTGAAAACCTGACGGATGATAATGAATGGTAACGTATTTTGTAGAGAGTGGAATAATTCTACTCTCTACAAAATACGTTACCAATTATTGTGACTCACTGATGAATCAATTCTCTCGATTCAATTCACTGACTCAATTCATCAAGTCAGCTTTCATTTCTCAATTGATAATTTAAACCATATCTTAATCAAGATATAATTATAACCTTAATCTTATTAAAGCCATTCAATTGTAATATAATAACATGGTTTTCAGTTGATGAGTTATCACAAAATCTAAATAAAGTAAATAAGTCTAAATGAAGTTTTACGATTTATATTGATCATGAAGAACAGTCATGTACACAGTGGCGTCGGAGAAGGGGGGGCAGAGGGGGCAATTGACCCCTTGGATTTTATCCAAGGGGGGCAAAAGTATAATTTTGCCCCCCTACCACATTAAAATTAAAGGGTAAAATACAATATTACAATCGTAATTTACGCTTATTTTATACGTTTACGTATTCAAAATAAGTCTCATTTTCATGAACGTGCGTATTAAATATTATTATTATTATCGATTTATTATTATAACATAATACATATAAAGTTATTGAGTAATTTTTATAGACGTTTTCGGTCGGAGAGCTTTATCAAATATTTATAATTGGTCAATTGGAAGTTCCACCAGTCCCGGATAGTGTTCTCACAACATAGTTACAATATTGTTTATTATTCCAATATCATTAGGCTATTTTTGGGTTTTTACAGTTTATATCGTTTACGATTAGATTCCGATTGGCGATTAGTGATTACTGATTACGACTATTAAATGAGTACGCTGTTGTGAGCGTTGACTGTCGGCTGTCGCTACAGAATACAGTTTAAATGTAAATGTAAAAGTATAATTATTAATTTATAACAGTTTACAGTAAAATTCATATTAAATATTAAATATTTACTAAGTTTAATTGTTTAAATACGTCTCACGTACCTGCAATGGCTGTTCCCAATCCCAAAAAAAATATTAAAGACTTTTTCAAACCGAAAACAACACCTGTGAAAATTCAGGAACTTATACCTAACGATGTAAGTTTAAGACATACTTTCAAATAAATTTGTTTTATTTGTTGTAATTATTTATTTGTCTAGTAAAATAAAGTGTTATAAATATAAATATTACCGATATAATGATATATCAATATACCTAAATCAAACTGATTTCTACAAAGCAATATTTTTGTTGAACAGATAATAATTTTACTTTTTAGATACCAATCAATAATTTTTTTATTTCCTATAAAAATTTATTTCAACAACTAATGCTGTTAATTAATATTTGTATACTGTGGAACAAAATATGTTATAGGCACAAAACTGGATTTAATTAAGCTAATTTAATAATAATGATTACCTACTTGTATTTATAATATATTAATATTTTATAATTTTATATTATGGTATTAACTATTATGTATTTATGTCAACTGTACACACCATTTATTATTATGCTTTTTTAATTTTATTAAAATGATTAATTATTAATGGTTAAAAGCAGGTTTTTGTATCTAGTGGCCTTAATTTAAATAATTTCCAGTGTAATGTTTATAATTTCCAACCAATAATAATACATAATAATTTTGAAGAATATTTAAAAATAAATTTGAATATTATACTCTTTCTACATTCGACCATTAAATATAATTTAAAATACATTTTTTTAAATCTATATTGTTTTTAATTGGTTTCCAAGTGTATGTCTGTATCTGTATATATTATACAATAAAAATAACAGTTTAATCCTATTATGATAAAAAGTAATATTATAAATACGATATGTGTGTTATATGAAAATAACTTAATACTTTATAATAATCATAATATGAATATATTTTCATTGTTTAATGTACAATAATTACAAGTATAAAATATAATTAAATCAAAGTATTTTAAAAATTGCTTAATTTTGTATACAGATATTTTGAAAAGGGATTTAAAATATATATTTAAAATTTACAAAAGTTGAATGTATAATATATACTCTAAAACTTTTACTTGAATATTTAACAACTATACTTAACTTTTTTCAATTGAAAAATAAATGTATACGCAAAAATATAATGTACATACTATATAAACAAAATTGATTTATATAAATATGTACATAATATAAGGATAGATTATGGCAAGATAAATGAGTTATAATTACAAATAATTATTTTGTCATTTGGTATATAATGATAAAATACGTTTATACTTCCATAAATACACAAAGTACTATTTATGTACTCAAATAATGTTTTTTTTTTTTTTTAATTTAGCTTTTAAAAAAAGAGGTTATTATAGTTCAACATTTAAATCATATACATAACTAAGTACACATTAATCATTATTATAAAATAATATTAGTGAAAGTAATTAAATAAAATCTAATAAAGATAATCATGAAATATAGTTATTTAAATATGGATTGAAGATCTATTAAAATTTACAAGTAATAGATAACATATTCAGCGATTAAATACGTGATAATTTAAATTAAAAAAGTAAAAAATAATTTGGACTATAGAATAAGCAATTTGTGTAGAACAGCTATAAGAAAGAAACTAATGGGATTTGTAAAAAGATCTGAAACGGCTTATTGTCCAAAGAGCTATTAGGTAATAGGATATTATAAGAATCATTGATGGGAACGTAAGAAGCTTAAAGAAAGCTTTAAGAAGGCCACCGAAGTAACGTAACGAGTGATATGATAAGTGACGTGACGAGTGATTTAGCAAGTGACATGTCATACTAGTTATTTTTCATTACATACCTACAAAAATAATTCATGTCCGTACACTGATCAGACCTGTCAGATCATGTATCAGTTTTGTGTAATTTCTGAATAATACATTAATATAATAAAATACATAAAATATACAAGGGATTGCTCGGGGAGGGGGGGGGTAGTTAAGAGATTCACACAGCAAGTCTGAAATTTGGATCTTTTTTTTGAATCTTTGGTCCAACCAGTTGTATGAGTAGATCAAAAGTATTTTTTTCCATGCGATAAAAACTTTGAATGCGATCATCATCTTCTAGGTCTACAGCATATGCTCCTCGATCGTTGCAGTTTTGACGCCAAAATGGGTATACCCAATAATTATGTACTCTTGGGCCTTCATAGGCATTTAAAATATTTAGTAAATTTACTGCGTCCAATACGTCCTCATATTCTGACGACATTATGAGAAGTGAATAAAAGCAAAATATTTTCAAGTAACATAAATAATCACGACATTTGAATTAACAACAATAATCACTTGTCACGTCGCTCATCACCAGTCATGAGTCACGAGTCACGTTACTTCGGTGGATGGTGCGCCTAACACGTGGCAAAAAACGGAACACGCTGCATTTGAATGACACCGAAGTAACATGTAGTTTGTCATATCACTGTCGTATCACTCTTGGCGCACTGTGATTTTACCGACTAGAGTGACAAGTGTTTTGGAAAATATTGTTATTTTAATTATTTTATTGTACTATATTTGTATTCATTCTATAAAATGATTGGAATTGCTCTGGATTGGTGTGTAATTCTTTGAATACATCAAAAACACTACGTTTAATTTTTAGATTCTTTTTCCAGTATGGATGAACCCAATACTGTCTTTTTTTATTATTTGCGTTATTAACATTGATTAAATTTACTAAAGCTAAAACACTTTCGTCATCCGATGTAGAAGAAGACATATTGACAACTGGTGTTACTAGTTTCTAGATACATAGGTAGGCGTTGTGTCACTTGTCATTTTGTTGTTACGTGTTTGCTATATCACTTGCCACGCCACACGTCACGTTACTTTGGTGGGTCTCGGCCTTAGGAAAATGAAATGGAGATTTGATAAGAGCAGATGTGAGTACAGTAGGTACTTCTATTTTGGTAATTTGAGTGAGTTGTATTGCGACGATAAAGAAATAATTTGTATTTTGGACCACCTTTGTAGTCGAAAGTATGATCACTTGCACAAAGGGCGCACTTGGGTGGACTGTTTTTTTCTTTGGTCTAACTGCTTGAGGAATGATTGACTGATCATATACATTTAATAAAACATGAAGGGTGATGATCACAAGGATGATGTTGAGTTCAATTTTGTTGTCTTCTTTGCTCGTCAAGACGGTCAAACTAATGATTTGGTTTTTTCACCGTATGGATGATAAGAGAATTAGATAATGGCAGCCACCGTATGGGTTTAGTAGTAAGCGGAGAGGATTAGTTATCCATCTTGAAAGTTAAGACGCTACAGATAAAATATAATAATGTGAACTGATTGCATAATTTAAATTGCAATAACGGAACAAGCAAATTACAATTGCTCAGATGGTTATAATCATGGTAAGATTCATCAGCACCCCTGGTTATTTTGTATATTTCCGTTTTAATAGATAAGTCTTAAAAAATATTACGTAATGTTATTTTAATATAAAGATAAACATATTTTAAGCAAGAATCATGAACATATTTTAATAGCTTAATGAGTAGCTTTAAAATAGCTCTATAGGAGATAATTTAAAACTAATTTTTATTCAAGTTATTAGTTTGATATTTGAAGTATTCTAATTCTGAAAACTAATCAGTTCCATTGAGGTATTCTGTACATTTTATAGCTAGAGTATTTACATATATATATATTTTTTCGACTACTTACACACATCTTCTAGTTTCATATTAAATAATATATTTCAATTAAAAATCTGATACTACTTTTTCATTCAGTTAATATTTTCAACTAAAATTAGAAATCATTGAGTCAATAGCTAAATAGAATCATCTTTTTAGATCTTATTCATTCGTCGTTTGGAGACTCATTAATATGTCGTTTCATAAACTTTAAAGGTTTTCTTCGAACTGTATACGTATATTTAAAAATTAAGCAGTTTCTTTTGCTTTCTCCATCGAGATTTAAAACTCATTATTTTTCATATTAACAATATAGAAAACTACCCATATATATAAAAACTTAAGATACTTATTCTTTTAATATAGCTAAAGTTGTAGCTATTGTTTGATTTTTTTGTTACAAAGAAGAAAATACTTAATCAATTTATGTTAATATTAAGTCTCAATATTCAAAAGATAAACAATGTTAAAAATATCACCGTAAATCCACTTTTTAAAAAGCTTTCTACTTCTTTCACTGACTAAAATAAAATAATTAAAATTATAATATTACAGAAATACTTATAAACGAGTATTGTTTTATTTGTAAAAAAATAACGACAAAATGAGAATTCTCGTAGTCTGGGCTTAAACGATTACAGGTAGAGTTTTTAGTGGAAAATGTATTTCAGTAAATACATCGATAACGTAGATCGTCAGTTACAATGTTAAACAACTCCGAGGAAAAGTTGCAAGAAAACATTATACTGCAGAAAGTATACTCGTATTATAAAATCTTTGGTATAATTATAGTGCATGAATTTTAAATAAAATATGTATTTTTATTTTCTTCTTTGGTGTGTCTTTTTTTTTGTTGCCTCTCTGGCCTGGGCTAATTTCGCCAAGTTACGGCTCAGTTCAGTGATATGATGTTTTATAAATGGAAGCCGGTTGAAACGTCTACAATCAAAATATCGACAAGTTAAAACGTCGACGGCTGAAACATCAACAAGTACAAAATGTCGACGGGTCATTATATCGACAAGTAAAAAATGTCGACGGGTCAATATATCGACAAATTAAATCACATAAAATGATTATTATTTAGTCGATTAAGTCAATGTTTTGTAAATGATGATAAATTTTTTTAATTAATGAAATACTCAAAATAAAATGATATATTTCAAAATAATTATGTAATAAATACTTATATATTATTATAAAAATAATTACCTTATAAAAATTTGGGTTGCTGACTCATTAGATTTACAGCAGGCTCTCTAAGAGGTACATAAATAATCACACGCGCGTTAGTCGTTTTAAATCAAAATGATTTGATTTGACTACACGGTCGCAAGAGATATGAGAAATCCTATCTATTTTATCGTTATCTTTGTATACTAAATATAAAAGAATACCGTTCACTTTATCTCAACGTTAAATTATTAAACTTAATTTTTTTTTCGAATTTTTGTAAATGTCGACATATTGACCCGTCGATATTTTGTACTTGTCGATATTTCAACCGTTGACATTTAACTTGTCGAAATTCTGTACTCGTCGTTATAATGACTCGTCGACATTTTGTAATTGTCGATGTTTCAACCGTCGAAGTTTAAACTTGTCGATATTTTGATAAATAAATAAATTGAATGTTGTTATTATCTTATGAAATTATCATATTGCCATACAACGAGGACTTGGTTCCTTAAAGAAACACTCATAACCTTATATCAATAGTACCTGGACATTTGATTATATAAATGTATGAAATTCATAATATGAGCAATAATTTTTGTATATACTAGCTGTTAACTTTGATATAATAATTCAATAATCACAAGGGTACAATTTTATCTTTAAACATAATGCTCACAATCTTTCTATGTAATAATTATTTACAAACCACGTTATAAATAATTATAGTTCTATATTATTTTAAGTGATTGTCGTTATTGTTGATTGTCTAACAATAATCTAATGTTTATCGATCACTTAACTCTACTATAAAAGTTTAAATTAGTAGATTAGTAGATATTAATTGTCTAGTTTCTTCTTCCGACACTTGGAAGTCATTTATAAATACTTTTCGGCTACATTTTGGATTCACTTGTATCATTGTTATATTTTAATTTATGATTATATCTGATTACTCGTTATTTTGATCGTTTAAATATTCAAATAATTTGATTGGTTAAACAAATATTAAAAAATTAATAATTTATTGTGTGGAAACTCTTAAAAATTGAATCGGTAATCTTTATAATAATACCTATTTTATAAGATGCATTGATTTAAAGGCGAAATGAATAGGCAATAATAGTTCGATACTGAGCGTAGCTCAAAATGTTTATCTATTCAGGTATTCAATATAGGCAATTTCTGAGCACTTTGTAAAACGACTAATCATGTTGTAAGAATTAAGGCAAACGGAATAGGCAAAGGTTATATCAAAATGTAAAACTTATAAAAAAAGTAATGTCGACGTATTATTATAAGCAAATTAGTTAGTTGGTCATAATTTTTCCCTTGTGTTTTTGTGAAAGTTTTAAATTTAATGAGGCTTAAACTTATTAGATTTTAGGACGTTGTATTGTAAAACAAAAATATGAATTTATTTATTCGATAAGCATCGAATTTAAAATAGCAAATAATATATTTTCTACAGATTTTAGTCAGCTGGCCTAGGTTAATGAAATACAACATATTTCCCAAATTAGATTAGGATCTTAAAAAGGTTAGTTTTATGTGTTATTATTATTATTACTGTTAAGATAATGCAATCGTTTTCGTAATCAGATAAAAATATAAGTTCCTATACGGTTATGGGATGTAGACAATGCGGTATTTTAAAATAAGTTTCCATGGACAAATATCGAAATTATGATCAATGGGTAATATAGACTTGGTTGTATATGGAGGAATAAATCGATTTATTCGATAGGAATTATGAATCCGCGCGTTATTGGTGTGTGAATGTAACCTACAAAAACTGATTCGTTGGAGGAGACAGTAGCCCCAACGACCCCAACTTATGAAATAATGTACGTTTTACCAAATACGTGAATAACGATCGGTGGGATCCCGGAACATTAGTGTTATCAATTTGTACATATCCGTATTTTGAAAACTCCGTTTCTTATCCAACAAACGACGTGGAATAGATAAATAGATATCGGAACTATGTCGTTGATCTTTGTTTTTCACCAGCAGATGATTACAGGAACTTTTTACGGTAACCGATATCGAACATATAACGAGTATACGGTTAACCCAAAACGTACTTATCTTGTCCGAAACTTACTATGCCAAAACAGTCTATACAACCGAAGCAGTAGTTTTAAAAAACGAATCATGTGTATTATTATGCTAATAATTCATTACTTTTAAGTGTAATTTATACCAGTAAGACAACTAAGGTGAAACATGGCAAGTTCAAAATGTGTAACTGTCAATAAACGTATAAAGTATTTATTCGTTTGAAAATATTTGATCGAATTGCTGATATTTGTCGTGGAATTTAGATAGTACTACTATTATAATATTATTATATTACTGACGAATACAGAGCTGGATTAAAGGTGGTAGATGGGGGGGGACATCTGTTTTCGGGCGCAAGATTTGAAAAGTGAACATTTTTTAAAGAATGGCCAAAAAACATTTGCGATTTAATTTTTCAAAATAAAAATTAAATTAATTTGCTGTTCTTAATATTGAAAATGTTTTACTATATTGTGGAGTGAATGTATTGACTAATTTGCTCAACAAAAGTCGAGGAAAGCATTCTTAAAAATATTATAATCAACAAAAATAAAGTATTTTAGGCATTTACTTAGGTAATTTATCCAATATTTTATACAATAGTTTTAATCAGTTAATTCACTTTCAACTTTAATCATGTTTACAACATTTTTATTTTTATATATTTATTTACATATTTATTGTGACAATAATATTGTTTATTAATTTATATAGCAATATTAAAAACTAATAACATATTATTTTATTATTCTTCCCATGGCTTAATGAAATGTATGGTACTAAAAATACTAACTATATGAGTGATAGATAAGAGCGTAGGTTTAATTTATAATTTGTATAATTTATAGGGAGGAAAGAGGCTCCATACTAATCCACTTACCTTTTATTAAAAAATAAAATTAGTAAGTACTAAAGTATAGTAAAATAATTTCATATTTATATTATAAAAATGCTGAATCTTAGGTTGGGTTAAAAATTCTTGTGTCTCGATGCACAAAATGCCTAATTCCGGCCTTGGACGAATATAACACAATCATTCGATAAAAAAAGAACCATGTACAATATTATATGGCACAATTATTTAATATTTCATCGAGGATAATATTTGAAGTTTGTGAGGAGTAAAAAAAGAAAAAACACATTAGTTTATTGATTATTAATTATTATAAATTACCATTTTATAATATACATAATATTGTAACTGTTATTGCGTACTTATACATATTTGAACATCGTCCAAAATATAAGTATTACAACATTTTAAAATAACTTCTTACGGAATACACAAACAATTTTGAATGTAGTAAGAACATATATTATACGCACGAATGTTTTATTTCTACATGTTTTTCAATACTATTTAGGCATTGAAAACTCAGGATGACTCTTTTTTTATTTAACTCTTAAGCATTTTCTAAAACGTGGTTTTAAATAATGTCCACTATCAATATATAATAGGATTTTATTTGGTAAATTACAGGAAATATTTAGGTATCAAATGAAAATTAATTAATGCTCAAATCTTTTTAGTTATATTTTTTTCTAAATAAATGATCAAACCAATGCAATTATTTGAATAAAATATGTTTAGAAAATTTTATTTTATAGCCAGTGAGATAACTATGCATTTTGTTTATACATCTAGTAATATCTCATAGAAAAATGAATCTCTTAAAAATCAAGAAATAGTCCAATGATCTTGGAGTAACCAATTGTTTGCTTGAATTTAATAAATATTATATAAATTTATAAATTTAATAAATAAATATATAATTAATGTGTATGATTGTATAAACATAAATTATATACATTAATTATACATTTAATTATATATATCATAAGTAATAATAGTTGTGTGATGTATTAAGATTTTATTTACAGTTTGGTATAAACAATATTAAGTAGATAAATAAAATAAAAAAATTTAGCGACACAAAATGTTTCGATTTCTTTCAATTAATCTAAAAATAAAACATATTTTTATATAATTCTAACATTTATTTAAAAAAATATTGTTTCTAATTCGAACCATATTTTTCTAGACATTAAAAACTACATTTTTAAAACCATATATACGAGTATAACTACTTAACAGTAGGTACTCCAGACAGTTATTTTCTCTTTAACTATAATTTGACGGTTTGTCCCAAAATATATTTAAAATAAACAAAAAACCAAATAATAGAACTAAATATAATTGCGAGAACGGCGTTTTCATTTTTTCTTCTATACATATAAAGTTCGTTAATTTATGTTAAATGAAGTCTTTTGAATACAATAAGAAGGGAAATCATGTAGTCCGTATATGATTATGCATTCCTATTTAGTTTAAGTCTATTTTTTATTTTATTTTCATTGCGTTGTGTATTTTTAATATTGGAAGTTAGTATTTGTGATTTCACTGTTCTATAATAGTTTTTAATGCTCAAATTGTATTAGTGTAAAATTTACAAACAACTTATTTTCATTCACATTGTGTTGTATTTGAAAATACGATATTACAGAGAATTTTATTTTACTTCATACATCATAATATAATATTAAAAAAAATAATTATAAAATTAATGTAAACCAAATTTCGTACGGTATTTAAGTTTATAGAGCGTAATAAAACATGTTACTTTATATTGTGTACATCGCATCATTGCACGCATACGAATATTTATTAAAAATAATATAACACAAAATATTGAGATTTAAAAAAAAAAATATTTAATCTGTACAGTTTTTTAGGCAAATTATAATATACAAAAATGAAGTGGTTACTTGAAAACAGGAAAGATTAGATAACGTATATTTGACTGCAAAACCAACTAAAAGGTTGAATACGAGAAGAGAGAGCTTATTATAGTTGATGAACTTTAATTACAATTTCAAATTCATAAAACTAAACTTAATAACAATTGATATTATTGAAATACTAAATCATAAGAAAAAATCTCATGATAAAATTATGTTAAATTTAACTGTTATTTAAATATCGTAGTCAAATACGTATTTTTCATAAACAATCGTTAACATTTTTCAAAATAATGATAGCTTTTAACCATTTTGGAAGTATTATATACTTATGGAACTTCATAACCTCACATATAAATTTAGTGTTGTATTATAGATCCACATTAACTGCTGTCACATTCAAAATTTAAAACTCTTCAATCGTAAACGAACGCAGAAAATTTGTACCGAAATGTGAACGATACTGCTAAACGCGTGAGTAACACTATGTTATATTTTAAAATGAAATAGAACTCGTTCTATATCTTATTGTTTCCCCAAAGTTGTTAAATGCCGTTGTTTTCGTCAAAACGATCAAGTACGGTATTTATGTTACTATAATATCGTTTGGTATTCACACCGACTCGATTGATCGTAAACGCGTATCGACTAGGCAAACCAAATGTGGTACGTTGCTTCAACGAGTAAGCGCTCGAAGGGCCGTGGGAATAACAGTGACGCGGCAACCCCTTCGGTCTCCACCGACAGCTAGGCTACCTTGAAGTGACACGTGTAACGACGATCAGCATTTCGTCCACACTAGCAGTGTAGATTTTTACAACACCATACCCGTGCGCACGGTCGCAGATTTCTGCTTCCCTTCCCCCACGAAATGGCTGGAGGCTTTACACTCGTTGGCGCCTCGTTCTGGACGCGATCGAATCATTAGATCAGTGCCCTCCGGTTCAAAACGTTACACTCTTCGCGTTGCGTACGAACGGACAACATTGTAATTACAGTGGCACCGGTTAGGTACCTAAAACGTGTACACGTGCCCCGGCTACGCTTCGGACTCCCGTGATCGTGTAACTAGTCGGCTGGTGCACGGGTACGCGCGGTCTGGTTTCTCGAGCAGGCGCCTCTAGGAGGTGTTATGCGTGCGCGAGAGGGGTCTCGGTTGCGATTACGTGCTGCACAACCGCTAACACACGTAGACAGGTACACGTGCGCCCGCGGCTGTTGTTGTGTTTACGTTGTACAAAACAACAGCGTCGACCCGGCGCACTGTTTGTGTACGCTATTACTATTACTGTTATTATATCATACATTGGTATTATTATATTGTCAATTGAATAGGTATTTAGGTTAGCGAGTCGTTTCTTCCTTCCCGTCATGTTTTTCCCTTCGCTCACAGCGTGTGCTTATTCGTATCGTCGGGTTAAGTTCGGTGGAGCACACGATGCGAATGCACCTCCATAGGCGCTACTAGACCAATAATTTTAGGGGTGCACAATTAGTGAAGAACTCACAGACCTGTGGGGGCAACACATGGCGGTGGAACCCGATTGACCATGGTCCCTATTTTGGAACAATCTGATTGAGCACGGTCCATATTTTTCAACAACCCGATTGAGCACAGTCAAATGAATGGGCGATTGTAAATTCCATCGATTTATAGGTAGTCGATTTTTGGGTTGGATTTAAAACATGTAAATTCCACCGGTACGTTTTTTATACCTGAAATAAATCCAAACCCAAGCCGAAAATGTAAATTCCACCGGTAGGTATTTTTGACCAGAAAACACTGTTAACTCCGCCGATGATATAATCCACAGATTTAAGCTATATAGCTACACATCAACTGTCGATTTTCTTATTTAAACGCTATATCGACGCGTGTCTATATATAAGTCAATTATAGTCATATCGTGTAACGATCGCGTTTGATAAAGTGTTTTAAAAGGCACATTTTAGTTCGGCCGTTCAAGATGAATACGTTAACCGAAATAATTAATGAACGTGGTACACTTTTGATTTGTTTAAATAATTTTAAGTTATATAAACAAATAATTTTAAAGTCTGGTGAAGATTATTTGATTATTATATAAAATTAAGTATACTATGTATAAATAATAAATCTGTACATAAATTATGTAGGTATGTATAAATTTTAGGTAAAATAAATGTACCGGTGGAATTTACATTTTTTTTCCAGGTAAAATAAATGTACCGGTGGAATTTACATTTTTTTTTCAGGTAAAATAAATGTACCGGTGGAATTTACATGGAAAAAGGTCTAAAAAGTTCGTAATAGGTGGAATTTACATGCGCCCAAATGAATGCAACGTTGCCAATTTTTCTGTCCGACTACAACCAGGCCATACATGCATCTTTTGAAATACTCGTATACGACTGACTGTCATAAAAATATGAGTTTTATTGAAATGCAAAAAATCAATTCAACTATAATGGCTTACGAAGAATATTTAAGAAATAAAAATTCTAAAGATTTACTAAAATATTTATTAAAAGTGGGAAATAAGTATTTAGGGATGCCATTTTAAAACTTTGACGAATAATACAATTTGTATAACATAAAACAAATATTAAAATAAATATATAATATAAAAATACGTAGGTACAACGTTGCCGTACCACATACCTAGCTAAATAATAATTTTAAAAAAAATTGAAATATTTATAGAAATTATTTTATAATAATCATCAAAGTAATAATTAGTGTATAAAAGTATAAAATTAAATTATTTTACAAATATAGGTATTAATTAATACCTATATTTGTAAAATACATATGTGGTACGGCAACGTTGTACCTACGTATTTTTATGCTCAATCGTGGTATATTTCGTATTTATATTGTTTAATTGTAACTGTGCTCAGTTGGGTAGTGAAAAAGGTAAAATGTGCTCAATCGGGTTACAGCCACACATGGTACCTACACATTTTTTGGAAAAGGCTTGTATTTTTTTGAGGTACACATTTTAAACTTGGGGGTGCACAAGTCCCCTGTGCACCTCCCTAGTTGCGCCAATGTGCACCTCTCTGTAGCAGTTGCACGCACAAGTGATGCGTATTATAACGTGTGTTTACTTGTATATTATATTCTCAAAAAAATACTTCAGAGAAGTAAAAAATGCTTTCTTTGCGTAAGTTGAAGTGATTTGGAGAAAAGATGGAATTTTAATGTTAATAAATAAGTGAAATCAGTCTCAAAATTATGTGCCAAAAAGGCCCATGGTTGAAAAAGTAGAATTTGGAGCTTAATAAAGAAAATAAATTAATACAAATTTCTGTGCCGAAAAGACATATTATTGAAAAAGTTCCTGAATTTTGAGGTTAATAAAGAAGTGAAATCATCCCAAAATTCTGTGCCTTAACTTAAAAAAATATCAATTCACAAAAATTTCAAGTTGTTCAACTGTACAAACATTGAAAATAAAATTAGCACAGAACGGCGTATATTAATGATAATAAATCGGAGTTAATAAATAAATCGGAGTTAATAAATCGTATAAAATCGTATTTATACGATTATAATGTATACGTTAGATCGTTAGAATTTTAGAGTTTACGTCGTTTATAAAATTTTTATCGACGCCTGTCTATCAACTTAGTATATGATGACTGTTGTTATATCACAGTAGAGATTAATGCATAATAACATTCTGTTTAAAAATATAATATATACAATTGATTAAAAGTATAACACAACATGAAATGCAATAATTATTAACTTTCAAAACATTTTTTCTTGTCTTATTTTTTAAATTTATTTTTAAACAATTTGAAATCATTCCTACGCACAACGTTTTGTATTAATTATTATTTATTTGTTTTTCGTAATACTTCTGATGTTTTTAAATGGAAATAAGTATTTTAAATTTCATGTTATGAATATTTTAAAATATTAAAATTTGAAACAACTTCAAATTATTTAAAAACATTTTAAGTTTAGACGAGTAAATATGTTAATTTGTACAACTGTTTATTTATCAATATTTTTTTAATTAAATTACGTTCCAAAACATGAAATCAAAAGTCATTCAAAAAGGAAAAATTAAAAGTGACATCGAAAAATATTTTGTACCTACTTTAAATTATATAAAAATATAGATTTACTGAGATGTCTAATGGTATAAGCCATTTTGTATCTTTATAGAAGTAAAATTTGGTTAGTTAGTATGAAAATTCAAGTAGAAAATAAATATAAAATATATTACTATTTATTGCGTTGGTAAAATAAATATTTTATCAAGTAATAAATAGTAGTTATTATCTATTATGTAGTACGAAGGATTATTAGTTTAAATAAATTGTCATTACAATTTGTTACCACAGAAGGTCAACAAAAGTTTTGACATTATAAGTAAATAATTAACAAACAAGAGACACATTTAAGCTACAGAAGTTTAAATTCAAACTATATATATGTTACGGTCCAGGTGGACAAATCAGTCATTATAATACAATGTTCAGCCATTGTATACAATGTCTGATTTAAGTGAATAATTATCTACATGGCTTGAATAACTCGGACATAGTAAACTTTGACCGGTCACTGTTTACAATAACCATTTATCCATTTGGAGTGTAACATATATATATATATATATATATATATATATATTAGTTGGTCGTCCGTAGTAATATATTTAAGTGCATAATTTTATTGAATAGAAACTTCAAAAATAAATAGAAGAAGGAAAGGTATTCGTTGATAATATTTATAAGTTATATTTGTTATGTATTCTTATGTATTACGTACGGTATCAATATAATTTTTTGAGTAGGTATATGCTCGAACTAATATTATGCATAGTTTTAACTATTTCAAAACCTCAGCGGGTTCTATGATTAAATAATAGTTATTGAAGCGTTTCGAATTAGGATTTGTCTGTATATATATGTATTTAGGAGCACACACATTCTAACACACACACACACACACACACACAACTATTTTATCGTCTCATAAACATATACATAAACATATATATATATATATATATATGATAACACACGTTGGTATAATTATTATTGTTGTTAAAGCCTCTAGGAATGTTCAGTGCAGTCATTCGGTAGTATTTGTGTTATGCTCGCCTATTTCTGCAATATAATAGTCTTCGTTGTGCAGCCGAAACCGTAATGACACGGTGAGTGATGGCATAGAAATCTACTTATATATTTTTTTCGTACAAAAATACGTGTGTATAACGGTTATAAAATGCATAATAATAGTAATGATGTGCTATGGCTATACATATAGAATTTTCCGCATTGTGAGGTAACGAAAAAAGTATATAGGTATGTATTATAACATGCATTATATCATCTCAAATGATAGTATTATGGTATGATAGTAGTAGCAGAAAAATAAATGTTTAAATACGTAGAACTTATCTGTTCATATAATTGATACGTTCTACAGTTGGTACATTTTGAATTTGGATCGATTAATAGTTGATTTTATTTAAAATATATGTTAAATAAGAAATAAAGTTCCTGATATACGCCTGATATAGAATACTTAAGATATCAGTTCAATATAAATTTGAAAACTATTTAGTTTTTTAATTTTACCATTTTATTTCAGTCTGTTTAGTTGGTTTATCTTGCGCACATTTCATTGAAAATTCGGAAACAACCCAACTAATATACATACTATAATTTGAGCTACCTATTTGGCGAATAAAATAATTTTTTAAATGTTACCGAAATTTATCGTTATTCTATCTTGTTTATATCACGATTTTCACGGTCGTTAGTCAATTTTAAGTTAATCTAAAGTTGTACAATTTTTTTTACAGTAATCGTAATTTCTACGATTTGTGATCAACCGTGTATCGTTCGATTATTATAGCAATCATGGAGTGTTGGGTATAGTATATTGTCCTTGCAGCATGTTAATATTTACAAAAGTAAAACATTACCAATACAGATATTATGTTGTATTAAGTATATTGCATAAAGCGTTTCTTCAGGAATTTATATCTTAGTCGTACTCATTGCCCTTTTCTCGAAACTTTTTTACATCACAACAGCAAATCGTCCTTTATGTTTTCTTTGAGCCTTGTTGAAAGCGTCAAATTAATTATTTATTCCAAGTAATCTATTTTGCAGCCTTATAATAGTAATAATTATGTTCTATATACTCGTATTTGCGTTTCTGTACGATGGCAGTACAACAGGCATACCTACTATAGTATTATAGCGATTTTCATTATATATGAGAATAATTTCGAATGAAATGCGAATATGATTCATAAGGTTTGATCTTTCGGTAGTTCAACTGACTTCTGGTTAATATTCCTAAACATTTATTTATTCACGTGCATTTATTGCTATGCTTGTCTCATTATTTTTTCTAACTTAATTTTTGCCTTTAATTACTCTGATTTCATATATTGTAGTTTCGGTTCTGTTGACACAGAAATTATACATAATATCCTGGTAATTTTGTATGATGAGAGATTTTTATGTATTAATTATTAAATCAGGGACCAAAGTGGTATAAAGGTTATGCAGATGAATACAATTTGTACATATTATTTATTTGATTCACGACAAAGAAAATTTGGTTCTACATGGCCTCCATTTCGGGTGCTGTCATCCGATTTCGTTACTTTTCTGGAGAGCAGTTCACTCATGTATTCTCGTTGTTATAAAAGTTTTTAATTACGTAAAAATTAAATATTATTAATTCAGTAAAGGATAAGGACTTTCTAGGTTATGTTAAATTTAATAAATTCTAATAATTTATTATTAATAATAATTAGTATTAATTTATTGTGTGTGATGCATTAAATTATATTATTACAGCTATAACGTTACTATTTAAAATTGTTTAATATTATTATCATTAAAAAATCTGTAAAATTTAGTTTTCATACATTACCTCTAAATAACGTAGAAAAAAATGTAAAAAGAATAAATATTATAGAATGTATTTATAACAATTAAAAAGGTTACTTTATTAATGACTTGATACCTACACTAAATTTAAACGAATTTTAAAATCTATTTATTTTATAAATTATTATTATCGGCACTTTGGTTTTATTATTAATTTATGGATAAATGTATGTTAATATTAAACAATCGTAATTAAAATAGAAACAGTTTAAATTTTTAGTATTTATTTATAGAATTGAAGAACAGAATCGATTAATTTTTTGTTGCAATAAAAATAATTAAGATTGATTAGTGAGTTTGTAAATATTTAGATACCTATAAATTAATTTATCTGATGTATTGCAAAAATTTATTTTATATTGTAAATTGATTTTATTTTAAAAATGTTAAAGTTTTAACCTGCATCAAAATCAATGGTCAAATTTTAAATATTTTTTTTATCCTTTTAATTAAAACGATGCCTTTGAAAACCTTAAACTTAAGCATTGACGTTTAATACATGAAAATATTCAGTTTGTACTTAACACTACAGTATTTTTAGACTATAGCTTACAATTTCTCGTGTTTTGGTGTAGTTTTTACATAAAATGTTAAAAACAATTTTTGTTCACATAGCTTATATCATCAGTCAAAAAAATATTAAAATTCATAAATATGTTTTTCAACAATAAATATTGTCTTATAAAATTTAGCATATTATGTTATATATATGTAAGGGTATATTTGTTATAATTAGTTCCATCAAATTAAATTGTACATCTGTTATTTTCGATGTGAGTTTTGGTTATGATGAATTACGTACCTAGTACATATAACTTTCTTTAAAGCAATATAATATTCCTAGAATGTTAGATTGTTACAAATATTAAGATTAGTGGTTTGTCTTAAAAATGTTTAGTGCAAAATATTTTTACCTGCTATCATTATTTGAATATAATGAAACTTAATAACTTAAAAAAACCAGAATAATATTCAGCGTATTGATAGTAAATACATATATACGACCTAATTTAAGTTATTTTTTTACTGTAAACGGTTTTATTTAGGTTCTATTTGTTTATTTATTTTTTCGCTGTCGATAAAACGAGTTTTTATTTGTGTAAACTGGGTCATAAATATAAAATTGAAAATAGTGAATCATATTCCAGACTCTTAATAAAATGTTTTATTTTTACTCAACATTATATAATGTTGCTGATTACCTACTGCAAATAACCTACATTGGAACGGTGACTTTACGAATTGCTCAGTTCATAATGACATTCAATGTTTCGAAAAAAAAAAATTGTTTGTGTTTTTAATATGTGAATAATCATGGAATATAAAACAAAATATTGATTTTTGTGACATTTAAAAAACGAATATCGTTCTCTTAAAATACTAATATACACATACTAAACCTACAGTTATCACAAACATGGTTATTTTTATTGGATGCCGTTAATATAAGCGAATATGTACGAAGTATCACTTAGCAATAACTTTTGTAGCTAGAGATATTATTGCGATAGTGCGAGTAATTAATCCGAAGCGATACTAAATATTAGGAATACCATAAATGTACAAAGTAATGTATTGAACAAAAACTCTAATACAATTATAACGTAACACACAATATTACTATGAATTTGTATTTTTAATTTAATATTATATTCCATAAATAATTTAAAATTTAAATTATTTATGGATTTAATATAATGTATAAAGTTCAATTTATCTTAAACAATGTGATGAATAGAGAATAGATAGTTATGGTTTTATGGATTCAAAGCTTCAAAATATTATAAAACTATAAAATGTATAAATATAAATTGTATATAATAGTTATAATATATATATGAGCTACAAAAAAATTATTTTGATAAAAGAGGATTAAAAATCTAATTGTTTTTTCTCACCATCGCCATACGTATCTGACAGATATTGTGCCTCTAGTTTCTGAATTATTTATTGTTACACAACATAATTATTCTTACAAAACCCTTTAACAGCAGTATACATAATATCAACCGTTTTACTAAAATACATTTATTTAAATACTTGTTCAATAGATCGTTTTATAATTATTTTTAATTATTTTACTTAACATTGATGTATTTAATATTTTAATTGTGTTTTCGTATAGTAATGTTTTATTTAAGAATAATGGTTATTATATACACTATATATAGTAAACAATAGTTTAAGTTATATATTAATAATCAATGTAGGTATGCTGTCATAAAGAAAAATAATAGTTAAATAGTAGTGGTATTTTAAAATTATATTTATTAAAACACGTGTGACGTGCTACGTACACTATAGAACAGCGTTTCCCAACCTTTTTGCAATGACGACCCATAAATTTAATCTTTATTAGGTACGCGATCCCTCGATAAAAAAAAAAAGTATGCTGTAAATAAATAAGATTTTTATTATAATCTATTTTATCATTGAGTTTTTTATAAAATACAATATACTGAATAATAATAACTTAATAAATAAATAAAATTAATTATAAAAAAATTAAAAAATTAGTATAATAGAAAATTGCTGAATTTAGTGTGAATTTTGATTCTGGATAATGTTTTTTACCGATAGATAAGAAATATTCCATAATCGTAATAAATGTACGTCATTTATTCTACAATACTAGTTAGACTTCACATTATTAATATAGAGTATGAAATAAAATATAACATAAGCATTTATCAACTTACGGCTAAAATAACTGTAATCGTAACCACTAGTCGCGACCCATCAAAAAACTTTCGCGACCCATGGTTTGGGAAACGCTGCTATTGGGAATGGATAACATTGAATTGAGTCCCAAATATTGAATTGAGTCCCGCAAATACTTTTGGGTTATCGGAGTTGAGTCCGACCAATATTTTTAGGTTGTTCGAGTTGAGTCCCTTCAGCCTATTAGCGTTACCCAGGAGACACCACATGGAGGTTGGCTGAGTAGTCTTAATAAATAATAATAAGTAGGTATAATGAGTCAATTAAAAATAATAATATTTATGCGTAATGTAATAATGTTTATAATTAAATAGTTGCTGGTAAAAATTTAAATTATATAGATTTTAAAAAGTCAAATCTGCCAATTTGCATATTTATGTATTTGTTTGTCTGCTCTCGTAAAAAATTTTCTTTTTCTAATGTTTTTTTACATGGTCTTTTTGCTTTGCTTCTTAGTTTTATATATGTATCGAACTGTATTCCCAGAAGAGTGTCCACAAGAATAAAAATATTTGGATGTCCCGAATGAAAAAAGGCATTTAATTTTGCATGAAAACTTTCACAACTGTTAGTGGTCCGATTAGTGGTTGCTGAAAAATCACTCCAAACTTTGGGGGGAAACTGTGCAACATCATTGTCAACGTAGTTATTTAAAATGTAATCTGTAAAACTATCAATTTTTTCGTCATCACATGGTTTTATTGCCATCAAATCTTCCGTGAAACATTGGACTACGTCATTTTCATTTAAAAATGGTAGTTATGACATTTTATCTATACGGACTCAATTCAAAGATATTAAGATAATACCCTGGACTCAATTCAAACACATAAAAGTAGCATGGACTCAATTCAATATCACCGTTGGGAATCGAGTGATTTTTATATTCATGTACAGCATTGAATAGTTTTTATTTTGTAATATAATTCAATAATTATTAAATTATTAAAACAATTTAAATTGTTACCTACAAAGTATTTATTTTAATTCAATGAGTTTTATTTCCATTGCATTTTGTTAAGCTTAAAATATAAATACAATTAAAAATGAATAGATAATTGAGTTATAGAAATATACTGTTCTATCATATAGATTTGAGTAATGACAAAAATTATTTATGAATTATTTTCACAAAAGGTATAACTCATTGTTGTGTTATAGAATAGTTTATAAATTAATGTTTAAATATAAACTTCCAATTATTCTATTTAACCCTGAATATATAGATATGCATTGTTAGATTCTCCAAATTAAATTAAATTGTTTTATTTTTTATGTTTTAATTATACGTGATCAGTGTACTTGAAATAATAATTGTACTATAGTAATATCATAAAACTTTCATCAAAATTTAATTTTTTCATGTTCGTTTATATGTTTATTTACATTTCATTTTTCATGTTCAACTTATGGTTAAATTTTTATTCTCTAGTCAAACAAGAGTATTGCTTAAAGAAATTTTTGAAAGTAACTTTCGAACTGTTATTATTTATTACTATTATTATAATTATTCACCAAAATCGATGTTCATTTTATGCAAATTAATCTATCTGTATTTGTTTATATATTATTAAATTCATCCTTTTACATAACTATGTTGAAAACTCTGTAGAATAATGCTTAAATTTTCAAATTCAAAATTCAAAGTTGATAAGACAAATATTATTATTTACAGGATATGATAATTTAGTAATTTGAAAATGTATATTTTATTTTTTGTGTAAACATTACAGGATACGATGTCAGAGTTCACTTTATTCACATAATAGAATCTATAGTAATTATATGGAAACAATTTGATTCATTGAACAAAGAGCATCTAAACAGATCATATTCTACCCGATTGAGATAATAAACGCGATGATTTGTAAAACGAATTGTTTAGAGACTCTGGCTGACGTTTGCATTCTATTTCATAAAATATGTCACGAATGAGGGGCGGAACCTTCTACTATCTGTGTGACCTACCTTAATTTGAAGTGAAACGTCATAACAAAAACAAAATATTACTTATTATGTCTCCCTCCATCCCCCCACACAACCACAGACACACACACACACACACACACATACACATCCAGAGCACCATCGTTATATTATGTGCATTATTTTTCCGGGAGCAAAAGATAATAATAATAATAATAAATAAAAAAAAAAAACAACAAATCAGATGACCGTCTCTGCGCACAACACGTTCACCTGACCCAACCCAACCGGTCCTCGGCATTCGAGTCACGGTACTCCTGTACACAGACGTAATCCAAACGTACGAATGCCGTACTGTTATTATAGTGGGGCAGCTGAAATGGAAAGCGATTCTGCCGTGACGCTTCAGTATCCGAACAGACATAATGTTTGATGGACAAAAGCAAATTAGATAATAACAATATAAATAATACCGTAGCTCGTCGTCGTAATCAGTCGAAACCGTTCGCGTGGTTTATCCGTCGTTACCTATAAATAGTAGACTTTTACGATTTTTTTTTCGCTCTTTTTCCGCTCTTTTTTTCCACGGAACCGTTTTCGAATAAAACTAATTATCTATTGAATCGTCGACCGTACAGTGAATCCAGTGGAACATCGATAAAATTATACCGATAATGGTTGACGATCTTGGTATACAATTGAAATGATAACTACGAACCGAGAATCCTAGTATTCATTCAATCAGGTTAAAAATATGGAATTTGGCATTCACATCAGGTAAAGTATATTAGTCAGTACATAAAATGTTAAGGAAAATAGGAAAATAGGCATTTAAAATAAGTATATAATTAAATATCGACAGGTATACGATAATTTTGTTTTAGTTTTAATTCTTCGCGGCAGTCTATGAAATATTATTATTTCTAAAATATTTTTTTTAAAATACCATATGTACCATAAAAATATAAAGATAACGTATTGGTGAATTTTTACAAATATGTTGATTAAATATGTTTCCTTTTATTTTAATTGTATTTTAAAATAATGTTAGATTTTAAAAATTTGTTATAGTATCATGTTTTATCGGTTACGATTTCACTTGATTAACACTATCATAATTATGCATTTAATTCAATTTGTTTATTGATTTAAATTTTAAATTGCTTTGTTAATTTATTTAAAACTTATTGTAGAGAGTGTTTTAATTAAAAATTGTAACAAATTATTTATTCGTGCAAATTATTCTATGTTACATGCTATAATAATTTAAAAGTTAAAATGTATTAATATTGGATAATATTTACTTAAATAAATGCGGTTAAACAAGTGAAAATAATCATTTTAGATTTTTTGATGATGCCAAATGTATTAATCTAACGAAGCACGATTAGAGTAATATACTGTGTTATTGTAATATAACATAAATCAATCCACTATTCAATAGTGAAAATTTTGTTTCCAAGAAAGTTATAATAATTTACGACGATGCTCAAAATACTATTTATGAAACACAATTTACATTTTTAATAAGTCATAGTCGTAAACAGCTGCGCGACTGTGCAAGCAACTATTTGCAGTCGAGTAAATCTCAGTTGAATACTGTAATAAGGATTTTGAGTGATCAGGGGTGCGGTTTTGAATTACGAAAAAGATTGAACGCAACGATGGACACTTGACACTTGCACAGGTGTAAAGTGTTGTGAAAACGGTTTTAAATTTATCCCATCAGCTGCTAGAGTGCCCCGACGAATTTGCTCCGAGATAACAGAAGGCTTATATCAACACTTATTCGAGAACGGATTGTTTGGGAATTCGCTAATAGAAAAGAAGGTCGGACGTGATATGATGTAAACCGGCCAAGATAAATACTGTAAATCTGGTTACTGATCCTTAACAACTTTTATTTCGCATAATATTCTTTCCCCTCTTCGAATGCAACATATGAATCGTAATAATAATACTATCGCTGTAGACGAAAAATTACCTACTCTCACTCCACGTGACCAGGTGCAGTGGCCGTTGCGTAACGCAATCTTATAAAAAGTAAATTGAATGTTTGGCGAATTATATCCGGGCAGGAAAATCATGCATAATTATTTGTCCATGCACGCGTTGGGTTCTACCGTACAATCTTGATTTCCGATACGGCGCAAACGCGTTCGCATGGACATAGGTAACGGGCGTAGGTCTACAATAATAATTATGTCTTCGATTTACGACTCGTGACCTATTCATAATTTATTTCCATGCGGTCAAAAACCAGCGTATTCTTTTGCTGTCGAAAACCTTTGAGAATCGAGGCTCCTGCACGATGTTCATATTTTATTTTATTTATACTTACATTTTGAATATATGGTACGAGTACCTACTTAAGAATACGAAAAATATAAATATACTGTATATGTTTAATTTTTATTGGTTATGAACGATCATTAGGACATATTTATATTATGTTGGGGAACATTTTTTTCAATACACTCGTATTTAATATATTTTGACGTAATGACCTATCTAATGCTGTAAATTAATATACTCGTATTATGTTTGAATTACGAGCCAAACATATAAATATTGTAATCCGTTAATGCATAAATTATGATTTTTTCATCAATAATAAATTTCAATTGGAACAAAAATAACAATGAGAATAGACACTTGGAGTAAAAAATAATCAATACTTAATATAAGTATATATATATTTTAATGGCTTTGCGAAAAAACATAGTTAAATATACTCTTATGCAGTTTAATCAATAAAATGTTTTTTCACCGCTTGTTGAAGTCTAGTACATCAAAAAGACGTTGGTTCTCTGCAGAGGAGTCCTAACCTACCTTAAAACTATTTTGTATACTCAAAAACCATTTTTACAATTTTATTAATTATTATAAATTGTGTCTGTTACAATGTTACAATGTTACAATGTTATACACAATGGAAATGCACTAAAAATTTAATTTGCGCTGCATGATTAATTGTTATAATGTACACGCTATTTGTATATGTTTTATACACGTAACGTAATAATATAATAATGATATATCGTGTCATTTATCAACCTCTTCAAAGTATGTTTAAGTGTCTTACTTAGAGTATAGTTTCATAAGGTTAGTTCATGAGTGTGTATAACTTATACTGATATTAAATTCATACCGGTACACGATATATTTCAATTTGTAATAAAGTATTGTAAATTTCGTAAACACTTGAAATCTGATAATATATTGTGGAAGATAATATAATTAACGAAATGAATTGTAGGGATAAGAAAAGTTAAGAACACGATTTTTTTTTAGAGACCTGACCACGATTGCTTCCGTCCTTGCATATTGCGGTACTCACGGCACGTGCGAATTTTGTTCTTATTGTAATAACGCATAAAATTAGATGAAATTCACATTATACAACTTCATTGATAAAATATAAATAAAAATACTTCGACCAGTATCCCTGCGCTAACGGGTGTTTTCACTTTCAAAAACAATTTCGTGGTCGAAGGTCGATCGCCTCCGGAAGTTCATTAACGTCACTCATAATTGCCCTTTAACGCCGTCCATACGTATAAACCCGTAGTATGTATACACTTCCACTTGAAACGCGGTATTTTTTTTATTTTTGTTTACTTTCTCTACTCTGTGGCTACGGAACAAGGGCACGTGTGAACCGAAGAAATTTTTATTATTTACCATAATTATTTTACATATTTTATTTTCGAAAATACTATATATTGTTTTACAATAGTTTATTTTTAATTTATACAATTCTACTGTGCATAATTTCTCGTTTTCTTATATTTATGAACAATGAGTATACATTATATGAGTCTACTTACAAAGTTGTACTTTGAACTAGTTATTCCCCCTTAAGTAATTCATGTACAAAAATATTTACATTATATTTTACAAATAATTACGTGCTAGTCATTAAAAATAATCTTAAAATAATTAACTTAAAAATGATAAAAACCAATAAATAAGTAATTATAATTAGTATAAATATTTATTAATTAAGTGTTTATATACATTAATCACTCAAATACTTTAATTTTTATATATACATTTATTGACAACAGTGATAAAGAGTCTTTACTAATGCAACTTTTTAAACAATAACGGTAACATACCCGGTTGTTTTTTTATGCAGTTGAAATCGAACCATTAAAAAGCATTCCAATAATTTCAACAGTAATATACTATGAGCTTGGTTTATTATTAATATTTAACCATTCTTTCCTTTATTTATCATCTAACATTTTTTGACTTTATAAAAACGGATTTTAAATGTACAATCTAAATTTTTGGTTCACCGCTTTCCTGCAACTACTTATAATAATATAATTAGTAAATAAAATCTTATATTATTTTTAAATTATAAAATGTTGAATTCTATTTTTAGTAATACGAAGTATTTTATGAAAGATAATGCGTATTTTTATTATAGTTCTATGCTGTTATACTATCTTGATAACCGTTTTGTATTAAAACGTATTGTGTCCAATATTATATTGTCCATTTACGATTAAATCTTCGTTAAAAACGAAAAAATGCAAGTGTTAAATTTTATTACATATAGGTATGAATTACTCGTCGATATGATTATCTTAACAATTAAATTAAGCTAGTAATTAAGTGTTTTATAATCATGGATTTCTATGTGACATAGACAGTGTTATGGACCGTAAATATTGACATATTTTCCAGAATTATAAAATTTGTTTTGTAGTGAGTATTGTATTTTTTATAGGTGTTACACAGAATAGCTGTTAAAAAGGAATGTAGATCGATTGTGAGTCAGTATTCATAAAAATACCGTATGATACTTCTGCACATCAACAATTATTAGTTTTATCAAATTAGTGTCGATTACCAATGGTTCATAGTAAATAATATAAATTATTTAATATTTAGACTTAACGATTTACAAATAACATCCTTGAATCTTACTAGCCACTCGAACCACCCTATTAAAATCGTACATTTTACTTTACGTTATACAATTACATAATCTAATGTATGAGACTATCATAGTTCAACTTATACATAATTTATAACGTGGTGATTATGAATAAATAGTGTACTTGACCGATTTTTTTTTTTATGTAAGCAAACTGTTTATAAAATGCACGCACGCTCATCATTGTAGAGTTATTCAAAAATATCTAAAAATAATTTGTTCGAAAAATTATTTTTTGGTCAACTGTTGACGAAGTAAACACTTTTTACGTTTACTCTTTTTACCGATATTAATAAACCATTGTATTGTAGCAAGCGGTTTACTACCATATATTATTTGAATATATAATGTATATATATAATATATACCTAGGTATATATGTTTTGTAACGTTATTATTAATTATTACTTTAATTTTTTTTCCTGACGTTAAATTGTTGTACTTGTATAAATAGAACACGTGTAAAAATAAACGTAATAACTGAAATACAACGATATAAACGAATGTATCATGTTTCTTATATACTATAATTAACACTGCCTGAAAAATATCAGTATAATGATTATAATATTTTATTACTAGAAGTTATTTATTAGACTTCTTTGAAACAAATAACATAAAATTTTTTATTATTATTCCTTTTTTCTGAGATCTTACATTTTGATTAAATACAATTTTCTTATTTATTATGTGTCTATTTTTTTATAGTTTCTGATAATGAAGTACATTCCAAATTGAATAAGGCTGGTTATTGTCCATCTACATCTTGACTGGTTATTACTTGTTGGTATGTCGATCTCTTTCTTTCTATACAGGTATAGACAGTACAGATTACATCATATAATAGTTGTTTTACAATTGTTTAATATTAGACAACCATAATCTTCTAGCATTGTATTTTTAAAAACAAATATACATTAAGCTGTATTAGCTGCTAGGCATTATAACGTTTTACAACATTCCATAAAATTGAACTTATGAGGTTCTGTATAGGTACATTTATTACCCATCATAAACAAAGGAAATAAGTTTAGTTTTAATTGGAATTTCTTTTAAAACTGTATTATTTGTCATATACTGTTCACTAATTTAAATTGGTGTTTTGTTTTAGAATTTTGGATACTGTTGGGCAAATTATTCACTTAGTTAAAATTACTTGACGCTAAAAATTTTAATAGATTTACATTTTTGTTTTTTACATAGATTTTGAAATTAACACTTTTAATTTTAATTAATAATTTATAGTGTTTAAATTATACGGATATATTTCGTATCATTAATTAGATAATAATAGTATTTGTGAAATGTGTGTTGTACATGTATAAAGTATACATTTTTTTTTTTTAATTTCGCTGTTAGATATCTAAAAAGAAGAAAGAAGAAAGAAGAAGATTAAATTATTCGAACAAACCATTATTTTAGTTATAGTATTTATTAACGTGCTCATAAATTAACTAAGTTGATTAATTAAGTATTGACTTTATTAGAGAGATAGTGAAATTATGATTAACAGTGTTAAATAATTCGTAGGCATCATTGCATTAAATTATTTAAAGTAATCAGTTTGCAAATTAATTGTGTTGATTTTATTCATTTATGGTATTTAAGTAAATTTTAAATTTTAAATTTGTTATTTACATATATCCTAAATGAGATGATTTATAACAATAATTCGTTGAAATTCATAATATGAAATGTAATATCCATGTATAGTTTCTATTCTAATTTTTTTTCCAAATGTCATATTTTCTTTAAATTCTAAAAAGGAAAAATGTTTAACATTTCTTTAAATGTATTATAATAAAATGTAAAATGTACTTCTGTATTATGAGCAGTAATGTTGTTATATACACACATAAATGTTGAACAATTCTTAAATTATGACCTGAGAATTACCCTTTGTTATTCAAAAGATAGCTTGAATTTAAAATGGTAATATTGATAAGTATCTAAATTTCAGTTTTAGCTATTTAAAGTTAAGTGACCTTTGTGTTTATTTAGTCGAACTTAAGAAAACACTGAAAACGAGTCGGCTTTTAAAGTTTTTAATAAATTTCAGAGGGAATTTAACGGAACATTTTAAGCTTGATAAATTCAATTTTATAGAGTAATTCC
Source organism: Sipha maydis (assembly GCA_034509805.1). Taxonomy (NCBI): domain Eukaryota; kingdom Metazoa; phylum Arthropoda; class Insecta; order Hemiptera; family Aphididae; genus Sipha; species Sipha maydis. The sequence goes on along the minus strand of JASXSY010000638.1, from coordinate 326,608 downwards.
AAAATTTTTAAATCTTTTAGTTAATTATTAGTTAACATATTTGAATTATTTTGATGTACATAATATTATATGAAAATAAAATATTATCGATATCATTAATTAATTAATTTAGATCGAATTTTATCAAAAAAAATGTTGGTGTTTTTAAACCTCTTAGAATATCGTACTTATTCGGTACTTTTCACGTTTTTTAGTCGATTAGAAAATATATATTTTTTGGTTGTGCATTTTTAGTACGTACCTTAAGTTATTGAGTTACATATATATTTAAATCCGGTCTAGGAAAAGTCGCCGTCGCCGTTTCGACATGAGGCCACTTCGCCGTTAAAAAAAATTAATTCATAACAAAGCATAAACTTGTAAATATTTTATAATTATAATAGTAATTAATTGTATTGATATATTTTAATCATTATAAGTATTTACATATAATATTAATAAAAACGTCAATATTTAATTATAGTAAAAAGATAATTTTAAAGATATATTCTGAGAAATTCCTCGCAAAAATGATATTAAACTAAGGTTATTATAGTTATTCACAATTTTAATTAATTTTTTATCGACGTCTAAATATTTTTTTTATTTTTTTGGTGGACTTTTTGGTTGAACCTTATACATACAAACTCTGCAGCACATCTAAACCTTCAGATATCGAAATGTAATAAACTATTTAGACGTCGATAAAAGATTATTAGGTATTATTAAATATTATTGAGGAAAAATAAATATTTTTTATTATTATTGAATATTAGAAAATGTGTATAATAAATAATAATAAGTAAAATGCTCAAAATGTTGTTTAACGTCGAAGTGGCCTCACGTCGAAACGGTGACGGCGAAATGGTTTCACGGCGAAGTGGCGATGGCGAAACGGCGACGACGGATTTGTCCGTGTTCGATTTAAATCGTACCTGTAAATGTGGTGAATTTATATTATATTGTGTTCAAATAAACCATATAAATTTGCTTTCGTAATATTTGTTTTCTTGGCGGAGTATTATAAAAAATATAAACTATTTTCCGTAGTGTTACTTAAAGACTTATTATTCAGAACTTTTTCTATCAAAACTATTCATACCTATTGTGGTGGATTTTAATTGTATCACAGGTTAATACCAAGTTTTGCTTTAATAACTCTTGGTAAACTAATAATTTTAAAATACTTCGAAAAGGTCAGAATTTATATTTTATTTTATTATTTAAAAACAAAGTGATTTTTATGTGAAAATAAATATTAAAAAATTTTTTTTGCTTAACGTAGGTATGTTTGTTTTATTTTCCATATAAAACGTATGCTGTCCAAATATGTATATTAAGATAGTAATTCGATCATAATTTTAATTAATTTTCATTAAGTTTTTTTTAATATCCATTTTTCGTTAGCTTTACGTACACGTGGAAATGGTTTAAATAATTTTTAGAATATTTTTTTCAAAATATATAAATTAAATAACAGTTGGTTGAATAACTGTTTTTTTTAAATTTATCAAAAAGGTTTTAGAATCGTGTTACCGACAGTTATCTCCATTTTTGACACAAAAACTATGACTCGCGCATATTATGCAACGATATTGTGGGATTCGAGCGATTTAATTTGAAATCATTATCATCGTTCATACAGTGGTTTTCATTGCGTATATTATAATCGATATATATATATAGATATGATTGTTATCTCGATAAAAGTGTTTGATGTGCTTTTTACAATGACAATCGATTTTTTTTATCGATTTTAATGACAGGAATTTTTATTTTAATCACTCTTCGTTTACCTTTTCTATTAATTCCATGACCTGTATAGATTCATTGACCCGTGCACGTTTTATCGTACGCGTACGAAGTTAATAATAATATCATCTTGCAACTACCACAGGAGTTTTTGCAATTGTCTCTGACATTTCATATATATATATATTAATATAACCAGAGTATTTACAAAATAATACCGTCCTGTTAATTTAAAAACAAATCGCAATACATTCATTACAAACGAAACGTGCATTGATAAGTGTATGAGTTCGTATGTTAAAAAATGAGCTAAGTCATCTAACGAATTCGTTAATGTTCGCACGTATTGGTGAAACGTTGAAATTTTAGTTTCGAAAGATAAAAATTGTTTCATATTCAAATCCATATTTTTATTGAATAACCATCGGCATCCTAATCAGGTGTATATTTTTAAAATACATTTTGTGGGTTTAAATTTACATTTCGCTTTTATTAGAACTGTATACTATACAAATTTAAATTAATATGTAGTATATTGTGAGCTTAATCTATTTCAATAAAATTACTAAGACTTAAGTGTTCGCGAATATATTTTTGAAACACCTATATTCAAACTGAGTAAAATTGATAATTGAAAACGATAGTAATTACATGCACTCGTAGTATAGTAAAATCTATCTAACCTAACTTGATTAAATTAAAATCAAAAATCGTCTAATTGTATTGTAAGTAATCACATAGGTATACATAGCAGCAAATAATTAGTACATATAGTTGAATTATCATTAGTTATATATTTAGACGAAATGTTTTTTTTCGATTGATGGATTTATTATTGTGTCCATATTAAGAAATCGTAAGTGTATAATTTATTATTTTATTATGTATTTAATTAAAAATACAATCCGTACTATAAGAATTTTAAGAAATCATGTACGTGGGTATTAGACTATTAAAAATTGGCAGTTAAAATGGACTGTATTAAACTATTTTTGGCGGTTTGGTTAATTATACATTTTACTATTTTCGTTCGTCTATATAAAAATAACGACATTGGGTATTAGACAGTAAATGTATTTCGTTGATTAATCAAGCTTTAAGCCTGTATAAATCTTGTATAAGTTATAACAAATAATCACATATATATTTGAGTAACGTACGTGGTATGATAGTTATTGCATGAGTAGATTAACAACAGCTATAAACAGCATTGATTAAAATATTTACTCAATTCAAATGATGTACTCAAAATTTAATTAAAGTATATACTTTCATCAACGTTAACAGCGTACGGCTAAATCTGATATTTTTGTTATTTCTATCCTAGAATTTAATCACGAATCTATACATTACATAAAATGCTATATTTTACATATTACACACGTATGCAATGTTATCAATGTGTATCGTCGTGATTTGTTCATGTCTGGGAATCGGGAAGCGAAAGAGAAAACTACTCGGCCCCCGGTGTTCCATCATTTTGAAATGCCTCACGGTGGCTGCTGACTGTAGGTATACTGTATATGTTTAAACAAGTGCGTATTACTTTCTAACCGCCGCCGCCACATCTGTCTTAGGTCTCCTATACGGGTATTACAATACCCCTCGGGTTTGCGGTGCAGAGGCGTATGAGGCATGTAGTGTGCTGCTGCTGCCGGAGAAAGTCATCCAACTGTAAGATGTATAGGTCCAAAAGAACTTGTCATTTGAATCGATCGGTTTTCACGGTAAAATAATATATAGACATCGTTTGAGCGGTACGATCTCACAGTTTCGGCATGGAATTGTTGGTCATCGCAAATCGAAATTTTAACGAAAAAAATAAAAGCAAACCAATACTAGTGAAAACAAATTTGAACGATTGGTATTATATTCCATATGTTGATGCAACTAAATCAGTTTCGAAGACGATCGACGTGTTGAAACGGAAACATCATGTTTTTGTCAAACGAATTAATTGTATTGCGGAGATACGAAGATATTGGAGGACGATTGTTGATTGTTATCATGAACCATGTTAACACGGTAACATGATTGGTAATACCTAACATTGTATTGTCCTCGGTTTCGAACGAAAAACGACATTCTACCGGATTAATTTACGCTTTGCAGCTGTTGGACTAAAGTATCAACCAAGCGTGAACGTAAAAATGTTCTGTATGTATCCGTCATCCGTACAAATGCGAAACACAAACTCAATCGATGGTCATTGCACGTCATTCCGTTTTAATTTGTACGTATAGATAAAATTAAATTTGCGATTCGCGGTCGAGCTATCATATTGTTCCGTCGCACACGATAATAATACGATTTCGTCGGTAACGACGTGGTGCGCATGATAAATCGTGTGTCCACGCCCTTAAGCGCTATTCTGTTTTGGAGCACCGAAGGGTTGGGGTCTCCAGCCGATCATGTGTTCGCGCAACCTTATCCGCCCGGTATGAACGAAAAGTTCCATGTCTCCGGTACGATTCAGTGCCCACAGGCACACCACATACACATGTTACAAACGCACGGCGAGATACGAATGGCCTTCGAACCGCCGCGTACAGTGCCTATGCTGCGTTCTATATGCGTGCAGCAAGTAGGAATTTTGACGAACGACGTATCGTTGTTACATTCGGTTGCAGAATGTATTGGGCGGGAAGGTGAAACGCTGTTAACGTATATACTCGTACATATAAATTTGCGACTCGCGTGAAGAAAGAAAATATACATCGAAAAATAATAATACGAGAGTAATAGTGTAGATAATATGTAGGAAAAGAAAAAAAAAGTATAGAAGAAATTCTAAACGCGTTCCAGACACGGTGAGCTACGCGTGCGTATACCTGTGTATACCGCTGTTGTGTTTGCGTCGGTTACGCGCGCATGCTCGGCGTAATATAAAAATCGGTTACCGAAACAATACCATAACGTCGTTAGCCGGCCGTCTGTCACACCCGCGGCCGCGACAACGGAACAACGTTCGGCGACCTTCAATGTCCGTTCGCGCAACAGGGCTTACCGCCGAGGCAGAGCGATATGACAACAATACGGTAACGGCAATAACGGCGATCGACGATAATGATGATTCACCGTACCCTTCTAGACTTCTTGTCGCGCGGCACGTGGGTCGGTACAGAGCCGGGACAGTTGACGCTGGCGAAAATTCAGCGCCCTCGCGCGGGCGGAAATACGGGGTACGTTCGTGGAATTTTTTATAAACTTTTTTCGTCAACACTTAAAGAGCGACCTTTTACATCGACGGCGCTAGGCCCGCTTTTTTCCACCCCCCTAGATCAGACTTCAGGCTCCTGGATCATTCGCTCTGGGACAAACGCTTTCTCATGGTGCAAAAATCAAAACTATTCACACCCGTTCACTTGTGCACGGTGATTCGGTTACGGCTCGCGCACGACGAACGTGTCATCCGCGAACACCGGAAATATCCATAAATGGTCAGCTGCAGACCGTTGCGTGGAGACATTCCGTTCGATCGCCGATCGAAAACGATTTTAACGATAACATATTTTTATTTATTTTTTTGGTTGTATGTTGAACAATAAGTTTTTGAATTTAAAATGTAATCGAAATTACTAATTGCGTTATACGATAAAAGATTGGTTAAACTCGTATTAATTGACACTCGCTAAATACTAATACGATTCTGGTTCTAGTAAGAAAGAATAATAAAATAACTGATAAAAAATGTTGTTGATAAAATCGTTTTTTTTTTTTTTTTATATAACGCAATGAAATTTTCTTCTTTAAAACATCGATTAGATATTATTATGTGTTTAAACTGGGGTGGGAGAGGTAAGCCAGTCTCGAATAACAGTATTTCGTGATTGTAGAGGGTGCACAAATGCTATTCCGCTCTTTTCACTTACGATTAGACTGTATTGTTTCGTTAGAAAAATAATCGTTTTGAAATATTGTCCCCGCAGCGCGCGGTGCTCGTTATCAGGCATGTGCTAATGAACGGCATTAATGATCGTCTACTGGATAATTTAATCGTTTTAACTTTCACGATCGTAATAATAATAATAAAAAAAATTTAAATAACTAAATCGGCTTTAAACTATTTTGACTAGTTTTAAATCGTTAGTTGTATTTCGAACGCAAAAAGATGCACATATTTGGTATACTCTTCGTATTACAATACACATAAAACCACCTGTTTCCTGTGTTCAACATCCTATGGCAGTGAAAACGAACTATCATTTCTACAGGCATTACATAATAGTACACCACATTGTTGAACCACAGAGGTACTGTAATGATTTTTTTTCTTTTTTATAATCCACGAGCTGCTACTGTTATATTATTTATAATCATATAGTGATGTAAAAAGTTGGCTCATAATAATATCTTTGAATATATATATGTATTTTTTTCGTGCCGATTTATCACTGTATTATCACGATTATAGAAATATTACAATACTTCTCATTGACGATGTTTGGAATAATAGACTTTCAATGGTTCTGGATGTAAAATTACAGTAACTAATTATTACTTACCTGTGTGCTGCTGTAACAATACAATTACAATATTAAAAATATCACGTTATATTATTATTATTATTGTTATTAATATTATTATTTTTGTCAGTACAATAAGCGAGCGCACCTGAGTAGTAATGTTGCGGATCGATGTTCGATCGAAATATTTTCAAAAATGCGGTGTCCAACAATTGACGAGTAGGTATCTAAAATTAGTATGACTGTGAATATTGACGCAAATTCAATGATGTGTTATTCATATATAAATTATTAAATAATAAGTTAAGTTGCCCTGAGATACTTGAAAAAGTAAACTGGCAAGTTCCCACCTTTAATGCTCGATCCACGACTACTTTTCATGTGCCATTCCACTCGCAATCTTACAGTTTTAACAAGCCTTTAAGTCGTATGTTAAGAAATTGCAACAGCGTTGCTTTTGATTATAATTTTGAGAATGAATTTAAACTTCGCTGTTTGTGTCTATATTTCGGATAAATAACTGATATGTCTTGTATAATATTTATATGTAATTTAATAATGTAATAGTATAATTGATATATTATATAAATATTGAAATTGAAATTTAATATATTTTATAATGTTATTATTATTACTATTAATCTTTTATGTTTTTCAGTATAATTTATGTATACTGTGCCCAAAAGGGCGTTAATTTATTAATAATAATAAAATAATAAAAATGCAAAGACGTATTTTTTCATAATTCGTACGAAAAAAATATTTTAATATACGATTGTAAATTTAGATATTTTATTATCTCTCCAGTGTATTATATGTAAGAAATTAAAAAAAAATAAATAAATTAAAAAATAAATATAGGGAAATACTGTCCTTACACACACTATACCTAAATAAAAAAAAAAAAAATTGGTGTGAACAAAGAAAATGTAGAAGAAAAAAATTATAAATGAAATTCATTCTTCCCTATTTTTGATATACATCACGCTATAATATAATATGTGATGAAACAATTATACACTGAGTGTATTATATAGATATATGAATATTCTGTTCTTAAAAATGTATTGGGTTCAACAAAACCAATGGAAAACGTTATTAAATAACAATGGGTTTTAATTATATTACCTCACTGAAGTATTAATTAGTATATTTGCCATTAGTTTTACTGCTATTTAAATCTCTATTTTTAAACTTGAAATGGTATTACCTATTAAAAGTATATTTGTAAAAAATTTTCATTATTAGTTAACGATTATATATAATTCTACGTACTATTATTAAGGACTGTTAATGTTCTATACATTTTTTTAACTGTCGTGTTTGTCTTAATATAATTTAATGAAAAATTGTTACCTATGATATACTGTATAATTTGAAACAATGTGTTAGGCGTATCATATATACTATATATATATATATATATATATACTGGTTAAATATTATATATTTATTCAAGAATTCATATTTAATAATTGTTTGAAATTGAAAGCATGTAGAAAAAAATGAAAAACCTGAAGGTTACTTAGATTTTATCTAATATTTATATTTTTTAAGATAAACTTTTATTATTGGAACTTAAGTATTTTCAGTATGATTTAAATAATCATACTTTTATAAACTACTTTTTTCTATTTTTTAATGTTATTTATAGTGACGATTCTCAAACTGTGCTCCGCAGAGCCCTAGGGCTCCACAACACTAATCTAGGGGCTTCGCGGGCGTAACTGAATTAAATATAAATATTATTTTTCGTTAAAGTGTTACAAGTTACATTTGTATTTTGTATAGTATGTATATTAAATAATATTATTTGGACAGTACCATCTGAAAAAGTTTATGGAAATATTGAGAAGTATGATGAAATAAACTATGAAATAGTGCAACATTTGAAATACTTATTTCATTAGAAAAATATTTTTCAGCAACTGGAGATATAAAATACATGCAAAAAAATAATTGGATTAAAAATCTTTTTTTAATAAAAAATTAACCAGAAGAAATTTCTATGAAGAATTAATAGAAATTACTACTGATTCATCTTTAAGAACGTTGTTCGATGAAATGTTAATAACAAATTATTGGTTGTATTCAGGAGTATTCAAAACGAATATCAATCTTTGACTAAAAAAGCTATACAAATACTTCTTTTTCCAAAAATACGAGTATATCTTTGTAAAATCGGATTTTCATCATATACAAATTAAAGACCGAAGCAGATAGCGCGTTCAACTCTCTTCCATTAAGTCAAATATTAAAGTACTGGAAAATGAAAAAATAATATCATTCCTCTCATTAGATAAAACAATTAAATTACTTAATACATTTTATATTATTTTTTTTTTTAATTAAACTAAACATTGTGTTTTATACGAATTTGTGCACATTCATTTTTTAAAAAAAATTAAAAAGGAATTTATCAATCCATAATTTTGTAAAATTGGTATTTCTGGTTTTTGGGGCTCCGTGAATTTTTTTTTTGGAATTTCAGGACTCCGCGAACAAAAAATTTGAAAACTGCTAATTTTAAGTAAAAAATTAAACGAAATTTTAATTATTATTTCCATGATATGATAATTTTCAGTAAATTATTATGTATCATATTATTAATATAACAAATATTCATGATATGTTTCACAGTATGGTATTTATTTAAAATATAAATGTTTGTTTATATATGAGATAAAGAAACAATTCAAGCTCAACATATTTCTCAACAAAGTTACTCTATTTAATACATCAAATTTACATGTAGAGTCAAAACTAATACCTTAATATTTGGTTAAAATTAAATTTGAAATTCTGTTAAATTTCAAAATATTTTATTGGTTAGTATCGCACATTCATTTTGGTTTATTAAAATGGTAACATTAAAATTAAAAACTTTAGTTTTCACAGTTTATATGTGATATAAAAAAGGAACTGCAGTTCATGGAATTTTTATTCTTATTTTAATCATTGTACTGTAGTATTATGATTGATGTAGTTTTAACTTTAACTCATATTACATAGTTTGACTGATCGGAAGGTCAAAGTAAAGTCACTTCCATCTTGTTTATGTACAATAAAATATAATAAAAAAACATTTCGTTCTTATGCATATGGTTATTCAATTTTGTATGTATATTATTACTTGTGCGCCTGTGACCAGTTTTTAAATAAATTATATGACTTCTTATGAATTTTTTTTTTTTTTATTCCAATATTTGTATAAAATACCCAATAAGTATTTCGTATTGAGACACTGACAGGAATAAATAAGTAATTTTACTTAAAAATAAAATTACACACTTTCCAGCATTTAGTAAATCTCAAGTACGTAACTTTAATATTAAACCATCTATAACAATAACATTTGGTTATAAGTTAAAATGCCAGTCGATGCGAAAATAATATTATATTTTTATTACGAAAATTTCATATAACACATTATAAATGTAAATAACAATATATTTTATTATATTATATATAGCAATACATAACGTTAGCAGCTGCTATGTCGATGCCTAAGTATTGATATCATATTTTTATATATTTCAATTGTCTAGGATTCAAATGGAAATAAATGGAGTTTCCGTTCGTATTATGCACGTTCGATATTGACGAAGTAACAATAATAATAATAGTATCAATATATTTTTTTTGTTATTTGTCATGAACGCATATGCAGTGTAACAGATTGAAATTATTATTAGTCGATGTTTTTCTCTATGATTGCGTTACACGCTTTTTTTTCTACCGGAAGTCTTCATCTCGAGTTCTCTATTTTTTGTCACATATTGAATGACCAAGATAAAAAATACATAGTTTATATCATTTTAATATTAAACGTTAATTGATATTTTTAAAGTAAAAAATTTTATTTTCCGAATGGTTTATAATGTAAAAATTATATTGATAAAAAATTTGAACGGGGTGAATTATTTATAAAACACTCTTGTTTAAATTTATGTTTTCATCATACTAGTTACGTTTTCTTAAATTCGTTCCAATGGCACTTAGATTTATTTTGTGAATTTTATTTTAAATCGAATTGTATTTTTTGACTAAATCCATTTATTGTATCAAAAATACTTTTAAACATTTAAATCCATGAAGCTTCGTACTTCATGAAACTCAAAAGTTAAATACCTGAAATAAACCGCGAAGTCCTAAACAATAAAAATTTTATTTGCAATTCACATTTAATTATGTTCAATATAAACGGTTTTTCCTACAGTTACAATGATGAAAATACATTGATTTTGAAAATATTTATTTCGTTCGTTTTAATTAAAAAAAAAAAATAATAATAAATTATGTTAAAATTCTTTATGGTGTAATCGATTATTTGTATTGAAAAGTTTTAATTAAATTTTGTCTCGTATTTGTGTTTTGAAACTTTTCTAGTTCTAGAGCAAGTTTAAAACTAATAATTACTTTTTAATGCAGTTTTTTTGAGTTGGTATCAGGTGTTTTGCAATTAAATCATAAACCAATTCAAAATACAATCTTTAGTGATGTGTAATTTGATGAAATTAACTATAATGCATTTTTAATTTTTTAATTAAATTTTAAAGGTAGGATATATGGTTTAGATATTTTTTAATGTTTCTCTTTAATTAAATAATGAAAATGAGTTATTATTTTATTTATTCTATAATAGTTGCTGAAGTAAAGTTAAACTCATATTCATAATAAATTATTATATTTATACTCAAATTATAAACAATTATAAAAATTAAGTATATTATACACATACTTGAAGTATTTGAGTTTTTGTCAACTTTGAAATTTTTATAATTTCATTATAGATCAAGGTTAAACATTATTTTAGAAATCATATAATTCTTATTATTATTGACATAATCTCAACCTCATCTAAAACATTAAATAACTCACTAAAAAATGAATATCAAATTTTTTTTCTAAGTAAACCATCCAAAACCGATATTTAAAGATCATAATATATTTTTGAAAACTATTCGAAAATAATTCATCTTATGTATCAAATAGTAGAAAAGTTTGTTCTGATCATATTTATTTCTGAAAAAAAAAAAAAAAATAGGAAAAACACTGCTCATATTTTTTGAAGCCATAATATATGTCTTATTGATAATTTTCATAACTGTAATATTCACATTATAAACGTTTAATTGTTTATTATATTAATTTACTAAGACTTTGTCGCGGAAAAATACTATTTGATTTAAATTAATTACTTTTCTTGAAGTAGATTTGGTTTCAAAACCAACGACTAACTTTTAAGTAAAATTGTATTGTTATCAGTTAATGCTAGATCATGAACATTAAAAATAATATTTAATATTTATTTCTTAAACGGTATCAAATATTTGAAAATAATATGTACTTTTGGAAATATATCATAAGCGATTTATTAGACACGATGCATATTTTTATAATTAACATTTATATTATATTTATATTCACAGGTTAGATGTGTTAGAAACTTTTAACATTGTTGACTTACACACATGCAATATTTTATTGTGTTAAAATATTTTATTTATGAAAACTGGAAAAGTTGTTACTGAATTTTCATACGCACCGTATAAACTATTTTTAATTTGTATTTTTAATTTTGTTTCTAGATATTTATCTGAATGACGCTCTGTAAAGACAAGGTTCTGATTCGGACGGTGAGTTAAATTGTGATGAAAATGCATGATGTTATTATAAGTTAATTTTAGGTTAAATATTGCTAGTTCTATTGCCATACTCTAGTTCTAATGCCAATTAAGATAACTACACCTAAATACAATCGTAGTATGTATGGTGTCATAAGCCCGTTTACCTAAGAATGGCTGTCAAATATGATCTTGACAAGTGGTATTAGAATGTACTTTGCCCAGTACAATATATTCCTTATTTTTTGTATTTATACGAAATGATGAAAATCTACTAACTTCATTCGTGAGCCGTTGAAGTTGAACGTGTTATGTCAAATTGTACAACAGTGATACAGTTGACCGTGTATTTTATTGTATTTCATTACTGTAGATGAATATTTTCAATTGTATTCATTACTTGTGTATTCAGTATTAAATTTATTCATTTTCGTTTAATTTTGAATAGGGTTCGATTGATAATTCAAATTGTTTTTTAATGACATAGGTTGGTACACTTTTATTATTTTATAATTGTAACAAAAATAAAACCTTAATATCATGTAGGTATGTAAAACTTAAGAATAGCATTCAGTACAATTTTTCAATTATAATTTGAAATAAAATGATTTACTTTCAATGATTTTGATTTTATTATAAGTAATATTAGTAAATATGCATTGTATACGTACAGCGGGCATATAAATTTAAAATAATTTTACGTTATGATAAAAAAGTATTATTAATTATTCAATAAAAAACAATTCAAGAAGATATCTTGTACTACATAATATGTAAACAATTTTAATCACGCTGCTCCCAAAGCTTACATATTAACCTTGCAGAACAGCTAACTGGATATATATTACGTACTTGGTTTTAATTTTCTCGCACGCAGTGATGTATTGTTTTTGCATAGCTATTCAGCCGTTGAACTAAAATTAATTTCTGTATACGCATAATGAGATAGAATGCGTAATAGAAAAATTGTAAGATATAGTATTTGATAACTAAAGTTTTTGCTTCGTTTATTTTCTGCACGTTAAAAAACTAATAAGTTCTACGACTACATTACTGTAAGGAAGAACGTATTGTGTGATAATTCGTTAGAATTTAGTATTGGATCGATTATCTGAGAACAAGATGCTTAATCTAAGTATAGAGTGATTTTATGGTTTCTTTTGGTATATCCTCATATCTAAATAATTCTACTTGGTATAACGATTTATATTTATAGAGTTAAACAATTTGGTTCGTGGTATGGAAAGAATCACGGTCATGAAGAGAAAAACCAGGGGTTGGGAGGTAATACCTTGAAGACCCTACTATTCATTACAGCCTATCATTAACTTTGTCTGATAATGAATTATTATGAGTGTAATATCGCGGTAGGCTTATGATGTATAAAATATCATTTTAAATAAACATTAAATAAAAATAGATAAATCAATTATTTACAAAAATTAAATACCTATTTTATTATTTATAATCATTTTATATTTATTTTATGTTTAATAAACATATATGAATAATTTGTAATATATTATAAAGTAATTTCAGCTACTTTAATGAAGTAATTTAATGAATGGCTTCAAATTAATCAAAGTTATTTGCATAAAATACTCACTGTTTTTGACATTTTTTTTAAACGAGACATATTATTTATGGTATCAACTTAATTTTTTCGAAAATACATATCACTTAGCAAAAACATCTCTGTAGAACAAAATTATTATTTATTGTTTTTGAAATATTTCGGTTTTAAGATTTTATAAGTAACTAACTGTTGACATGGATACCAATTAACTGTAATTATGAAAATTAATAAATTATAACGATTTTATACAAATAGTTATATGGCGTGATATTTAGCGTTACATTTTGACGATAAGAAGAGGAGTTCAAAGTTTCCATTTTATAAGCAAATGATGAGCTTGTTAACATTTGCTATGGTACTTACACGTCGTGACCTGGGGCGTACACAAAAAAAAAAATGTCGGGAGGAGTTAAGTTGTACATTTTTATACTTACATAATCTGTACATCACTTTTAATTTATAAAATATGTTTAATAACTTTCTTGAATTTTGGGGGAGGGGCACTTTATCCCTAACCTTTATTTGGTCTTCTCCGAAAGATATTTTATTACTTTATATTATAGCAATACTGTTTTGGTATAAAAAAAAAAATTAATTTGAAAACAACACTTAATTATTATATTTATTTTTATTTATTAATTTACTTGTACACTGTACAGTAAATTCCGCTTAATGTAGACACGTAGAGACCAAACCCGTTTGACCACATTAAGTGGTTGGCCATATTAATAGACATTAGTTAAAAAACACCAATATTTTTAGTATTGAAAAATTTTTAATTTATAAATTTAAGTCATAAAGTTTGAAAAATCATGTTCAATTAAACTAATAAAATAATAATGAATAATATCTCGAATATCTCTAATATAATGTAATCTCGAAATGCATAATTTTTCAGCGGTTTTATGTTGTTAAGGGCCTGAAGAAAGAGACTTGACTTTAACTAAAACCTTGATTTTTTTCCTTGGGGATAAGATCCTTCGAAACAGTTGAAAACGTTCACAATCGTATTAAAATTTAGGGCAATATTGAAATGATTGTTGTCGAGTTAAGGAAAGAAAGCTATGAGTTTATCGCTTTATTTTATTTTTTTATTTTTCTCCTGTATTGCTTTCGATATCATTCCTCTGTATTTAACCTCACAAAAAAATCCCATTAAGATATAAAAAGTTATTGATTTTTATTACTTTTGATAAAGACCATCTCATAGATACGATGAAACTCAATTGTATTAAAATTTAGTTGTTAATATATAATCTAATTTTACGATAAAATAAATATTACTCACATAAACCGAATCGAGTGCCTATATTATACAGTTATTTTTAACCTTGTTAGTAAACATTAGATTTGGACCATACTATTTTTGCCCATACTACGTGAGTGCCAACTTAATAGGTCCCAACATTAAGTGGAATCCATTATACTTCAAATTAACATATTAAATAAAATAAAATATATCCTAGATAAGTCAAAAGTGATAAAATGTATAAATTCATTAGAGTTATAACTGAATCGACCTTTAAAAATGTGACTTTCGATAAATTCTTTCTTAAAACACCATTATAATAGTTAAGTACAATATTTAAGTACATCAGAATATAACCAAACAATAGATAATATACAAAACATTAATGAGGTTTTTGAGATAAAATTATCAATATTTTGTGTTATTATATATTGTAAGCTCACTTTGAACTTCTGAAGTGGTTATTTTCAAATATTGCGGACTTTACGCATTGTAAAATAATAATAATGCGTTCACTTCTTCTTCTCGTATTTTTATATTAAAATATGTACGTCATTGAAATAAAATGTAAATTCATTAGTTCATAACTTTATCGATATTATCCTTCTGAATGTATACAAAAAATATTTTCTAAGTAAACGTTTAAAGCTTTTTTTCAAAAAAAATTATTCAATTTATTGAATATGTAAATATTTCGTATGTAACTTAAAAAAAAGTCTAATATTTTTGACAAAATTAAATTTATAGCTGGCAACGTTGTTATAATAATAATTTTTAAATAATCCACTATAACATAACATATCCTTACTTATGATCCGACTACAATAATAGTTACTTAGTACGCGACAGGATATCTGTAATGCGTTTTGCGTGTACTTTTAATAAGAAATCAGCGTGCTCATGAATTTTTTTTTTATGTCTGCAGGAGGTATGGTCCGAGGTCATGTGGCTTTGTGCATAGCGACGCTTGCGACGTTTGTGCGGTCAGGCGCTGCGGGCATTCTTGAATGGGGACGATCCAACCATATAGAGGTCAACATACCCTGGTTACCATGTAAGTTTTGGATAATTGTAAACATCGTAGAAAATTATAAAAAAAAATGCGTCATACTGTTTATCTGTGTTTATTAAGATATGAAAGGGACATGTGCGCATTCCGCATGAGTCATAATTGTCGCGTTATTAAGCATCGATTTACAATACTTTTTTTTCCCTATTTATCATAAGATTGTTTGGACAATAATCTTTGTTGTTTTTAATTTTTCCATGCCGTTTCTAGTTCTGTTATGCACCCGTATATTTTCATCCCGGTATATTCCAACATTAGCTTCATGAGGAGTGTTTAGCCTTCTCGTTAGTTAATCGTCTATTTTACCTTCTATTATAGTTAAAATAGACGATTAACTAACGATAAGGCTAAACACTCCTCGTGAAGCTAATGTTGTACCTTCTATTATAGTAATCATTAGGGCAGTGGACTTATAGCATTTGTTTTTTTTTTGCACAGTCACAAAAATAGCAGAGTACGAAATAAATACGTTTCATGCTTCCACAAAGCTAGTTTTAAAATTTGATTGTGTGTATAAATGCATATTTTGCGTTTTTTTTTGGTTTTCAGAGCATATTTCTTCCATTTTATACTTTATATAGATGCATATTTTAAATAATTTATCATTTTATCAATATTTTTTCATCGACGTTTTTATTTATTTATTTATACAACCAAATAAACGATGAATTTAAAATTATTTTAAATTTTGATCATAATATTAATATGGTTATTGACTTTTCCTAGATGCATGTTTTTCTTAGAAACACGTCTCGACTCTCGAGAAATGACAATTAGATTGATTGCGGGATTATTAATTATTTTTATTGACAGATAAGTACAAAATATTGATGCAGGCCACAGAGACACCTGTCTGGTCCCTCCACTTTGGAAATCAAAAACCAAAATTATGCCATTCGTTTGTGCTTCGTTTGTGCTGGTTTGTGCTGTCAATCCCGTCGTTTGTGCTCAACCCTTTCCCAAGTTTTCCAACTTTCAAAATGGGGGAGGGGGTGGATGGGGACATGCTTAGCCCGCCACTACGGATATTCAAAACGACAATTATGCCATTCGTTTGTGCTTCGTTTGTGCTCAACTGCTTCCCGAGGAATACAACTTTGAAATCTGGGGAAATAAACGTACCCCAACTACTTTATTTTGTAGGGATAATTTTTTTTCTCGCGTTTCTGTTGATAACTGTCGACATAATTTTTTTTTTTTCTTTCGTGTATAGCCGTAAAGAATCAACAATCAACCGAGTAGGCAAGGGTTCACTTCTCGACTAAAATGTTATACTTTTACTTACATTTTTTCATAAAGCCGTTTTAAGGTATTTTGCGCCAAAGAACAAACATTAACTAGAATCTTTTTGGCAAAAGCCAATTTTGTATTTTGATGATAACATTTTGTACTTTTATACAATTTTTGTAACCTCCTGAAAGCCACTCTCATCTCCATCACATTCAAACCTGGTTCAAGTGTTTAAATAAATATAGACAAAATTTAGTTTTGTCACCCTTTACATGTAAATAACACATCAAATATTTTTTTTATACATAAAAATTTCCCCGGAAAAATGCCGCTCTAGGCGTGAGCCGAAGTCGCCTACACTTTAAGCCGGGCCTACATACATTGATAGATTAAAATAATTAAGTATAAATCACGTTAAAATAATTTTATGTTTTCATACTTTTCATAAAATAATTAAATATTAAATATTATCAAGTAATACAACAGTTGAAAATAATATTATATGTTATAACTTTTTGTAAAATTTGTAAAATATAAGCAACATAATATTAACATAAATCAATCAGCTTATAAAAATAAACATAACAAAGTAGGTAACATTAGTATTCCGAAATTAAGTATTGAACATAAAAATAATATATTATTGATATAAGAATATTATATTTAATAAATTATTAAAAAAAATATAATATATTTTAAAAACTACATTAAAATTACATATTATACCATTTCTATACTATGTGTAACATATAAGTAACAAAATATTAAATTTATCTAAATAAAAAATATTTTCATAGATAATTAATAAGAAGAAAATCTTATATATTACGTAATAATGATTTAATATTCTTAAATTGTTATCATAAATATATAAAAGAATACAACAAATATTAAAAAATATCAATGATATAAGTATTATAAAAAAAAAATATTGAATTCACGTACATTTATTTTTATAAATACAAGTATATGATAGACATAATCCTTTAAATATATAGGTGTACTTACGATTGTTAAACATTTTATTATAATAGATCATGTTTGAGTATTATATGACTATATTATTTATGAACATACATTTATCTGATTAAAACATATAAGTAAAAAATTATATGGTTGTTATACATCAATTATTCAAGTTTTAAAATGTAAATTAGAAATAAAACCGTGTTTTTTTTATGGAGTATACATAATAAATTTACAATTTATTCCAGTTGATGGTCTTACATGTTGTATACAATTTAATATGTCGTCACATCTTTCCCAGCTATTATTCGTGTCTCTCCAATTGTATGATACATAATGGCCAATGGAATTTATATTTATACATTTGGGTGATTGTATGAAATTAATTAAACCCTTAAGGGAGAACTGCTTATCAAACAAACTGATTTTAGTTGGGACATCTTTTAAAATGATGGATAAATTAAATTGAATTTTATTTTGTCCACATTAAACTGGTTCAATTAATAAATAGGTACTGGAAATATATTTTGGTTTTATAGAAGTACATTGAATACACTTTTTATTCTCTTCAAATGTATTTTTCAGAACATCCTGCATAAAATGAATACTTTCTGTTGGCAAATTTGCTATAATAGTTATACATGATTTTGTTTGGTAATAGCTACAAAATAAACATTCTTTTATTTCTGTATATGAAGGAAATTTTTCAAAAAAATGTTGGTACATGTAATGGGCCATACATGTAGAATCTATTACAATTAACTTTGTGAAGTTATGCCATCTCTAATTGCATTAATAACCAATTTAAATAGCACGTTTGAACTATTGGTATTAAGCCATTCAGCATAAATGTCACTATCAACATATCAACATAAAAATAATAATAAAAATAAAAATTAGGTCATATCAACATATCAACATATGACCTAATTTTTATTTGAATGATGCTAACAAATGTGCATGTATTTGTGACGTTATACAATATATTATCAAATTTAATACTTCTTAGATCTGATATACTTCCATTTTTTAGAAGTCCAATCATTCTACCTTTGGTATTGCTGCTATCGTTTGAGTATAGTATAGTTGGATTCTTATCATAGTCAATTGTATGAGTAGCAATTCGTTGTTTCAAATACATTTTTGCTATTTCCCATTGTGTATACTGATTATTAAAATTATTTCCTTCAGTTTCATATAGAGCAATGGTAAAAATCATTTTTAATAAGTGTTTTACATCAAGAAAACTAGTACTCATAATTGTCAAGCCAATAAACTTAATATAAACATTTTTCACTCTAAAAGTACTTGATTTTATTTCAGGCCAAGTACTTAATAAGTGCATGATACGGTAAAAATAAATTCTAACCATGCAAAAAGGAACCTCAGTTCCGGGTTCATTCAATATTAGAGATGAGCAGCAATCGTTAATATATTTACTGAGACTAGAATATTGGAAAATAATAAAGATGAATAAAATATTGGAAATATTGGAAAGACTAGAATAAATCTCATTTCTAGATTTTGTATATTCCTTCACCACTTATTATATTTGAAAGTAGAATAAGGCTTACAATTTCGAAATCAGTCAATAACTTTATTATATAAAAAACAAATTTATTACATAGGTAATGTGACAATAAAAAAAAAAAAAGAGAAAAGATAATTTGGGAATTTTTGGCTAAATTTGCATTGGGTATTACTTTATTAAATAATTGTAATGGTTATTATTTTAAAGAAGTTCACGTTTATGGAGTAATCATTTTTGATTATGTGGTTCTCGGTTTACGTTTACTTCTTGTATCCAAATGGAGGAAAAAAAAATGTTAATGTTTGTTCTTTGGCGTAAAATACCTTAAAACGGCTTTATGAAAAAATGTAAGTAAAAGTATAACATTTTAGTCGAGAAGTGAACCCTTGCCTACTCGGTTGATTGTTGATTCTTTACGGCTATACACGAAAGAAAAAAAAATAATTATGTCGACAGTTATTAACAGAAACGCGAGAAAAAAAATTATCCCTACAAAATAAAGTAGTTGGGGTACGTTTATTTCCCCAGATTTCAAAGTTGTATTCCTTGGGAAGCAATTGAGCACAAACGACGGGATTGAAAGCACAAACCAGCACAAACGAAGCACAAACGAATGGCATAATTTTTGTTTTGAATATCCGTAGTGGCGGGCTAAGCATGTCCCCCCTCCTCCCCTCTCCCATTTTGAAAGTTGGATAACTTGGGAAGGGGTTGAGCACAAACGACGGGATTGACAGAACAAACCAGCACAAACGAAGCACAAACGAATGGCATAATTTTGGTTTTTAATTTCCAAAGTGGAGGGGCTAGGGACATGGAGCCTTTTAAAATGTATATTTTATATTTTTAAGTGCATATTTTTAATGCATATTTTATATATTTAAGCGCATATTTGGTAATTTTTTAGAACTATAAGTCCTCTGCTCTAGTAATCATCCAAAGACTACATCATTATCATTATCAAATAATGGACGAATTTATGTATCTCTGTTTATACCGTATAAGTTATGGGGTTTGAATGGAAAAATCCGCTCTTCGTTGTTTTTTAAATGTAACTTTAGAAAAAGCATACTAAAATAGATTTAAGAAAATAAAAAAATGTAGGATAACTATTTTTGTATATGGTGAAATAGGCTATATAATATATTTATATATATGTTAGGCTGCATACGAATTGCGTCCCAAAATACAAAAATATATATCGCAATATCCGAGTTGCGTCCGCGATATTTGTACAACATATCCGAGTTGCGTCCACGATTTTCTCGCGACATGTATGAGTTGCGTCCTGGTTAATAATCTAATTATTGTTTTAATAATTAATGTTATTTATTGTTTTAAAATGTTAGGTTGATTTAAAAAAATATGATATAGTTAAAAATTGTAATATATATATATATATATATATATATCATTTATGCATCTTTAAATTTTGTTTGCCAATTTTTGAACAAAGTCAAGACGTGTTATATTTTTGTTTTCAAACTCAAACATAGTTTTTTTAATAAATTCTTCTTTTTCCACATCCTCTCTTCGTTTATTACTTAAATTTGAACTTCGCATTTTAATATAAATATCTGTTTGGACATTTTTTAGTACTTCAACAAATTGAAAAATATTAGGATACGATGAATAAAACATCCCATTTAATTTTGAGTGAAATGATTCACATGCGTTGGTGGTACGCATTAACGAGTTTGAAAACTCGGCCCATAATGACGGCTGAAATTTACTTTCCAGCGAAATATAATTTTTTTCAAAATAATTCAAAAAATTATCAACTCTTTCATCGTTAGGTTTTATAGTCATTAGGTCTTCATAAAAACAGTTATTAACCTCATCGGGTTTTAAAAATGAAAGACCAAAGAATAATTTCAAATATTTTCCAATTTCAGATTTATTTTTAAAAACTGTAGATAGACCAAGACTTTGAATTTTTCTCCAGATTGATTGTCCGAGATGAAATCTACAACCTTTGTGTATGACATCAGGAAAAATATCTACAACTGCAGAGTGTATTGCTTGTTCGAAGTCTGCATAAATTATATTTGGCGCAAAATTTAAATTCAAATCATTCATTTTTTCTATTAAACTATAAAATGCATCTTTATATATTGATATAGTTTTGCCTGTTAGTAAAAAAAAATATTAAAGGAGTATAAGTAGTATTTTTAGCACCGTGAATTATAAATAATTGATAGAAAAGCTTAGGGCAACTTTTAAATGTGCTATCGATATATAAAGTTTTACACTCACTTAAAAATTTTAAATTTGTTGTCGTTGAAAATGCTACAATATTTTTTTCAGTGTTATTTATTAATAAAAATATTTCGTCTTTATTAGTTTTTATTTCACCTAAATTGGTTAGTGCCAAATGCAACTTTTCCAAATTTGTAGGCAATTTTGGAATAATGCTCGATCGAGCATAATGAATATTTTTCCTTATACGGTTTATGTCTGTGGTAGTCAATGTACTTACATCTCCTTTACGCAACTCCTGATGTAAAATTTTGCATGACTTTTCACATGGGTCATCTAGAGCTTTACGCTTTAATTTATTACCAATTTTTTGACGATTTAAGATGTTTTCGTCGTCTTTATCATGTTCATGATTTAAAGCACTAAAAATTATTTCATTATTTTCGTTCATTTTAAAATAACACTTGCACAAACGTTTAGAACACGACCACCTCTGAACATTATCATTTAAAAATTTTTGGAAAGCAAATTTGTATCCATTAATACAGTATAATAATTTATTTTTTTCACTGGTCATTTTAACTACTTCAAGATTTTCCATTGCAAAGTTAAATAAATATAAATTTATAAAACGCTGATGTTTTGTCGAACAAATAGAATATCCAAGTAAGACTAATGCTAACACGAACAAAATTAATTTCCAACAATAAATTTAAGATGGTATTTACAGATAAGATATGATAATCGAGATTATCCACTAGTTTATCACCAAACAATATTCTCAGTTGCTGTAAAACCCATGGCCCGATAAAATATAAATATAAACCGCGGACGCAACTCGGCTGTGTCGTGATAAAACCACGGATGCAACTCGGACAAAATATCATTTAGGGACGCAATTCGTATGCGCTGATATGTTACGATCTAGGTGGAAAAATCAGTCATTGTAATACAATTCCCAGACATATACAATGTTTACGATATTCGGGCAAAGTGAACAATATGTATTTAATTTCCACATAGACTAGTAATTGTATACAATGTTAAAACAGGTGTAAAACAGTGTTATATTTTATAATTTCTTCAAGGCACTGCTTCCTACAGGTTACAATAATTTTTAGTAGTGTCATTAGTAGATAATCAATAATTAATGCTATGACCGCTACACTTGTGATCAAAAATGTGAAACAAGGAGATGCAAATATTAAGCTTCTGGAATTTTATGCAACTCTAAATGCCCTAATGGTAATATTTGTAAAAATAAATAATAAAAATATAAATAAAATATTTCCCTTTTTTGTTAAAAATAAAATTATGTTAGATAATATTATATGTATTTTGTTCACTTGGCATTTTCTGTGCCGACCATTATTACAATGTTTGGTTTAAGTGAATAATTATCTAAATGGCTTGAATAACTCAGACATTGTAAACATTTTCTGATCAGTGCGTACAATGACCATTTATCCTCTTGAACCATAACATATAAATAGCAGTGCTTACGATTTCATACGGGTATTAAAAGTACACGTGTACACGGATTCAGCTACCCGTGTATTTTAAATTAAGAACCCGTGTATTTAAAACCGTGTATTGACATGTGTTTTTTTTAACATATACATTGATTCTCATATATCAATCACGTGTAAATGTACTTGTACGGTTTTTTAAATTTTGCATGAATTTAGAAAATAAAAAGTTGAATTGATATTTTACAAAACGTTTTTATAATCTCTTATATACATATATTTGTTACGGTCCAAGTAGATACATGGTTATTATAAATTAAATATAAAATATAACACTCTAAAATACCTCAAATATTCACATTGCCCACACTAGTGTTAACATTGTATACAATGTCCGAGCATTGTTGCTCATTGATGCTGATTTGTTCACCTGGACCGTAACATATATATAAATATATTTCGGCGTTTCAAAATACCCAAAAATCGATGTATTATTAAATACACGGGTTAATACACGTGTATCCGTGTATTTAAGTACACGTGAAATGGTAAGCCGTAATATATATGTATGGACTATAGTATAATATAGTCACTATACCATATTATGATATCTTTTTTGTAACACAGAGGTGGGTGTTCATTTCAATATTTTGAAGACATGCGTATTCTGGATTGGAAAAATGGTTCAAATACTTCAAAGTCGACCGGCTCTTGTAAATGTAGATTATTTAATTTTGAAATTCGTTATATATATGTTAGTATTATAATATATTTCATACTACTGCTACAGCATACTGTATTAAAGATAAACATATTTGTTGGACTTGATAGTATATTTTTCATAAAACGAATACCATATGTTGCCATACTATATCGTATTGGTATGTATATCATTTTGTAAACAACGAATATCCAATTCGAAAAATATACATTTTATGAAGATAAATCAAATTCCGGCATATATTATTCTTAGTCTGTAAATTTTATATTATATAGCTATGCAATTGTTAACTGAAAGTCTTGAGGCTAAAATCAATACAATCTCGTCCAATACCAAGTATCACTTTTGTACTAATTATTCTTATTTAAATATTTGTATAATATTATTTAGTTTGAATTTTACGAGTAATTAAAATATGTTTAATTCAACATTTCAGATTTATTAGAGTGTCTAAATATATTCTATGCACAATATGCAAAACGTTTATTTTCGTTTAAAATTATTGTATAATTTTTACTAAACACTGCTTTTATAAGTTAGTATTTTGGATAATACTATAAATATATTCACGGCAGTACAATTTTTTAAATACGCATATCGTTTGATACTGTTAAATGTAATAGGAACAATGAAAAAAGTAATGGAAAAAGAAATAAAAAATGTTTATATACTTGTTTATATACTTATATATACTAATTTATGAAAAATTATCTTTTTGTTTGAAATAAATACCTATCAAAAAACGGGTGGTTTAAAAATCAAATTTATGTTTTGGGGTCAGTAACTTATAAACAATTAAAATGCATTGTTAAAATATCTGTTTTGATTTTTTCTTCTCTTTTTTCAGTGACATATACTTATTTAAACGTTCTCTTCTGATATGCAAGTAGTTTAGTGAATTGTGTTTTATCAGGAACGTAACCATAAAAAACAGACAATGCATGTTCGTATTTCAGTTTAATGGGAAAGTATTAGTTATTTGTATACTGGTTGAAACACGCGTAAGAAAAATATATTTAAATATATTATGAGAAGTACTGTTTTAGTGTATGTTTTTCATTACTTTAGTTTACTTTTTATTTTACATTTCCAAGAGTCTTTTAAAAATAAGTTCAAGAAACTTTTACGAGCTAAAGATAATATGAGTATAATTTTCAATGTCTTATAAAATGTTGCTCTTTAACAATTTTTAAATGTCATCGAAAAAAATATTTTATCCTTAAAATAATCACATTTTAAAGAATATTGAATGCAACGAACTTTAATATCTTAAAATAGATCAAATATGTATACGCTTGTACGTACATTTATGAATAATTACAATACTCTTTATATAATGGTCTAATTTGTCTTATGTTTAAATTTTTTAGTTGAAAACGAAACAAGATGTTACGACGAACTAGGATGTTTGAATATCACCCGAGATTGGTATCATCTCATTTATCGACCATTTAATGTGTTTCCATTAGCCAGACAAGTCATCGACACACGATTTATTTTATACACAAGAAAAAATCCCTTACAGGTAACCATATGAAAATAACTTAAAATACATTATAAACATTCGTGTAATATTTAAAACAATTATGATTATAATTTATATATTTTAACAAATGCAATATGATATTTAGTTGCTGTTCGAAGTTAATTTTATAAAAAAAATAAAGTTTCAAAATAACTTATTAAATAATTCTAACTAATCAAACTCGAAAATCAATTTTGTGAAAATTAATCATTTACAATGAGCTTCAGTTGATGTAATGTTTATTTATGATAACTCTTTGAAATTGTATAGTAATTAACATAGAAAGTTATATTTTTTACAATTAAAAAAATAAAATATGGTTTACACTGCCTGTACGTATATTCCAACACATGTGTATTATTCTTGTTAATTGTTTTTCACTTTCCTTTCACCAAAGTATTACGATTACACACGTATATAACTTGTTGCTCATCATACAAATTTTAAAATAAACTATATCTAGGTTTTCATTTTTAGAACTAAGCAATTATTTTTTGTAAGAAGAAATATATAAATCAACTGGAAATTCTTTAGAATTATTTTTTGTAAACATCAAAAATAATAGGTATAATTTCAATGATGATTTCAACGTGATTATTTATTATCCATTCATAATAATTACACTCCAGTTGCAATTAGAAAAAAACATTTTCTGTGTATATTATGAAGAAATTTTGAATATTTCAATGTTATAAATTTGAGATATTTACATTTATTTTTTTTTTAATTAAATATTTATTATTTTCCTTCTTTAGTCCTAAATAAAATAAACAAAACGTAATGTATTTATTTAACCATTCACGTTGTTGCATAAAATAAAAATGTATTACAATGATATTATTATGTCAAAAACTATACCTAATTATGAGTAAGTATATAAATATAATTTTTTTGTTTAACCAATAATAGAATATGAAAAAAAAAAATCACTATGGCTATAGTAACGTTTATAAACTCTACGGTCGATTAATCCATTATTATTTGTTACTAATTTGCATTATTAGTAAATAGGGTTCCATACTTTCGTTACATAAAGGAACGTTTCCTCGTTAACTAATTTGAGATATCTATACTCTATAGAATTGAATGCACACCGTAGTAATAATTAAATTAAATTACTGTTTTTGAAGTGCCATAATAGTTGTCATGGTGATCTAAAGTAACGCTTGCAGAAATTAAAAAAATATTAATATCAAAACGTTTGGCAATATCATTCTGCGTAGTGCTTATAATATTAGATGTAATATATTTTATGGTATTTCTATAGTATTCATATATTGATTAAATCTTATATTAATCTATTATCACACCACAAAATGTCATGCACGCGTAAATACTAATATTTATTATCTCACGTGGTCTTGATTTTTTAACTGTTTGAGTGATATCATTTTGAACTAATTTATACATGTTTCACTATAGGTATTAATACATTATTAATCATTTCGTCTTAGGCTCGTATTATACGCGTAGTATTCAGCTTTGATTGCTGGATGTAATAATATTTCTTACTTTTTTATATTTTATGTTCAACAAATTAAATATTTTTAGTTCTAAATGTGTCTTTTTCTGATCGGCCTTAGTAAAAATAACTATTACAGTATATACAATTAGTAACAACGTCCGTATTAAAAACGTTAACAATTCGTTTAGTCATTGTTCGAGCTATATTGACAAAACATTTTTAATGAAATATTTCTGTAAATGTTATTTGGTTTTAAAATTGTGTCTAGTTCAAAAATATAAGCGTAATACGAATGGATTCACTAAAACAGAAGAATATTAGTAAAGCTTATTGATAATTTTTAATATAACTATCTAACTACAAACTTATTTCAGCATTCATATGATTTTCTTTATAACATAATAATTGATATTTTAACTAAAATATGAATTATAAAATGTTCGCCTGTTAATGTTTATCAATTTTGCATTTTGAGTTTTAAATTACTGTGCTGGTGAAAATATATTTTAATAGTACACTTTATGAAGTGATAAGAATAAAAAAATTATTTATATGAATTTATGATTGTAATATTGTATACCATAATTATCTATCTAGCAGCAATTTAATAATATTAATAATTAATTATTGAATTATTGAATTGAAATAATAATTTTAGTCATTGGAAGTTCCGAATAGCTAAGACAGGCGCTTAAACATAATTAGTCTATACTAAACTGCAGTTAAAGCGAGATGAAATTAATCTCGACCATTTTCAAGAATGGAATCAGAAACTGATCGATTATGTAAATTTTTTGTTTAGGGCCAGATGCTGAAAGTGCAGTCGGAGAAAACTATTCAAAAGTCCAATTTTGACCCTAAAAAGCCGACGAAGTTTATCATACACGGTTTCATCGACACGCCTCTAAGCAATTGGGTCAAGGTAAAAACAATAATACAATAGTAATTAAAATAATATCACTTTAATTTATTCGTAAAGCAATTAATTCCTATGATTTTTGAAGACGGGGCCACCAATTTTTTTTTACAATCACGTTTTATTGTTTAAAAAACAAAATATATTTCTGATTCCCGTTTAGGGGAAAGAGATAATCTTGTTCAATAATGATTACGAAACGCAATATTATTATAGCTACGTATTGACGAAGGTTCGTCCTTGAGATGGTCGAAGAGCGGTCGATATTATTAATATTTTTCGTCGTCGATCCTACGACGAGTATTCGGGTCATCGTGGCCAATATAGATTATGGGGGATTTTTACGGCAATGAGTCATAGCCCATGATAAAAATTGTAGTAAATCAACGTGTTAATCCGTTTGATTAAACCTTTATTTTTTTTTCTCCGCATAGGAAATGAGAAGAGAACTGCTGAAACACTCCGATTGGAACGTCATAGTGGTCGACTGGGCGGGCGGGTCGTTACCTTTGTACACGCAAGCGACGGCCAACACGCGACTCGTAGGACTGGAAATCGCCTACTTCATCAACTACTTAAAAGTAATGTAACGGGTTCGATTCGGTAACATAACGCTCGAACGAGCACAGTAGCTTCTATATGTTGTCGTCGATCCTTTTTAATACCGCACACTGATCGATTTTGTTCGTTTTATTTATTTATTTATTTTACGTGACGTCTTTTCTTGCCGAACGTTGTGGTTTGACCAAGCGAAAATGTAACTAAATTAGATAATGGTTACATAACATAACATTGTTTTAACACCATTTTAAAAGTGATAATGTATACGAGTACGATTTATTTAGACGATTGTGGACTCATTCTTGTAACTTTCGCACATTTATACTAGTATATATAAGAACTTTATTTTTATGAAATTTTTCCGACTAAAATATTATCTTTTATTTTTATCTAAAAAATAAATATGCCAAAAAATCCAATCTCAATAAAATACAAACCGTTCAAAATAAAATCCTACGCTCCTTCACCAATGCTCCCCTTATATCCCTAATTATACTCTCCACTCTGACTTAAAATGAAAACCATACACGAAGAAGCTAAAACGTATTACAAACTTTTCAACAAACTGTCTGCTCACTATAATCCTCTGATATCCGGTTTAGTCACTCACACAATTCCTAGAAACCCTCCACGGCGTTTAAAAAAAAACTGGTGTAGAGATCTTCTAAATGAATAACAAAAAAAAAAATATATAGTTACACATATTTTTAAACAAAATTAAGTGCGATCAATGGATGGTTTCTTCCCTCACCCTATTCATGTTTTTTTAATATAATGTAGTACAAATTCTTATTATGCCTTTAGGTATAGATTGTATATTCTCTAATAAAAAAAATAAAAAAAATATCTAGTTGTCGTTACCGCGTTATTAATCAACAAAGCTTTTTAAATAACTTTTATCTAACAGTTACTACCGTCAAAAAAGCATATTACGATAAAATAATTACAATTGTTTTTTGTTGACAAATAACCGTAGAGTAATAGGTACCTATTGTTTCGCGTTTCATAATAACATAACCGTGGTTACTGATCAATAGGGCTCGGATTTTTATGTAAATACATATTTTTACTGTGACTTGATAAATTAATTTAGGTAAGTGATAAATTCGTTTCAAGCGATTTCCAATGTAATGGACTATATTTTATTTTACATATTTTTACATATTTTGCCATAAGTACATATTTTTACATATTTCTCAATAATTCCATTTTTTCCTACATATTTCGACAATTTGTTCATTTACGATTTATTAATAATTATATAAGATTGTATTTTTCAATACAGACAATTTCCCATGTTTCCAAACGTACGTTAACAAAATATTACCAATTATTGAACTAATCGACCGTAATAAATTTAGGACTTATAGAAGAAGCTGAAAAATGCATGGAACAAGTATAAGGACCCTTGGGAGTTGCAGTAAAAAAAAAAATGCACAGCGTATTACATAAAAATCCTGGTTTAGACTGCCTAAAATTAATTAGAAATACACATTGCGAAATTAATGGGGTAATATTGCCGGCTGAATTCACTCCTTTGGACACGACATAAAATGAAATACTATACAATTATTTATTTATTTATTTATATAAACTGCTAAATAAGTGCTAAATTGTTCGATTTTTACTGGGTACCTACTTAGTACTTGATAGTTCTATACGATTGTATCATTTACCCAAAAACGTAATACCAGTCGCTCGTTAACATTATGAGCATCGCACGTTATACTGTAGCCTCGAATTAAATAAAACAGTGTGATGTTCACGATTTTACTGATATAAAATATGTATTATGTACTCAAGTGTTTTAGCAAATCAAACTACTACTACTTTTTTAGCATGTTATTTACATGTTCTTCTACCCGTCTGTCCGGGGTGCTCATCCACACAAAAACTATAAATTGTATAATATACATATATTATATTGATATATTGTAGGCCATATTCGTCACATTTCGCTTTGGTTTAAAATCGATTTGAACACATTAAATTTCCGGTTCGGTGAATTGCGTCCCAAAAAATAAATGTTAATACACAGCTAGGTGAATTGCATCCCCGATATTTTTCCAAGTAGATGAATTGCGTCTTCGGTATTTTTTTGAAATACCACGCACAAATGTCATGATTTGCAATCCGTTTTATTCATTGAAGACGAACGAATTAATACATTTATAGAATACATATTTAAAACTTACATTACAATCGATGCAAGTTTTCCACCAAATCTCTGGGCTGAGTTTGCATCAAAAACAAATCGAACAACCAACAGTTGTGAGGCATTCCACTTTAAATTAAATAATGTATTTATTTCTAGTCATCCAAATGTTTACAACTTTATTGATGTTATAAAAGATATTCAGTCCGAAACATACATAAAAATACGAAGTAATGGACAAAGAAAATCTCGTCAAATCATCGAAAAAGAAAATTATATTCGAGAAAAAATGATTGAATATAACAATAAATTATTGACCAGATTCGAATATGTTAAAGCCGTTTCATTTAAATTTTTACCAGTTTAATATACATTATATACTTTCATATATCACAAATAAAAAATAAAACAGAATTTTTGGAAGAGTATATGGCCAATCTCCTCGCGGTGTCTTCTGGGTAATGCTAATGTTAATACTAGGACGCAATTCACCTATTATTAAATTACAACTCGGACGCAATTCACCTAACGCCCAAATTTCACTTATGTATAGTATTTCAACTGTTATTGGTAATATTTATTTTTAATTCATGAATAAAGAATGGAAACTACTAACGTAAAGCGTGTTTTTTCTAATACATCCAAAAACAATAGTATTTACAACACGGGTACCTAAACATAGTTTAATAATAATAATAGTAATAATAATAATAATAGTAATTAAATTAAATTATAAATCATTCGATGTATTTCAAAAAATCCACTACGATGATTTTATTATATTAACTTATTCAAATTGTCTATCTTTATTAATTTCTTTTATGCTTTTTCGATTTAAAATAATGAATGTTTGAAAAATTTGATTACTCGCAACTGGTTATCGTAATATATGTAATTTAATACGTATTACAATTATATACAGTAATTTGTGAAAATATAATGTGTGTCTTATTCAGAAATATTAAATGTTAAAAGCGCTACGAAATTTGATAATTTTTAATGCACCGAATTACTACTGTTTTACAGTGAGTGTGAGAAGCAAAGAAATTATTTTCGGACACGTACACGAATATTCGATTGCGAGTTGTTATGGACAAATAATAATGAATACGTTGAAATAAGAACGTAGTATAACTGAAATGTATATGTATTAATACGTGTTTTGAATATTAAGTTATAACTGTGATGACACTGCACACAGTTCATCCAAGGTTGTTTACCCCGAAAACCAACACTGTTTGTACATTTTGTCTCCCACGGCATTCGACGTATAACAATAGTATACATTGTTTTTAATTATTTTTGTATTCTAAATCGTGGCGATAATCGTAGACTTTTTCGGCCGCAAGTTAAATCCTATTTTAAACGGATTTATTGTTGTGGCATGGGCGTAATCGCAATATCTCGTCTTGACGTGACGTTGATTCGATCGTCACGCAAATTCGGTTTGTATCAGATTGTTCTTAAGCACCTGGGACCTGATTATCCAAACAGGAATTGGCGTTTACGGCATTTAGATCGGGTCAGATGACAGTAAACAATGACGTGGGGCTAAACCGCGTAAAGCCACCGGTAAAATTTGATTAGAATGGGAGATTGAAATAAAAAAAAAAATTACAATAGAATACATATTACATACATTCTGTCCAGTCGCTATAGTTCATATAATGGTATACCTACTAACCTACCTAACTTACTAAGGTATAAAATATAAATATAATATATAATTTGGGGTTTTACGGGTTCATATGGTAGATATCATACTAAACTATAGTAAAATTACAATAGATAAAATATTTACGGTAGATAGCATATTGAACGAGTACCGAATCGAAAGTAGCAATAGAGAAACTTAAATTAAAATAACAACCTAAAATATAATTTAAGCTGTCGAGGATTTTTCAACCAAACAGCTTGCATATTTTTTATGTTGTTTTACATATTGTTTTATAATATTTATCGAATTAAACTAATTGTGGTGAAACATCACCTTTTTAACAAAATTGCTATCATTTTAATATTGTTTAGATCCATTTAATTAATTCTTCTACTGAAATTCTTCATAATATTGTATTTTTCATTAAATAATATTGTAAATTAGTTAACGCTCAATGAAGTTTTTATGGCGTAGGTTGTTGATAAAAATAATAAATTATCATTATTGAGATTATATTAGTTTTTGTTTTTATCAAGGAACAGAACATATTGTCATTTAATTTTCCTTTTACCTTTTCTAAAACATAATTTAAAATTATGTTCTCTTCTCCTTTTGTAGCAAATATAGATTTTTATATATAAAATTAATAAATTATTATTACATCAAAAATCTACTTAAACATTATATTTTGAACATTGAAAATTTTGAACGTCAACTAGAAAACTATTCTGACCCGTGTAAAAACGAATACTAATATTATAATTATGTCGGTTTTAATCGTACTTCAACGTTTTAATCACTGTTTATTTCGTTATAGTATTGCATTGTATTGTTTTAGTATTTTTTTTCTTATTGTCTGTTTTCCATTTATTTGCCACGTATTAGGATAACGTGGGCTTAAATCCAAAACATGTTCATCTGATAGGACACAGTCTGGGCGCTCACACCGCCGGTTATGCTGGCGAACGGATCGAAGGGCTGGGCCGAATTACCGGGCTGGATCCGGCCGAACCGTACTTCCAAGGAATGCCTTCGCACGCCAGATTGGACCCCACTGACGCACAACTGGTGGATGTCATACACACCGACGGATCGTCCATATTTCTATTGGGTAAGCGTTGCACGCAATTCAGTTTACCAATAATATTATTATGACACCACATTGTATAATGAATCTACGGAACTCGTATAATTGTGCTGTCGACAGCGGAGACAGTAAATATAGAGAGTCGAATATGGTCTTACTTAGCTTGTAAGAATAAACATATTATTTATTTTGTTCCTACAAATCGAAGAGAGTTAGTTGTCCTTCTAGTGTAAGTGATTACTGCTGGGGTTCGGAACAATAGAATAATAAATTTTAAATAAAATAATAATTTTTAATATTATATAATAACTATTAATAATATGTTTTTTTTTTTTAAATACAGAACATCAAATTGACCGAGTGATAAGCCCAAATATGATAAATTCAATAAAATAGTACATTTATATATATATATATATATATTTTTTTTTTAATTATAAAAATGTAATTAATGTATTAGAAAGTAAAATTATGGTTGTTGCTTTTCGCGATCAACCAGTTTCTATATATATATTTACACATGCATCTGTATTGTATTAATCATTACATTCTTTTTCGGAGTTAATGTGTGCATTACGATTTTCTATTTTTCTTTTCAATCTTACTGACAGTGTTAAAATTGAAAATTATTAGATTTCAGTACCTAGTTTGATTTCGAATGTCATTATAATACCGTTACTGGTATTGGTTACTGGTGTTGTTTTATTGGTTTATGGTTAACCGCATATATAATGTTATAAACATTTATGACGGAATGTGGTTTCCGGATTTATATAGATCAAGAAAATTAAATGTCCTTGGCATGGCTCTTTTATATACATCTACAACAATTATTTTTACGCCATTTCGATCTGCTCAATACCGTAAAAATGGTTTGAACTGAACCGTGGGGTTACTACGGCTACCACTACCGTGGGATAAATGAGTTCAAATGCAGTCAACGTCGCCATTGTGCAGCAATGTCATAACGAATACTGAACAACAATCTCATAATGAAAATTTATGTATATAAATTCGGTCCTTCTATACTATGCCATATCGTGTTTTGATTATTTAATTATATAATAATATTTGTCTAATTCGTCTTATTCAAATGACATCTGTAAGTTAGAAGTAAAACGCCCATGCCAAAAGGTATTATTCGTTTGGTTCGAATTTTTAGTTTTTCTAATGTTGAAGGTTATTAAATTAAAAAAATAATTTTATATTCTCACATAATATGTGAAATAATTGTATGTATTCTACTATATTATTTATTATCGTATGTAAACGATTATAAAAATCTTCCCTTTTTACGTAATTTAGAAAATGACTTTAAAATATGTAATACGTTTATAATTTTAATTTTTTATTGATCCGTTTGATCTGTTAGTATCGTTAAAATAAATTCTATTAATAGAAAACTATGTTTAATTATCAATGTTACGTAACATAACGAAATATATGAAACGTTAAACGAGCCAACTGGCTGACATGCTGGGATATTATACATTATACGTTTTCTAGAATATTAACTGTAAGAAAAGGGTCATTACTCCCTTACGCTACTGCTATAAAATATACTTAGATTGTCTCTTAAACTCGGTTAAATACAGCATACATAATATATATTTATTTGCATTAGGATATGGGATGAGCGAACCATGTGGTCATATAGACTTTTATCCAAACAATGGTAAAGAACAGCCTGGATGCGATTTAACGGAAACACCATTACCTTTAACTCTCATCAAAGAAGGAATTGAAGAAGCAAGTCGCGTTTTAGTAGCTTGTAATCATGTAAGAGCCATCAAACTTTTCATTGAGTCTATAAACTCAAACTGCCCATATATCGCACACAAATGCAATTCGTATCAAAACTTTTTACAGGTAATTAACTTAGTAATTTGATAGATAGTCTTGTACAGTTATAAAATGAAAATAAGTATGTGTTTTATAATCGACTGATTAGTATTCATAGTCGAGCCAAATCATTAAATTTAATTATATTCATTGAATTGTATACACATACATATAATCAATGAATTCGGTGTATTTTAATACTCTTCGAGGGTTAATTTAGTACATAGAATATAATATATAATTATATTTTAGTACAAATGCTGTTTCAAAATTAGAAATATTTTAGGTAAAATATTAAATAATAAATAATATTTAAGTCTTAAAGTACATGGTTATATCCTAGAGTAAAAGTTATATACTAAAGGGTAAACATATTTTTAGTTTATTTAGGCTATAATGCAAAAAAATCATCTTAATTTTGAATTATTTTTTAAATCGTAAATCAATGTTTTTTTCTAAAAAAAATTTGCTACGTTCGGAATCATTTTTGTTTTAATCGTTTAAAAGCCTACAAATTTTAATTGCATTATGTAATTTAGCAATTCACACATCGCTCAAACAATAGTTTACTAAATTTGAAGTGAAATATTTTCAACATTAGGATTTTGTTCTTGAATCATGAAACACAATATCAAACTTAGAAACCAGGGATATATAATATATACGATAACAGATTTCAATGCGCCATTAACCGATTATCCGCATGAGTCGAATACTTAAAACTACGTTTTAATATCAATGGAGATTGAGATTAATGATGAATGCCAATTAAAACCTTCATTAAATATTGTTGACATTTCTCTTCTAGCCTCGCTAAATTAATGTGTTCCTATGCAGAGTTTAATCATCACTATGTTTCAGGGTAAATGTTTCTCGTGCAAAGAAAATGACACTGGATGTGCCATAATGGGCTTAAACACGGTGAGACCAAATCACGCACCGGGTTCTAAGTATTTCATTTCCACTGGGAAGGATACGCCGTATTGTAGTGAGTAATTACAAAATATATATACGCCCTTTGTTTGTTGAAGTCGATGATAAAATTAAAATATCTTTAGGAGTACTGGTTCTATTGTGACTTTATTGATCTTTATGTATTAAGGTTGAAACTTTTCAATATTTAAAAACGCGCAAACAAATTCGAACGAAAAAAAAAGCTCTTTATAGACAAAAATGATCAAATATAATAATATAATATAATGTTTTAATAACAAAAGAGTTATCTACATCACATTCTTTTTAAAAGTTATTCTTATATATTGTATTATAATTTGACTGTCTCAATTTGTATTCATTAATATATGTAAACAAATAATTGTACAGTAATTTTAGATTCTCAGTAAAATATAGACGGATCTACAATAATTGTACATCCGTATATCAGTTATTGATATACATAAAGGTATTAATTTCTATCAAATTTTTTAAAGTATAAATTATCTGAAATAAAAATTTTCGATTTGTTAATTATTCACAAATAATACATTATTTAAATATTGTAGATATTAAATATTGAAATACCCTATATTGATAATGTTTAGGACGGCAATATAAAGTGATGTTGGATTTGGCCAAACCACCTAGAGCCGAGTCCTGGGTTCAAGGATTTATGAAAGTGTCATTGCACAGTGATAACGGTGTTATAAGGAACTTAGATCTGACTCCCAAGTAAGACGAAAATATTGAAATTTTGACCGACGATGATTTGTAAATTAACCAACGATTATACATATCTCAATATTACAGCGGTTATGAACGTATGGAACACGGCACCAGCCGGAGCTTTGTGGTCACTCATCCGGATGACATAGGCCAAGTGAAGCGAGTGGAGTTTTACTGGGAGTACGACATGGACGTGCTGCAACCCAGGTCAATATGTTTTTTCTGGTGCAACGATCATCTCTACGTGTCCAGTATTGGTGTCACGGAAGCAAATGAAGACAGCAGTAGAGGGTACGAAGATAATTTATTAAAATACTTAATTCTGGGGTAGATTAAAAGTAATTCCATTGTACGGGAACAGTGTAGGGGCACGTGTGGACACATTAACATGCTTATTTGATATTTGATTTTTTTTTTTTTTTTTGTAACATCGTATATATCAATAGGGAAGAGAGAGAGAAAAAGAGAGAGTTTTGTATTAAAATCATATTCTACCAGAGCTCTGACTTTTTAACAATAATATTTGATTTGTCATTAGTCATAATATTAATACTGAGTGTGTATTATATAATGATATTAAATAATAATAATGGCAAAATATTTCATTGTTCTGATCTTGAATCGATAGTTAATTTGTTAGTATAATATAGACGTCATAGATACTAGCATACTGTGCACGCTGATATGCTCGTACCTTATTAGTGCGCACATTATATACTTTATATTAATTAGTAGGTAATGTAATAATCTTAGAATATTATATTAACATATATTTAAATTCAAAACGCATGTAGTAAATAATATCTAGTAATCGGTACGCCATCTATTGAACAAGTTAGCAGTTCGAGTTAAATTTGTTCAATATGAAGATGTTAAATATAATATAATGTTAAAGTAACTGCTACGTATTCTTTGTTGGCATGGTTCTTAAAAATGTTTCAAAGGGCAATAAAAATAGAACCTCAATATTCAAACAATTAAAATCGATAGTACCTATATAGTTAATAGTTTATATAATGTATATAAAAAAATATTTTCTACTGTCTTACTCGTTTATAGTTTCATCGTTTTAATTATAAAGTTAACACTATCATAAGTGCTATAAAATAAAATAATAGTAGAAAAATTAATAATATTTTACGAATCTCCAGGAATACTTATGTAATTTATACCCAAAAAGTTATAACTATATAATAAAATTACAAATTAAATAAATATCACTAAGATAGCCGAATTCAGTTAACAAGCGAAAGAAAACATTATACGCATTTCAATAGTCCATGTGAGCTTACGAAGGAATAAATCTTAAACAATATTTTATTTATTAGTGTTCCATACTGCTTGACCATCAATGTATACAACAATATATTATTTATACAATCGTTTTTTATGCGAACTACAATTGAATAAAAAATCCCCAATCCAAATAAATTTTGGACAAGAACCGTAATAATAATACGACTAACGAAAGAAATATTGGACACTAAACACATTATCTGTGGAAGGAAGATGATCTAAAACAACAATATATTTATATATTGTCTTATACCATTGTGTTATGGATAATATCGTATTTGTTGTTTAATCTTTAGAAAACGAGGTGTCCTGATGGATAGTAAACTGTGCAGTCAGGGTCCCAGAGAGTATGCTGATATTGCGTCCAGGACGTCAGCTGTGTTCATTGACAAATGTGAAGACCAAGAACTCTTAACCTAAATTAAATACTAAATTAAATAATTTTGTGCGTGTGTGTGTAATTTTTTTTCTGTACTTGTCTGTGTGAAATGTACATAAATTATATATATATATGCATAATATGTATATGCATATTTTTAGTGTGCACTTTTGCAAATACGATGTACAAACATGTGTGATAGAGAGATACCTACCTTTAAATGTTTTACGTTTTATATCAAAACTTTATTGTTATATGATTTTTACGATAATTATTATATATTATACGATGTTTCTTTATTTACGTGCAGCGTTGCGTTTCTTGTCCCGGTGAACTACGGTGAACCAAAAGCTGGAGCGGGGTTCAGACTCGAACGTGTATTACACCAAAATTAAAACGGGATTGTCGTGATGAGGTCTCGCGATTTGTCTAGCATTGTGTTGTTCTCTTCGGTCACGAAACTCGATTGAAAAATCCGATTTTACTGCGGTTCATACGTACATCGTCGATACCGCACGTAATCATAACAATTTGACTTTACGATTTTCGACCGAAGGTATTGTTTTTATGTATATTATGCAGAGCCCGGACTACATAACGAGTGCCTAAACAAGAAACGCGATAATATGACGACGCTGTTAGGCACAAATGCGCACACCATCTAATCGATTTTCTCTTGCATTAATAATTTGTTGTCCTGCTGCTCTTGATGAAGTGTACGGTAATAACAACGTTATGCAATACTATTACAGGACATAAAACTACCCAGTGCGATTTTACGGAGAAGTTTTTTTTTTATAATTCCTGTTTCCCGTGCATTCCTACAGCAAAGTTATACGAAACGCATGGCCTAGCTTTCAACGGCTAGATTTAAATCGCGCGAGCATCACATATCACATGCAATGTGGGTGGGCCGACATATTCGTTTAAATTGAAGCCTCACGTGTTGTACTCTCCTACTGAAAAATAATAATCGGAACATAAAAGGTAAAATTACCTATCAGCATCAATTGTTCTATTGGTACACCCGAAACATTTTCTCGTTCACTAAGTAATATAATTATGTTTAAAAGAATCTTGAAGTTTAGAGGAAATTAATACACTGTTAGAATGTAGTAAT
This sequence comes from Sipha maydis, assembly GCA_034509805.1. Classification (NCBI taxonomy): domain Eukaryota; kingdom Metazoa; phylum Arthropoda; class Insecta; order Hemiptera; family Aphididae; genus Sipha; species Sipha maydis. Next base: position 287,109 of record JASXSY010000638.1, on the reverse strand, counting down.
GAGACTAAGAAGTGAAAACGGGTTTTTTTTTTAGCTAGACTTTCGGTTCACTAGTCGAAACCCGGGCTCAAAGTGGGACAGGGACTTAAAGAGATTCAGCCCTCCTGTCTCTTATATCGATTATGAAGCGATTTCTTTACAATTTCTCCGAAAAGTTTACTGAAACGCTCAACTAATAGTAAAAATAAACATACACAATATAATAGTGGAAAAATTAGCTTTGTAATTTAGTTAATGTCAATAGATGTTAAACAGTGTTCTACAAAAATAACTAATATTAAATATAAATTATAAATTATCTAATAATATATACTTAATATATTATATATACAATTTTTTAATTTATGTTTTAATTTTGTAAAAGATATTTACAATCTGTTATTTAAAACAATAAGTAAGAAATGTACAAGTTTATACATTTTTACAGCACACGAATAGTTTGCGGAGGAAATTGTTCACCAAAAACACCTTATAAAATATATACCTATTTATTATTAATAACCTACCTGGAAATTGTATGGGACTTTGTGGAATGCTGAGAATGATATATGGATTACAATCTTTGTCCTTTTTTAAACCCTGGTCGACTCCAAGTCTTATGTTTTTCCAGAGTAGGTTAATGGTTATAATAAAAATTTACTGCTTAAACGTATACAGTAAGAACTTAAAATAAATGAATGAAAATTATTTCAGCAAGTCATCATCAGTTTCTAAAGGCCTTGTCGTATTAACCAATATTTTTTATCACGAGCCGTATTTTTCAATTGTTTATATGATTTTAAACCCATTTGTTGATTAACGTCATTGAAGTACGATTGTCTTCAATGTTAAGCATGTTCAAAAATAAAAGTTTTTTATTGATGATTCTTGTTAATTGTTGTTAGGCCAGTAGGGATTAAAGACATCAGTGAAGGACAGTACATGAATCAATAATAAATAATAAAAAATCACAAATTAAAGCAGTTGACATATATTAACAATGTATTCAAAAGTATACTGCACATGATTTTTTTTTTCAAAACAACTAAGACCATGTTGTTGATTAATGACTAATCAAAATAATTTTCCAAATAATATTAATTTCTTTGTATTACCGCTCGCCGGTATTATTGACGGAGATGTATAAAAATAAAAAATACACATTTCAATTTTCAATTTTAGTTCTGTGCAAATAAAATTAAAACACAAATTAAATGTATATAACCAAGTTAGATATAATAAACATTTTTTTTTTACTTTATAAAAAAAGTAAAAAAACCAATTTGAAATAAACTAATAACATTTTATTTACTCATTACTTTATTTCAAATTAGTTCATAATTTCACAATATCAAACATTTTAAAATTAATTTCAATATACTGGTTTTTAGTTTTAGAAATCTGTTTTAATTATTCTCCTGGTTTCGGTTATTGAGAAAAACCTGGTTTGTATATATGTCAGATTTCGAATTTCGATTTTTATCTGATTTCGAATTTTTCCCGCGTACTCCGAGTATTTTGACAACATTTTAACCAGTTTTTATTCTCTGAATAATACGTTTGAAGTTATAGAGGGGAGGAAGGCTGAAACCAAAAAAGTCTATTTTTGCGGTCAATTTGATTCCCTCCCGAATACAACTACGCGGATGAAAATACGGTAGCGGATAAGCTTTAGAATTTATTTGCAGGTGATTTCATATCATAAATCATAGAAAATAGTGACCATTTAATTTTTTATTACGATTTGTTTTGTTTGCTTTTCTCGCAGAATGCGATTTATGAATCATTAATAATGATGAACACACCATTCAAATATTGAAGCGGATTTCGCGTCATTGTCAACATCAATTGGAGTACCGTGAATCATAGACAGACTGACGTGTCCAATCGGGGTTAGGGGGGGGGGGACTAACGGCATGGCAAAAATATTTCTAAACGCGATTTGTTGGGCGAAAAAAAAACCATAACAAACACTTCGCATGCTACGTGGGCGTGGTTACGGTCTATAAATGGACCGGCGGCTATTGCGGCCGTGGTGACGGTGAAAAGTATAAATACCGAATGTTCGGCTCAGAGAGCATTTTCTTCGACAGTCAGACACGCAAATCAATTCCCGACTTGTCCAGACCGAGTGTGTCTACAGAGATTCTCGTGTGCTCTCTACTCTCGCCCAGAGATCCCTGACGATATCTATATCGATCCTTTTACGCGCGCGTCAAAATGAGCAAAGTGCCAGCCGTCGGTATAGATCTGGGAACCACGTACTCGTGCGTGGGTGTGTGGCAGCACGGCAAGGTGGAAATCATCGCCAACGACCAGGGAAACCGCACGACGCCCAGCTATGTGGCGTTCACGGACTCGGAGAGGCTGATCGGAGACGCGGCCAAGAGCCAGGTAAGTGTACGGATAGTAGCAAGTCGATTGTCGATAACGGTCGTTTTGTACGACCCGGGGTGCGGAATCGTAAAACGTGTTGCGCTGGCTCCAAAACGTGCAGACTCCCTCCACTGCGTCCATGCAGCTGCGACGGCGGCACAGTCCATTGCGATAAGAGATACCGTGGTAAGTGATTGGTTTATAATTGTTAATTTTGTTGTATTATAGTATTTACGTTATGTTGATATCGGTCTTGTAGTTGTAGGTTACAATATGTTTTAATACGAAAATCTCAACTAGTTTGAATGAAAATAGTAATAAAAATTGATAAATTATTCACAAAGAATTGAAAAATTCGATAAATAATTAGTTGGTTACAAAATAATCGAATAATTAATAGAAAACAATAAAATTAATTAGAACGGTGGTCTGAACCTAAAAGCTTTTTTTCCATCTACAACTACAAGATTAATATAAATATAAAGTAAATGTTCAAATACAATAAAATAAATCATAATAAAATCAATAGTCGTAAACCGATCACTTATCACGGTGTCTGCAGAGGGTAGCACCATCGTTGCAGCAGTATGAGCGCGTAGTTGGAGGCAGTCGGAATATTACGGAGCTACCGTGGCACGTTTTACAATTTCGCGCCCGGGGTGAAGTTAACCGTCTGTCTCGCGCGATCGGATCGTTCACGATCTGAACATGCCAATAAAATGGTCGGTTCGTGTGCGGTTGACATAACATCGGACTAATTGACATCAACGCACCACGTTCCGTGCGCAATTAAGGTAGCTGTTACGTCGTCGTTGTCCGGTAAGTACGAAATTACTTCGTACCGCGGGTGGAATAATGATTGGAATATTAAAACGTACACGAGAAATCGGTCAACATACGGTTGTTTTGCATAAACATGTAATATTGTAAATTGCGACCTACGTTATTAAACAATTGGTATGCGAATACATCACCAGATCAAGGAAATATCACGATAAAATTCGATGGAAAAGTTTCGAGGAAAAAAAACCTGTCACTGCACATGTTCCGAGCATATAAAAAAAACACGATCGAGTCTACAACGTTGACGGGGAAGGACTGTTGCAGGATGCAAGGGACATACACCCGCGTAATTAAGGCCACCCGCAGGGGCGCCAGGTGGGGCCACGGCATCTCCCCCGCTCTTTAGGATAATTTGTTTAAAATGTCATCGTTTTCTTATACTTACTCTCTGATTTAATATAATCATGTGGGGTGGAACATTATACGTTATACATTTTTTTATAATTATTTGATCAATATTTTTTTTTCATTTTTTATTATATACATTAAGAACAAAATAATATTATACCCTAATTTAATGCAATTTTAAATATTTTTTTTTTACGATTTAAACAAATTTATGATAAGTGTATTGTTTTTTCACCGCCCCCCCTCCCCAAGAAAAATGTCTGTGGGCGGCCTTGCGCGTAATGACGGTCCGATCGATCGATATTTAATAATGCAGTAGCAATGATAATGTAACAACAATATAGTTTCAGATTTAAGGGAAGACACTTTCATTGACGCTCAAATAATATTTTAATGATGGTATTATAGTTGTTACGACGCGTTTACAAATTAAATAAGATCATTTGGTTTTACATTTATTTGAAGTTCAAATTCACACCTGTTGCATCCTTCTGTGATAATCGAATTTCAGAAAAATTATAAACTCAGAAATCGAATTATTAAAATCGTTTATATTCAATATAATACTGGAGACGAATGGACACTATCCAACTCAACATATGTACACTAAAATTATTTTTATTCAATATATGTTGAGTAAATGTAGTTTTCAATTAAAAATGACCACATAAATAGTTAAGTTTTCCATTTTAAATATATCTAATTGGTGATTATTATTAATTATGATAATTGCTAGGCTATCAGAATGATTTATATTTGATTGTCATTCCTAAATTTAAATAAATACTTTTTAATTTCAATCGTAAAAAGATATTTTACTGTCGTAACATTTACGTATTCATATACTATTATAAAATAAAATAAATTAACTAATTTTGTAATACTTTAATTACTTTAGAACATTTTTATAACTCAAGTTTGAAACATTTAAAAAATTAATGTACGCAATTCGCCACGAGTTAAGTATATTTTGTGTGTAGAAAAAAATTTTTAAAGAGACATAAATATAACTAAACTATTTTTAAGCACGATTAATATTAATATTTGTTATGATAATTTAACTGTTGTGAATACAGCGTACAGTGTAAATACGCTTTATTATTTATAAAGTCATGAATTATGTATGGATTATTTTATTATAAATAATGATTACAATTCACAATTCACAATTTACAATTCAACTATATAATGTTTAAACACTAAAAAATAATAAAATAAACCTGTATGTGTTAATATAACCTGACGTGTTTATCGTAATAAAACCTAGTTGACATATTAAACAGGAAAAATTGCAAAACGCGTATTGAAAACAATGAGCGAACTGGAACGATTTTCGTATGTGGTTTAAAAACAAAAAGATCAAAAACCCACATATCCCTTTGTATCGTGGAAAAAATACCTTCATGATTCCTGTGTAATCCTTCGTATTATTGTATAACTTATTATAAAGCATGTCTAAGTAAATTATTTTTTAAATTAACATCAAACAAGATAGTACGTCCGAGGGATGATATAAAATGCCATGAAAACACCTAACACCAGTGTTCTCTGCCGACTCATTGTTTTATGTTGAAAACTTTGAAATCCAAACCGTTTGGATCGTCGAATTTCAAAAGTAGTGGAGTAGGGAACAGGTTTATTTCACGGGTACACTTGGGTGTTAGACTTTAGTGTTACACTTGATGCCCTAGCGCAGTTTTTCCCCACCTGCGGGATTCCTTTCTAAGCACTGCACTAGGGTAGAGGTAGATGAAATAGTGATGGTCACAACAATATTATATTTTATTACAATGTAAACCGTACAGACTTACAACCCCTAAGATAAAAAAGGAAAAATCGTTTCGAAAACGAGAACGAACTTGTTGCGTTCTACACAATATTACGCACGAACACTTCCAACTTCTGACGGTTCGAACCGAAGCGCCCGGTCTTCACATCTGTTTTGCCGTCCAGAAGACGTTTCTCGGACGATTTAAACGTCTATATATATATATATACATATGCGTACGCGTGATATTGTACGCACACGACGCAACGCAGTAGCAGTGATAAATAATTACATGCAAATTTCAATGTTACCCTCCCGCGCGCTTGCGGTTTTCGCGAGATAGCGCGTCATCGGATCCGGGTGGCCGGCACGCGAAGGCGAACGACGCCCACGCGGTGTGACTATCGCCGCTGAGACGATACGAAAATATCTCGATGACACATTTTATAATCGTACGCAACATGAGCGTAGTAAGCCGGGCATCGCGGGTCCAACGTAACCGCAGTTCGGTCTTATCCGAAAGCGTATGGTACGGCAGACTTGGGTAGTGTTCCGAATACTTTTTAAACACTTTTTTTTGAAAGCATTTACCTAAGTATTTAGAATACTTTTAACGAGTATTCTGATCACAGTATTCCGAACACCTTTTAAACGTTAAATACTCTTGTTTTCGAAGGATTTTTTTACTTTTCCGTCTGAATATCAGATATTTATTATTGTTGGAAATCATAAATTATCACAGTTATGTAACGTACAAGTATAGTGTAATAACATATGTTTAGGCTACAATTTATAATATTTCTATAATACATCTATAATTTTTGAAGTATGAAAAACTAGAAGTACTCGGAATAATTTTGAAGTATTCTAAGCGGCGTATTCGGAATATAATTTGTATGAAGTATTTAAATACATATTCAGAATACTATTATTTGTAAGTATTCGAGTAGTTAAAAAGTATATTTTACCCAAGTCTGCAGTATAGCCGTAACGCGCTCTATTTTCGGACGGCCAAACGACGAAAATTGAACGAGTTATTTGGAAAAGGGAACATCTACAAAAGTTGAAAATTTTACAGGAATGAAAAAAAAAAATACAAATTTATAAATCCGATAGATCCGTTCCCTTTTGGAAATAAACGGAATAAAGATACACTTTACTGTTACCGTAGGAACACGATGGATACGTTATGTTTTCGCGCGAAAAATAGTGCGTTTAGCGGGTAATGGAGATTCCGCTGTAAAATCTGACAAACGTTAAAATATTGGAACATGTTCCGTTTTCCGAATAATCCATTCGATTACAATAATAGTAACAATGGTTAACGTCGAGAAATCGTAACGGCTCGGATCGGACGCCCGCCACCCGTTCAATATTACCAAATCGGGCCCGTTTGAAGAGAACGCATCGCGTTAGCGTACGGTATTAACGCGCGCAACACGTCGACGCCGTGCGTGAGAGCGATGGTTTCGCGGGGCCGACGCGTTTCGTGTGACCATAGACGGAGGCGGTCACTCTCGGCGGCGATGAATCATATCTCATGGCGCGTGCGACGGAGCTGCCGCGTCTCGAACAGATCGGACGCGAACCGCGAAACGCTCATCGGATCGATCACGCTTGTGTTGATAAAAAACATGATTATTTCAAAAAAACTGTTTTAATCGTATAGAACATGGTTTTTTTTTGTTTAAAATATGTTTTTTTTTAAATGATTTTTTTCAACTGTTTTAAACATGATTTCATCGAATTTAAAACAAAATAATATGTAATTTATTTAAAAAAAAATCAAATAAAACTAAATAATTCAACACTTGCCTCATCAGCTGGGATTGAAAGAATTTTTTCTTCATTTGGAATTATCCACACCACAAAAAAGAACTAGGTGAAAAATTCTCAAAATTAATTTCAGTTTTCAAATCATTAAATCCCAAATAATAATTTCCATATTATTTATGTTTTAAAATAATAAAGTTTTTATTTACAATATTTTCTATTTTACCTTAGACTTTGAAAATGTTATACTTTAAATATTAAATTATTTAATTTTAATATGTTAAATTTATTTTAAGAGTGCCAGTAATAGTTTTGTACTTTGTTTTTTTTTTTTTTTGAATTGTCAATTTATTGTTTTAAAGTCTGGTTAAAGAAAACCTAAAAGACAGTTGTCAGTTTCTAAATGCAATACTTAAGCAGTTAAATATGTTATACTTGTTATATTAAAACTTAAAAGTTTAAGGACTGATAGTTATTATTTTTTTCCTATTGCTCATTTTTATAAATTTAAAGATAATTTATTAATTTAAAATCTAGTTATTAGAAAAAAGAAAATGTTTAAAGACTGTATTTTTTAATGATTATTATTTTGTTATTAGTTTTCATTGTTTTTAATGTTTAACAAAATAATATAACAATTTTATTTTAACAAAGAACTAAAATTTATATTTTTATTTAGGTTGAATGTACCTACACTATAGTCTGTACATTTTAAATTTAAGATATATTAGTATTTAAATATTTAATATATTTAATATTATGACATACTATGACATACTATTATTCTAACATAATATTCAACGTTTACCAATTTACCTACCATAATACCATAGTACCATATCAAATATCATTGTTATTATAAAACCTATTCCCTTAATTGTAAAATTAGTTTTTATACATTTTTTTTTGTTATTTATTAAACAAAAAAAAATGTTTTAAGTAAATGATTTTTTTTTTTTTTTGCTGTTAAAATCATATGTTTTAAACGTTTTAATCAAAACCACGTTTGATTAATTTAGATGTTTAAAACATGTTTTAAACTTCATGTTTAAAACATGTCAACCTTGTTGACGATTACTATCGATTATCGTCGCAATCATCTCGGCGCACAGTGTTTTCTCGCGCTCAATATCATCGCCCTACACGTGGGCGCCAGTAAATTTATTACAATTATTGTTTTTATTATTATTTTCGTCGTCGTCAGTGGCGGCGTGAACATATTATTTCAATAGCGCAGTCGACAATTCTCAACACCTAATCTATTGGCACTTTTTCGCTGTTGGTTATTATGAATTTAATTTATATTCAATCGATTACGTTATAACAAGTTCCTAATTTCTACTTAACTACAAACGTCAACATTCAAAACCCACCCATCTATCATATTTTTTTCGTGACGCATCCGCGTCAAATTAACTCCGTTCACGCCGCAACTGGTCGTCGTCGTGCTATAACACCCGGTGGCGTGTAGACGTGGTTATTTCGGGGCGGTCGCCCCTGGTAAAATCGTCCGAACGTCAAATGGGGATGGGCAGTCGATAACCGGACCGTTTATACAATTTTATTGTGCATTAGGTACCATAAACTAGGTCAGGTATTAGTCGCCCAGTAGTCACTTACTTAGTATTTACTACATAAATATTTAATTTCTAAACTAACGATTTCTCCAAACGTTTGATTTATTTTTATTTGATTTATTCGTTAATTTGTTTGGTACAAAATAATTTCTTACATAATTAAATACATACATCTGTATTGTTTAAACGGTAGTTTACACGAGTAACGTATAAAAGTTTCAACAACACGTTATTACCCTATTGGAGATTTTTAACACGTGAAATTTTGTTCTGTATAATATGTATTTATACATTTTAACGTCAGAAATGAAACCGGTCAGCCTTGTCGGTTGGTTTTAAGTTTATCGGTTTGGTACACAAACGCGAGCCTAAAACGTATTGTACGTGACGGGAAAACTATATTTTACTTATACATTCGTATGAAACCAACAAGGTTTACTATAATATATTTATATTTTTTTTTTTTTTTTTAATAGAAAGTTATCGTATACTTTACGACTACATGTCATCACGTTGACGAGGAAGTAATAAAAATATGTAATACACGTAAATAATGTATAACATGCGCGCCATGAGAATATTATAATAATTTATTGTTCCAAACGAAAGATTTATACGATTTCAACGATGACAATGTGTAAAACGTCAAACATTTGAAAACTATTATTTATCACACCGAACCGAACATACCGTTATAAGTTAGTACTCTTATTATGCAGCCGAGTGTACGGATGATGAACAGATATTCTTCTGGTGAAAGCGTTTCGTAAATGTTTGGCTTTGATGACGGTAAACACTAGGAGTTACAGTAGAGAATATTTCAAGTGTTATACACCTGTGTTATAGATATAAAATAGTATACAATACATACAAAGCACGTTCGCGACAAATATGAATAAAACGGTCTAACTAAACTTTCTTCTGGTAAATGAAGTACTTTGCATTAAATATAGACAAGTGGTTCTTGCTATTTTAAGACGAAGTTTGATGTGATATTCGTAATATTTTATTACAAATATATTTATATTAAAATATTCATATATGATGTAATTATTAATAAACGTTGTCTACCATCGCGTTGTTTAGGTGGCCATGAATCCGCGGAACACGGTTTTCGATGCAAAACGATTGATCGGTCGTAAATTCGACGATCCGAAAATACAAGCGGACATGAAGCACTGGTCGTTCCAGGTGGTCAACGAGAACAGTTTGCCCAAAATAGCCGTGGAGTATAAAGGTGAGAGGAAGGTATTCGCCCCGGAAGAGATCAGTTCGATGGTCCTAACGAAAATGAGAGAAATCGCCGAAGTTTATCTGGGTGGAAAGGTCAGTGTTTTGTTTCAGTCATATAATATTATATAATTAATATTTTCACATGTAGACCAACCCTCAGAGTGGATATTTTTTTTTCAAGCAATTTGCTATTTTTTCTACCATAAGTATCCGTTTTTGAAAATATGAATTACACTCTTTGGTCTAAAACCTCTCACAACCAAAGACTAGTATAACTGTTAACCAAATATTGGTTTTTTTTTCTCTTCGGCACAGCCCCTTGAAACAGTCCTCGACCGGTGAACAAGAACTTAAATAATCCATTAATTTGCAGTGTTTATAAATTTTTTAATATCGATCAGTCGATTTTTTTTTTTTAAACTAAAAAGCAAAAAATGCAGTGGAGGATTACATGTAAATTTTACCCTTTGCCTATATTGTAAGTACTTGAATCTTGATTATTAAGATAATTTTGATACAAAATTATATATTTGAAGAAGGATGGTTTTTTTTTATTTACTATAAAAATGTTAAATGGAATATAAACATATGATATATAATTTTTAAATTATTTTCTAAAGTTATATTAAACTGGGTTCTTATGCAAACAAAATACTAATAACATCGAATATTTTAAACCATTATATTTTTTGTATTTAAATTAAAAATGAAATATAGAAGCAGTCTGATCATAACAGCTAATAAATGTAGGCGATATTTGATAATTAATGTGTAAGAATAAAAATAATGATTATTATTATTATTTTCTTCGTGAAATATTATTATTGTCATAAAGTATAAATATCAAATTTTTAAAACCAATTCATCCACAAGAAAAAAACAATTTTGCTATCTATGCACGACGGTCAGATAAGTCGTGTTAAAAATATTTGGACACATTTCATAGTGCAATATGTACATTATACATTTTCTGTATTCATTGTATTATCACCACGTCAAACATATATTACAATTAATTTGTAACGCCATCAGACTTAATTTAAAATAATGTCCTCCGTGGAGGGTTTGAAAGTGCTAAAATAATCAACTCGGTACGATTCAATCGTCTACCGGGCTGCGGTTCTCAGAACTTTATCGAGTACTTATAATATTTTATAGACTAAGGGCATTACTTTGATTTGAAAATCACGCACTACACTGCAGTGCACATTTATTACACCATCACGAAATTTTAAAAGATCGAACGATTTGATTTTTGTTGTGCGTAACGAATTTTAATTAACGTCGATGACGGTAAGGGAAACGTTTTTGCCAACTCATCACTCCGGTAAAACATCGGTCGGGGACGAGCGTGAAAAGCGCCGATGCGCGACGCTTACGGGTAACGGGGAACGTGCATAGGGATAAATAACGTGACTCGGTGTGGCGGTGCTTCAGGTCACCGACGCCGTGGTCACCGTGCCGGCGTACTTCAACGACTCGCAAAGGCAAGCGACCAAGGACGCGGGCGCCATAGCGGGGCTGAACGTGTTGCGGATCATCAACGAGCCGACGGCCGCGGCGCTGGCGTACGGGCTGGACAAGAACCTGAAGGGCGAGAAGAACGTGCTGATCTTCGACCTGGGCGGCGGCACGTTCGACGTGTCCATCCTGGCCATTGACGAGGGATCGCTGTTCGAGGTCAAGTCGACGGCCGGGGACACGCACCTGGGCGGCGAGGACTTCGACAATCGGCTGGTCGCGCACTTCGCCGACGAGTTCAAGCGCAAGTGCAAGAAGGACATCGGTGGCAACACGCGCGCGCTCCGGCGCCTGCGGACCGCGTGCGAGCGCGCCAAGCGCACGTTGTCCTCCAGCACCGAGGCGTCGCTGGAGATTGACGCGCTCCACGACGGCGTCGACTTTTACGCCAAGATCACCCGGGCCCGGTTCGAGGAGATGTGCATGGACCTGTTCCGGTCCACGCTGTCGCCCGTCGAGAAGGCGTTGGCCGATGCCAAAATGGACAAGGCCAGCATAGACGACGTCGTGCTGGTCGGCGGTTCCACTAGGATACCGAAGATACAGAAAATGTTACAGGCGAGTGCGCCGTTACGGCATCATCGTAATCGTCTCGTTGGTCCCGTACCACAGTGCTTCTCAACCTTTTTTGTTATAGGAACCCCTAAATGTAATGTAAAACTGTCAAGGCTCCCTTCCATGGATGTAAAAGCAAAAAATAAATAAAAAAAGGTCATCAGTATTATTTTTTTTCAATGATATACGAATATACTATACTTACATGCACTAATTTCACAATTTCACACAGATAAATTATTAAAATGTATAGATGTATAAGACTTAAAAACATATATTATAAACAAAAAAAGAATTGGTAAAAAAGGCTAGGTTAATAATAATAATAAATAATAAAAATAAAAAAATGTGAATTAATTTTATTAATGTGACGGTTGGGCTTGCATATTTTCGCATAACATATTTATGTCAGGTGTGATATTCGAAACTTTCCCGATTTAATAACAATTTTATTATTATTTAATAACAGTAATCTAACATTAGACTTTATCGACAATGATTAATCATATGGTCGGTTATAATGGTTATATAATAACTGAAAAACCAAAAATATTTTAAATAAAAAAAATATTTCAAGGCCCCCCGATCATATAGCCACGGCCCCCAGGTTGAGAAGCACTGCCGTACCAATCCCATCCCCCTTTACGGACATAAGTTTAAATGTATTTTTTCCTACTTTTTTCACGTTCAAACTGAAAAATCTACGATTATTATTATTTTATTTATTTTTTTTTTAACTCGATACCCCCGGTTGTGGAACGGATCAAACGTTGTTCCAGTAACAGTGTTATTAATGGGTACGGTTCGTAATGCAATACAATACAATCAATATTCACTTATTACAGTAATAAAAATCTTGACGTGTTTCAGATATTTTATACGATGTTGAATTTTTCACAAGTGTGTGTGTGTGTGTGTGTGTGTGTGTGTGTGTGTGTGTTTGATTTCGTTCAAATACGAGTATTATAACTAAGGGGGCTGTAGAGGGCGAACGTGCCGTTTATAACTATCCATGGGGATACACGCAGAGCAAATAATATCTAATAATTAAATTTAAACGTCGAGAAAGATCTGTTTTTGAGTGCGATATTATTTTAATATCATGTCAAAATATGCCAACCATAAACCGGAAAAAAAATAAACACAACAGTTTTACTCGTATATGTTTCTTCTGAAATCCGACTATTCATCGTCGACCGAACCCGCTGTGACAGACGGCTAACACTAAAACTGCCACAACGATATCGCGATAAATCAAATACAATAACGGTTTTTTACCCGACACCGTTTTCAGACCCCGTCTAACTCATATTCCCCATGTTTCCGGTACAGGATTTCTTTTGCGGCAAATCGTTGAATCTGTCGATCAACCCGGACGAGGCCGTGGCTTACGGGGCTGCCGTGCAAGCCGCCATTCTCAGTGGTGACACTAGTTCGGCCATCCAAGACGTTTTGTTGGTCGACGTTACTCCACTTTCACTGGGCATTGAGACGGCCGGTGGAGTGATGACCAAACTCGTCGAGCGCAACTCTCGAATACCGTGCAAACAACAGCAGACGTTCACCACGTACTCGGACAACCAGGCGGCCGTCACCATCACAGTGCGTATACCATTAAATCGAAAATACAAAATCACAATACAAATCGAAAATCGTATACAGAATGTAGTCCTACGAGGATCAATACTACGGGCTTCGATAACTCACTGTTGTATTAATGAGCGTCACACATTTATTTTTTTCGAACTCACCACCAACCACGTATTAATTAGAACGTATTAATTTTTATTTAAATATTGATATAGTTTTAAACGAGTTATAAAAAAAACCCCGTAACTGTGTTCGTTACAATCCTATTTAACGTCAGAAAAATCGCAATGAGTACAGGCTTGCGGTACATTCTGTGTACAACAACATACTTTGTTTCTTTAGTTCACCATATCCGTTACCTTGTTTTCATATGGGATTTCATTGCGATTTTTAATATTATCACTGACCATTTAATCGTAACATTTACAGGTGTATGAAGGCGAACGAGCGATGACCAAGGACAACAACCTGTTGGGCACGTTCAACCTGACAGGGATTCCTCCCGCGCCACGTGGCGTTCCGAAAATCGAAGTGACATTCGACTTGGATGCGAACGGTATACTCAACGTGTCCGCGAAAGAGATCAGTACCGGGAAATCCGAGAGGATCACCATCAAGAATGACAAGGGCCGACTGTCCAAGGAAGACATTGACAAGATGTTAAAGGAAGCGGAGATGTATCGGCAAGAGGACGAAAAGCAGAAGGAGCGTGTGACCTCGAGGAACCAATTGGAGAGCTACGTGTTCAGTGTGAAACAAGCTGTCGAGGAAGCCGGCACGAAATTGTCAGAGACTGACAAGAAAGCCACGTTGGAAAGGTAACGAATCCACGTGGGCCGAGCAAACGCGGTGGTATTGCATTAAGCAGTGTATGGATTTTATAATAAGAACAACCCGTTTATAGGTGTAAGGCGGTGATCACGTGGCTGGAAACGAATACGTTGGCTGACAAGGACGAGTTTGATGACAAATTGAAAGATCTGCAGAAAGAATGTTCACCGATTATGACCAAACTGCATCAGGCCGGCGCGAAAGGGCCGAACGTCGAAGAAGTTGATTAAACACCGCTGTAATATTATCGGTATCGTTTTCAAAGCGTATAAAATGTAAACCGTACCCAACATAATATCTACAAGACGTGTAAAAAATAAACAGTTTATCTATGCCAAAGATGTGTGCCACGTACCAAATGTTTCTGTCAGTGTTAAGTCTAAACATTTTGTTTTGTTTGAAAACGTTACGGAACAATGTATCAAATCAAATAACGGAATCTGTGTAATGTTCTAGTATATTATTTCACGAACAAATAATTCAGCTCTTATGAATTTAAAAATCACGTAACAGAATCTTATTACTTATAATTATTCAAAATGTAAACCTATAAGAATTAACATTGCCATATACAGTTTATTATACGAACCGACTTCATTAAAATATTATCACGTAAAGTGTTTCAAATTATTGTTATCCTTAACTTTGAAAACGGGTTATAATATTTATGTACATGTCAAACGAAGTGAAATGATAACCACCAAATGTGATGGAAAAAAATCTGGAAATAATTTGTTCTTTGGGGGCTGAGTTATAATTAAAATTCAGTGAACATTTAGACCACACATATTCGAACACTTAATAAATAAAAAAAACAAAAAACAAATCAAATATAAGTAAAAATTCGTTAAATATCTAAATGTTCTTATAATATTGTATATATCATATCGTTTATTTTAATCGACTGATAAAATTTAAAAAGTAGATAAGCAAAATGTTTGAATAAAGTTCTACGATATACTATACACTACGATACAATCGACTGTCAGAACATTTTAACACGCAATAGTGTATTTATGACATATTTAATTGAAAAGTTCGATGAAAGTGACATTTACGAATATGATAATGATAAGATAAGGGGCTGTGATAATTATTTAGGGTGTATAAGTGATGCTAAAGAAAAAATGTATACGCAAACTGACAAACACGTTGTGCTTAGTTCTTACTTTTATCGCTTTCCCTCTCTTGTAATATGCCACAAATGCCATATTTTTTACAACACAAAGCATCATAAATTAAACATAAATTACATTTATTAATGTAATACATGAAATGATCTGTTTATTTAAAATTAAATTAATTATTTAAATCTAACGATGACCCGCTACACTCTTATAACGTTGATAATATAAAATATTTTTTACACTATTCTATTAAAATCAATATTGCTGTTTTTATTAGTTTTCGTAGTGACTGAACAATCTTATAAGGTATTTGTTATTTGGTGCGGTAACAATCAATTACATTAACCAGTAGGTAATGCTGTTGCCGATTTACTAATTTTTATGTTATCGCGATGATTGCATTATGATTTTGTTTATTATATAAACTCGTTGTTTTGTACAATTTTATAATTTAATGTAACAATAATATAATGCATAATGTCATACTATTTTTAACAACATCTGGTCAATTAACATGCTGGCTATCAAATCAATTAAGATAACAACTACAACCATTGAATTACTTAAATACGGTAACTCTGACAGAATATACCTAACAATCAAGGTCTGGATTCATAACACGCGAAAAAACTTCTTTAGAGATAATCAAGCTCCAAAAAATCATATTTAACTCCGTGCAGCCGTGATAAAAGCAATGAAAGGCAAAGCTTCGTATATGCAAAAAAAAGCTGCGGAACAAATTTCTATTTACGTAGGAAAAATAAAATACTATACAATTCTAAATGCCACGACAGTTTATCCCGTCAAAAATAATTAGTCTAATAAATGCCTACAATAATAATTAACTAATTATTACCGTCGTACATTCTTATATTTCTACTTATTCCTCATTATAACTTGTTTAACCTATCAATGTAAACATAACGGGTTTTCACTAGATAAATTTCAATTTTTCACCGATGTATTTCCGACACAACTAGTTCTAACTAAGCACAAGTAAGTTGAAACTAGTGAGGGTCTTATTTGATTCTAGGTTGATCTAGCCAAAACCAGAATTGACTTAAGGGATTTGTGAAAACTAGTTTTGGCGGATTTCAAGTTTTAACTGCAACATAAATAATAGTATTGAATAGGGGCGAAGTGTCTGAGCGAGATAATGCAACTGTGCTTAAACGTACATTTGCTGGTTCAAACCCGGTTAGCGACGGTTTTGATTTCCGTAGGAGACGATCGGACCGAGAGAAGTAATAGTCAAGGCGTCTCCTCGACTGACTTGTATTACAAAAATAAAAACCCCGCAAATCAAGCGAACGCATAAATAATTGTACAAAAAAAAAAAAATAATTAAATAAAATTAACATCCATTGACATTGACAGTTGTCGCTAATTATAATAATGATTATAATTTTAAATTGTAATAACAAGTCATGTTTATTCGCCGATTTAAAATTACAATCTCGAACATTTTATAAACACTCAAAGTATAAATCTTTCTTTTCTTTATTCACTTTTCTCCCAGAATATTTCCTAAACCTATCTTTCATCACGATACGTACCGTGTAAATTACATTACACGTCTTGTGTATAGTAAATAATTCGGCGTTTCGATAAAATTACACACTTTTTAATAATAGAGTGAAAATATGTGAACGATATAGTAGTTATATAACGAACGATAATATTAGAGTTGAAATCAAAACATTCCAAGCATAACTAGATGTTTCGATTAAAATTGGCCAAAAGTTTTACCATTTCATGTTACAAATTGTATTTTAAGAACAGAGGAGGGTATTAAAATAATAATTAAAAAAAGGTAAAAAAACATTTTTTAACGGTTAAATCTACGTCAATTTTAACTGAGATGGGAAGTTTTTAAGATTAAAAGATTAGAAAGTTTTAAAAATTAAAAGATTTAAAAAATTAAAAATCAACATTAAATAATTATCAAAAGATTTTAATACTTTTTAAAGTACTTAACATTTTTTTATTAAAAGATTAAAAGATTTTTTTTAAATTTAATTCGAGTCAGATATAATAAATTAATGACAATGATAATATTATATTACACCTTATTTTGCCGATTACATTTTATTATAATTAACTATGATGCTAATGTTTCATACTTAACGTTGTCTCGAAGGCAGAAATAATACTTTGCGTAATTTAGAACAAAATAATATATAATGACGAGGTCTGCAACGAGACACGCTTCCACTAAAACGTTTTATTGCAAATTCCTATCTAGACAAAACCATGCGATCGACACCGCACGTCAATGCCTCTTTCGTCTCTATAGTAATACAACTTAACGGAGTTAACTTACCCGTTTGGTGATGATGGACTACCCCCTACTATCTGATACGTTACATGCAATCTGACTTTGATCTGATACCGCAAGTTAGCATAACGAGATTTCGAATAAGTATCAGAACCCGATATCAACTTAACTACAATAATTTTAACATTGTCCCGTCACGTGCTTTGGGTAAAGAATATAAAATGAAAATTGTGATCGCTCGAATTCATATTTTTGTGATCTCCACACCTGGTAAAAATAACAAGCAGATTAAATTAAGAAGTTTCACTTTCAAAAAGGTTGTCACGGTGTTATTGCAATTCGGGACAATGTATTACTTGTTATGTTTATTATTAATAAACATAACAAGTAATTTACTGTTAATTATTTAACACTTCTATCAGTATCGCTTTAAATAAAATATGATACACCATGGATTCCATTCGCTCACATTTTGTAATTTTAAGCTGCCGTATTATTTGTCACTGGGTTTTAATAATTTTCTACGGAAAGTATTTAATGAAATTTAATTTTAAACTAAGGTCACCATGGACATTAATTATGTAAAAGTGGAATTGTCAAAGACTGTTTAGTATTTCATACAGGTGTAAAAATGAATTAAATGTCTCCTGTCCAAAGAATTGTTGTACAACGAATGCAAGTATTTACGACCGGTTTCGATTTAAAAATCGGCATCTGGTAAGTTGTATATTTTTATGTAATAACCATTTTACCATAAATTGTGCGTACATTTCATATTGACGGCACAGACTAGACCACTGACAGCCTATGCAGTTGGCCCGGGCTATAGTTTTGGTCATGAACTTATACTAGGGTGATAGGCGTGATTATAGGCGTGTATAGGCGTGATTTCAGCGTTGACTAATATGAGCACCACAAAAAACTATCTCGTGATCGATAATCATTGCAATTTATTTTTTTTATTTTTAATAAATTAGGTCGGTTAACGAAGCGCCCTTTAAAACGCGTCGCTTGCACATACTTTAAATCGGTACACAATGTACAAATGGTTTGAATAAATTCTAATACAATACCTAAAGGAAGCCATTTTATGATTTTATCGTATGATTTACAGTGTACAACGGATTGCTGTCCATTAATATATTTGTATTGTAATTAGTTTGTTGGATTTCGATTGAAAATTAATTGGTATACAATATTTGCACACTGCTGTTGGTTAAACTTGTTTGCGAAAAGTGATTGATTTCTTTTTTCCGATTTCATTATAATCTTCGAATAAATAAATACGTTTACAGTTTTTTGACGTTAGTGCTACGCGTTAAACAAACAAACGTACCGAAATGGGTGTGGCGCCCATCAACCTCACGCGTATCCACCTCGAGAGGTGTAGTAGAACAAAGTCCAGGGACGTAGACACGGATGTCATGGGCCTCGGTCTCCTGGAGAGCGGGTAGGAGTATCAAGTGAATGACAATTTCATATTAAGCCAAACTATCCACGTGTTCGCATGCGACTGTTACTACCGCTGGATGTGTGAAAAACCCACGCAGTTATCCTGAATAATCACCCCGACCGCGCCATTACCATCCGGTACGTCTGCGATCTCGAAATCCTTCTCCTCATCCTCCTCACTCGAACGGGTCCTGTATCCCTCGCAGCGGTACAACATGCGGCAGTTGCATCACATTACACACGTGCACGTAGGTCACCTCGGGACCTGACCATAACGACCTGATCATGGTAGGGCACTCGCGCACGTTCGGCTTTGCATATAATTACACCGCGCGCGTTTACCGGTGCAAATGAAAACAATGCGTTGCGATTGAAAACTGTATTAACGCGTGTAATGCAAACGACGACGACCTTTCCGGCACGGTGCACGTGTGAACGAACCGCGGTACACGATAACATGTATATATGTGCATATTTTTATTTTTTTATTTTTTTTTATGATAATGACAGTGCCGTGGGTTTTTCACCGCGGTGCACTAGCCAGTAACTAGCCGCGCAATCGAACCCCCGGTGTCGTCGGACCGTAGTCGTCGC
This sequence comes from Sipha maydis, assembly GCA_034509805.1. NCBI lineage: Eukaryota > Metazoa > Arthropoda > Insecta > Hemiptera > Aphididae > Sipha > Sipha maydis. The sequence continues at coordinate 267,264 of JASXSY010000638.1, read as the reverse complement.
TAGCTTTCCAGTGCACCGCCGCCCCCGAACGCTTTGGATACCGACCCTCGGCACTCGTATAACCGATATTGATATGGTGTTCAGCAAAAACATCGTCCACGCCAGCTGCGCCGACATCTTTCACCCGTGGACCAAGAACTGTTCGTCTGCGCTTCGCACGATGATGCGCACGTCGTTACTCGGCAGCAGCAAGCTGTTAATACCGTTCCTTTTGGTGAGTGGCCGTTTACCGTGTGTAGTCACGTAACGATGTTGCTACTATTCGTTACGATCAAGGGTGGCCTGGTTTGACCGTTTTCTCTCTCTCTCTCTCTCTCTCTCTCTCGATCCAAAGAGAAAAAGTTGCAGTTGCGATCTACGTTCGCTTACGTTTTCGTTTCGGTTCCGAAACCATGAGGTGTTCGTGCCCTGTGAGTCCTAATCGAAATTCAACGTATCGTTGTCAGCAGTCATGATAAAGCTGTTGCTTCGATACACTCGCGTCGCCGATCGATATAATTTCCAGTATTATTTATGGATTTTTCCGTTGTTTTCGAATGATAATATTTTATTTCCGATCGTAACTTCGCATTAACTATCATTCGGGTCAATGCGTAATTATTATTAAAATTTCTATAAAATCAATACGAAATCAATCGGTTTAAACGCCCGGCATTGGAGCCCCCGATTAGTATGATTTTTTTTATTAATGCAAGTTAATAAAAAAACAGATTAAACTTTCATCTTTGAACTTGATTTACGTTTATCTGGACGGACTGAAATAAAGGAGTTGAAAAAATTCAAAAAATAGTCAACTTGCCCATCCTAGTTGAACGAAATAGTGCGATATTTGCCGGAGAGATTTGTAATAATTAATAATTAATATCTCTTCCGAAGGTCGATTACGTGCTAAGAACGCGAAAGAAAAAGAAAACGACCAAGGAAATCGCCAGAGAGATTATTACCAACATTATTCGGTCCTTAACTATGGGCATGTGTATAACAACATCGTTTCTGTTCTATTGCTGCTCGCTCAGGTACATAATTTCCGTCACGTTACAGTTATAAATTATAACCTATAATGAATGACATGATGATAAATTAGATGATAACCTTGTGACGTAAAGCAAGCCGTTGAATTGGTAAACGATTCATCGGTTTGAATCATTACTATAATGTAAATGCGACGAAGAATAAAATGAAATCACGCGTGTCTTACGAAATGTAATCCTCGATGTAGACAAGGTGGCTGCGTTTCTGCACTCGTCGTTTCGACTTTGTATTTTCGGTTTACTCCCGTTTTGTTTTTAGAATGATCTACAATTGTGGTTTGCATCATTTTCATAGTACCTATTTAGGGTTGGCTCGGCGACCGAAAAATAAATAAAATAGTTGTTTATGTACTCCGAGCGAAAACTATCGTAGAGCAGTTCGCGAACGCATCGCTTGACACAACCGGTGCATAGATAGCGTTAGCGGTATGACCATTTATAATATTCACTATCGATTGCCTCAGGTTCTAATAAATATATTTTATATTTTCTCGTTCTGCTAAATATACTGAACACATTTGCTTTACTAATATTACACATGTACAATACGTCGTTGTACAGCCGAATGTCATTCGTCCATAAGAATAATAATAATATATTCGAACGTTACGGTTATGTTTGTGTTATTCGAAATAATATGATCATAATATTATTATTATTTTTATTTATGATTGCCATTAAGCATTTAAATTCATTAACCGAAATCGAAGTTATATGCAAATGTCCAACCTTCCGTGTGAAATTAATGTACATGCATAATCATTACCAAACCGATAACGAAAACAATTTTATTCGGAAATCAACGAAAACCTATCGGTTTCTAAAATTATTAAAGAGTATGTATGATAAAAATCTCCTTTTCTAGTCGACGAATCTTAAATTTCATTGCAAAAATATAATTTGATGATGTTATTATAGAGTCAGATCACATGATTGCTGTTGTTGTTATGTAATAAAGTGCTTGATTTTTTTTAAAAAAAGAGCTTCCAGTAGTAACTATTACAGTTCAACAATTAATATAAGTACACAAAATATATCTAGTATTGATACAAGTGAAGGTCAAACGGACATAATATATAACAAATTAATAATAAAGATATTGTACAAAAATTAAATAATAATTGAAGCGGATTAGCATTCCTTACATTTTTTTATTTTTTTCTATTATTTAGAACTTCAGTATACAACTATTATAGTTCGACAATTACAATAATACAATATATAATATAGGAAGATAGATTTACAATAGAAAGTGTCTTATTTTAAATTTTTTGAGATGTGGTTGTTAGCTATTCAGGTAATAGGTAAACATAAAGTACAATTATAGCTTAGGAATAATATTGCAACATAAAATAAAAATAGATAATTAAGTAATTAGATAAGAATATGAAATAAAATGTTAAACAATATGGAGTACGTACAATGATATATGGAATTACAATTGACCTTTATTTAATAATGACGTTAGGAGTGACAGGAGGGGTTTTATGATGGCAGTGAATTCGGTAATGAATGAAGTAAATAAAGTTTCAATATTAGGAGATAAATAGGAATGTTTATGGTTGGAGGAAGTTGCCTCGGCATATGATGGTTTATCAGTATTGGAATTTAAAGTGGGTTTAGGAAAGTTAATATGAAAATTGGGAGTAGAAATTAAGTGTTTACGACGAGATTGTATGTTAGTAAGTTTTTTATAAACAGAACAACCCTTGTAATTAGCTGGGTGACTACATTGACATAAAGCACATCTGGCCGGAGATTCTGGTGACAAAGTGCATACGTCAGAACTATGTTCTTCGCCACATCTGATGCATCGTGGAACGTGGTTGCAGTAACTCTGAGTGTGCCCGTAAGACAGACAGCGATGACATTGAGGTGGGCCTTTACGTGGGTGAGGTTTTTCGACAACAATTTTAGTGTGCAGAAGATACTAGATTTTGTATAAGTCCATGTTGTTGGTGGCTTTTTTGAGGTCGACGAAGAAGAGAGGTAGAGGTGATTTATCGGAAGAGCGCTTAATGTTATGAACGTGAGTAACCTGGTGTCCCAATTCCGAAAGAGCGGTAATTATATCTTCAGTAGTGGTAGAGGGGTGGAGATTGCGAATCACTACACGTAATGGGCGCTTATCATAACATTGGTATGTATAAAAACTCATATGGGTCTCAATTAGATATTTAATGAGTAGTCTGTAATGCTCATAGAAATGAGTATGGATGATCAGGTATGAAGAAGTAGTTTTACAGATAAACTCAGTTGTATTGATAATTTTCAATAAGTTTGAGGTGAAACTGGAAAAATTACTCACGCCTTTAATATAAACTGCAGGTAGTTTAGGTGGAATTGTTTGATCAAGTGCTTGTTATAAATTGCCAATGTAATAAAATGCTTGTAACAAGAAATATAACTACAAGAGACAATGTAATAAAACGTTCGTGTACAGTAGCGAGGCTTGAGGTTTTTGGTCGGGGAGACACTGAAAAAAATGGCACTAATACGCCTTGACTCCATCCCTTTTTTTGTTCTTTATCCCGGCAATTATGGCCATTATCTATAAGGTAAAAAATAAATTATTTTTTAGTTCAAATATTTTTTTTATTCAAACTTTGTTCAATTCGTTATTTAATACTCGGTGAATGATGTTCTAGATTTATCTTAAGTTTTCTCTCAGGAATAAAATTTCTGATTCACAGCAGTATATATCAGGTAGGCAATCTACCACAGGTTAGGTACCTAGTGCTGTTTGTACGTACCTTAGTGTATGATTTAAATCTAATAAAGTATCAAAGTTATACCAAGTTTGACATAATACGGTGGATTAATATAATCAATTAATACATAATCCTAACCTAACCTTAATGCATTAGTATTTCGAACTATTTCTGTTGCTCCGAACGATGTCATTTGAAAACATGAATTGAATGTTCTAATTGACTTCAGGAGCACGTTAGAATCTAGATCTGTACCGATAAGTAAACCATTCAATGGAATGATAGACGCAGAAATGAATTGGATATAAATGTTCGATGTACCTGTTGGCGTTGTTGGTCATTTGCTCTGCGTGAGTCAACTACGAATCATTCGCACTATCGGATTGGCATTGTTCGTCTGTTCTTTGCGCTCTTCTATTTCTCATGTTTGTTGCTACATTTGTTCTACGACAAAAATTGGCATTCTGGCGTCTTCTTGGAATTTTTAATGACACAAACAAATAGAAAATATTCAAAGTATTTATTTATGTTTTTTTTTTGGTTACGTTGCAACGTCGGGTAATTCATTATATTAACCACTAATAAATAAATATTATTCTCAAATCTTATAACCCCCATAGCAACCATTTATAAACAAAAACAAAAATTTCTATCGTAAATCTCAAAATTCCTGTTTGAGCACCTCCAGGGGGTGGAGTTAGGTCCATATATAAACCCTATAAACCCGCTCCACGACATTCTCTATAATTTAAAAAAAAAATCAAGATAATCGGCCCAGCCGTTTTCAACTGATGCAATTTCGAATTTGTTGTCTCCATTTTTATATAAATAAGATATAGAAATTTTCTATAATTATCTATGTGTTTAATGTTTTTACATGTTATACAATTATTTTATAGTAATTTATTAAAATGTAATATTGTAGTATGTATAAATTGATGATTAATATTTGATAAAATTGATTTAGTAAGTACCTAGTTAGTTTGGATATGTAATCTAGATTTCGAATTGAGCAAAGAAAAACGTTTTTTTGTGTACCTATAATATTCAGAAGACCACACATATACTGCACATACTGTTTTTTATTTTGCCCCGCAAATCCTAGCGCCGTCTCTGATAATGAAACCACTGTTGTCGGTGGGATTAACGAGACTATAATATTGCTAATAGTAAAATTGAACTCTACTGATTATATTTATTTGTATAACTCAGTTTGATGGCAAGCGTCATAAGGGACCACCAACGTTGAATTTTCGCCAAACAGAAATCTGAGAATAGTATAACATTGCGAAAATGCAATTATTTAACACAGATGTGTCCGTAAATCGCAAACGTATAGTCACTGTCCACGCAAAACGTGCTCTGTTCTCAATATGATTTTCGTGATGGTAACCGAGTATCGCAATCGAAACGCATATTGTACCCGTATCGAACTACGATAAAACTTGTGAATACAACATTTTTTTTTTTTCAGGAATCTATTGGGCAGATTCACGCACCTCACGATTGTGTTTATCCCGGGATTTTTGTCCGGGCTATCGTACGTCATACTACAACCTAAGATAAAAGTTCATATTTTTACAACGTTATGCAACGCAGTTAGTCGTCAATATATTCTATTGTTCTTATACGTCTACAACGAACACCCCTATTAACGCTGACGGATTTTCACCGTTTCACCCGCGACTTCGTTTGTTTACAGGCACTCGAATCGGTCGTACTGAGGATGTCACGTTCCGGACTGTTGAGTCTCAACATTTACATCGAAACGATATTTTTCATGATCACCAATGCCTGTCTAATGTACGCGACGAAAACATCCAAGTTCAAAGATCCCAACTGCACATGGTAACCGTTTGCATCGTCTTGTCCGTTAAGACCGTGGGCTTTAATTGCGCGTCGTGAATTTCAGGTTCTTCAAACCGGACAAATATCAGCAGAGTGATAAAGGGGATAAAGAACAACTGATTTTTCAAACAATATTCAAGGTAATTAATATAATAACGTTCGACGAATGATTTTGTTTAAACCACTATACGGTTAAATATCAATTACATCCGTTCAGTATGATAATATTGTTCTAAAACTGCACCCTTGATCGTTTCTTCACACATCACACGTCACACATCACGTGTCATGCTGTCAAAATATCTTTAATTTTTTTTATCGTAATTTACGATACGGCAGTCTTAAATATCGTACACACTCGTCACAATAAAACGTACCTATAGTATACATATTTCCAGTTGTATGAGCTATCCATGTACATTGTATACGGAGAGCTCATAAAGTACAAATAGTACTAAAAGTGCATTGATGCGTTAAAATAAAATCAAAATACGACTTGTACATGGAAAAATTATTAATGCGTTTCGTTCATACATTTATCCGAACAGAAAACAATTAATTCTTTCGGGTTGGGTCTGGGTTTTGGTATTTTGGGCATGCTGATCAAAGATATTTCCATTCTGGCACCGAGAAACATTCACAAAATGTTCGACATGAGCACGGTGAAATCTGGTATTTTTACTGGTTCGTACGTTGCCGTTTACGAGGTAAGGTTTTTGTCGGCAAATATAATCTCTAAATCAAATTAACACTATTTGTTTACAGTTAACCACCTATATCCTGAACCGATATTTCCAAAAAGATCAGCCCATTCACGCTTTGCCGGCCGGTTTTTTCGCCGGATTGTCGTACGCGGTCAGTCCGAGTCTAACGATCTGTCTTTCCGCGTTCATCAATTTAATACAGGTAAACGACATGCAAAACCGATTTTTAACAGGTTTTTTATTCTTTATGGACTATGCTCCTAAATACCGCTGAAAATTTAAAATCTAGAAATATCTAAAAATGCCGTAAAAAAATATTTTCTTATTCCTTAAAATTGCATAGTTATGTACTAATATTTATTTATTTATTTATTATGTAACATCGGTTTATATAATACATTAAATGTATATCATAAATCATAAACTGTACGAGGATAATATTCTTAAAATTTGCTACAAAAATAAGTTTTAATAGGGCTTAACATTATTATCGTTCGATAGTACTAGTACATTCTTGTTATGTTTGTATTATAATCACGTAACCGTAGAAAAATCTTAAAATACAAATTCAAATATTCGAATATTGATTAAAAAATTACAAATATACACTGAAAACCCTGAAGTACTTTGAAATTTCTTAAAATATAAAGAAAATAATTTTATAATCAAAAATTCTCATTCAAAAGTATTTGAAACGAACTATGAAATTATGATAACACGGACGTCACACAGAGAGTTCTCCATAACAATAATGCAATGTTGCCCAGTCCATATCATTAGCCATAATTATCAATAAATTGTATCATTTGTAATTAATATAATTATAAGCTTACAATCATATCAAGAATAAAATATACGGCGATTGTAAACTGCGCCCAAAATACAGGTAAACACAAAATCACACATGTAAACTGCGCCCGAGTTTTTATCAAGAGTAAAAAGGTGACATGTAAACTGCGCCCGGGTAAAATACTTAATTCGTTACAGCCGTTTAATTTGAATAATTAAAAATAAAATATAATTTTAAAAATTAAAATAATTATAAATATTACAAATAATTAAATATGGTGGATACATATTCATCAATTGGAATTTGACTACTATTATATTTATTATTTAAATTTTCTAACTTTTCGCGTTTTTTTTTTTTTTTTTTGTTTTGTAGTTTTGGAATTAAAACGGTTTATTTATACTATTTAGTTTAATGTAAACTTCTATTTGAATTCCTTTTAACTTTTCTATGAACATGAAAATATTTGGATGAGTTGTATAAAAGCTGGAATTAAAGTAAGAATGTTCTATTGTTAAAATAACCTACTCATTAACTTTATTAATAACTGTAAATTTAATTAATTGTGAAATTTTATTGTAATAATTCTTGAGCTATAATGGTTTTTGCCGAAAGCTAATAAAAAAAATAATAATAAAATAAATAAAAAAATTGAGAATGAAAAGACTCACATGCATTTGTGGTTAAAGTTGGCTCTGCTGATGCTTGAGCCCATACTTCAGGTGGATACTGAGCTTCTTCACTTATATAAACGTCTACCAAATAAAATGTCTCTGATATACTTGAAAAAGTACACAATCGTCAAACATAGAGACTTTGATAAGTGAAAATTTAATAAGTTAATAAGTCTGGCGCAGTTTACATTATACCTTTTTAACATAGATAACATTTCGGGCGCAGTTTACACTATACCTTTTCAACTAAGATAAAAATTCGGGCGCAGTTTACAAAAAAAAAAGGTCATTTGGGCGCAGTTTACGTATGCCCGAAAAAAATAGCACTAATACGCCTTGACTCCAACCCTTTTCTTTTGTTGTTTAGCCCGGAAATTATGGCCATTATCTATAAGGTGAAAAAAAAAATATTCTAAAACTAAAAACAAAATTAAATTATATTTAAAAACTTTCAAGATAATAATATTTAATGTAATAAAAAATGTTTTTTTTTTTTTCTATTCGGTTTGAACCGACACCAATAACAATGTATTATAATTTATAACCATTATTTTTTAGTTCAAATATTTTTTGGTACGAATAGTTATTAACTCCATCGTTCAAAATTACATTAATTAAATCGTCAGCCATGATGAGGACAATATTATAAATCACGTAGGACGTTACGATGGCGCGGCGTGACAATCACGACGGCGACGTCGATAAAAAAATATTGAGGATGAGGTAATTACGAACAGTGAGATGTCTCATACGGTGCGCCGTAACTCCGCACGGATCGTCGCCATTTTATAATATATCACCTCAACTCCGCATACAAGGTTTTTTTTCGACACCTTAACTCCGCATACAAGGTTTTTTTTCGACACCTTAACTCCGCATACGAAGTTTTTTTTAACACCCTAACTCTGCATAAAAGATTTTTTTTAACACTGTAACTTCGCACATAATTTTTTTTAATGTTTAAATAAAAAATACAATACATGTTATTAAAGTTAAATAAAAATAATATTAGACTGCAGGTAATACTAGGTAATTATAAAATATAAAATTAATAATAATTAATGCATACAACAAAAAATCATTAAAATTATAATGTAAGTTAAAATAAATTAAAATAAAATATTATTAAATGAAGCCAAACTTTTTACAAAACTATATCTATCTATTTGGTTGTTATTATATAATTCGATTTTTTTATTTATAAATTGTATATTATTTTTTTGTTTACTTCTAATTATCCTACTTTCGTTATTATCGGCAGAATTCATTCTTATATAAGAATCCGTCTGCATAGCTAATAAATTTTTAATGAATAAAGCAATATTTGGATGTGCTGATGTAAATAAATCACCAAATTTGGCGTGAAAAGACTCACAGTTGTTTGTAGTTCTCTCCAACGTCGCTTCTTTTTTGGCCCAAATACTGGGTGGAAATGTTGCATCGTTTGTTATGTATATTTTTTCTAAGTATGTAATAATTTTTTTAATTCGTACATCTTTGGGTTGGTCATTTTTAAAGTCATTTTCAAAACATGGTTCAACGTCTCATAGCATACGTAGTAAACCCCACTCTGATTAACATTCCCCCTGACCCGCGCGCTCATATTTGTGGGCGTTGCGTCGCATCGTCTATTAGATATAATACCATATTTGGAATGACCCGTATCGCCAGCTCGTATGCACGGCCGTATCGCGCGCTTCTAATCTATTTTATGAAATCCATAACTGTACAACACTACAACGAAAAACCGATTTTAAAAAATACTGAAACATATGCATGATATCTATATATATAAAAATGGAGACAAAAAATTCGAAACTGCATCAGTTGAGAACGGCTTAGCCGATTATCTTGATTTTTTTTTTAAATGATAGAGAATGTCGTGGAGCGGGTTCATAGGGTTTATATATGGACCTAACTCCACCCCCTGGAGGTGCTCAAACAGGAATTTTGAGATTTACGATAGAAATTTTTGTTTTTGTTTATAAATGGTTGCTATGGGGGTTATAAGATTTGAGAATAACATTTATTTATTAGTGGTTAATATAATGAATTACCCGACGTTGCAAGGTAACCAAAAAAAAAAACATAAATAAGTACTTTGAATATTTTCTATTTGTTTGTGTCATTAAAAATTCCAAGAAGACGCCAGAATGCCAATTTTTGTCGTAGAACAAATGTAGCAACAAACATGAGAAATAGAAGAGCGCAAAGAACAGACGAACAATGCCAATCCGATAGTGCGAATGATTCGTAGTTGACTCACGCAGAGCAAATGACCAACAACGCCAACAGGTACATCGAACATTTATATGTGATTCATTCCTGCGTCTAGCATTCCAGTATGAGCCCGATATTGAATATTATGCTCATTCAAAAGTAGTAATTTGTGCTATGGACAAGGAATGCCCGCACTGCCATGCTCTCAAATTCAAAAATGAGCCAGTCGGGATGTGTTGCGCGTCAGGAAAGATGCAACTACCTGAAATTGAAACACCACCTGAACCATTGAACGGTTTACGTATCGGTACAGATCCAGATTCTAACTTGTTCCTGAAGTCAATTAGAACATTCAATTCATGTTTTCAAATGACATCGTTCGGAGCAACATAAATAGTTCGAAATACTAATGCAAATGGTCAACAATACAATTCTACACTATGGATTTTAGTACGTTAAGGTTAGGTTAGGAATTTTAAGAAATCCATAACTGTACAACACTACAACGAAAAACCGATTTTAACAAATAATGAAACATATGCATGATATATTTTATAATATAAAATTAAATTCACATTTTCTATTATTAAATAAAACAAAATAATTATTTGTTTGTCTCGTGTCCTAATTTCTAAGTGGGGAGACGTTGTCTCTTTGTCTCCTATGACGCTTCTCCACTGTTTTTCTGCATCATTATGCCATCTAGCTCTTGATTAATATTATTGCATGTAGGTACGATCGTAATGTTTGTTGTTTGCGTATTCTCGCTAAAAGTTAGCATACGTAAACGGGTAAACCTCTGAAATTAAATCGTCACAAACACTATAAAAATTAAAAACGATATATAATGCTTATAGTATATAATATAATTGTCCACATAGGATCATTAATTAAAATATTCCCGGTTCCGAGTGTTGATTTTTCCCTATTAAACACTATGTTAACATCTTCGCCGATTATCGGCTTCACAGGAAGAAGAAAGACTAAACAATTAACATATTGTCAATTTCACAATAACTTTATTAAATAAACAGATCACAATATAATAAAAAGAAGAAAAAAAATCTAGTTGTCAGCGAAAGAGCACACATCACCTATCGCTGCGCTCCTTCCGCGACCACTAACTAACCGCCCGGTGACTTCTCCTGACAGCGCCAGCCATGATCGCCACGCCATCTGGAGGAGTTAACAACTATTATAATATTTTTAATTCATTTTTTTAGATCGTATACAATCGCATCGATGTAGAATCGTTCAGATGTATACCTATGGATACGATCGTTTTTTGTCTTTCTATGGGCGTTCTCTATCACATCCAATTTTTCCATCCAAAAAGCACATCGAAAGTAGGTTCGAAATTCATCAAGATGGTTACAGGAAATAGGTGAGTTGATTCATGCGTTTCTTTACTGTCACACTTATTGTGTAGTAACACGATCGTTTTCACCTATATGATTGTACGGATAATTAAAACATTTAATCACTTTCATACAATATTAATGGTTTTAGGTGCAAATTAACGATCAACGAGCTAAAAAAACTGAATTATAATGCATTTTGAAAATAATGTGAATAACTGCTGGTCAGATCATCTCAACAAACACAGAATATTTAATATATTCACTTTTGTACAAATTATATTGATGGCACATATTTACTGTGATGAAATTAATGCGCTACATTGAAGTGTAGAAGGCAGTTGTAATAATATGTTAATTTATTTTACTGTTGTGTTATTGTATTATTTTTATTATTTTAATAATTCTATCTACTGTTATTTGTTACTCTTATTTTATTTATTCATAATATACGATTACAGTAAATAATATTAAGTCTATTTACTTTTTACCGATCGTAGTCGATCATAAGAAAAACTTTATTTTAAACCAGGCAAATTCTCAGGAATTTATTTTCGAAAATATCACAAACTTTATAATAAAATATGAAAAGCAGCAAACACATTTCAATACAATCAACTACCCTAGTAAACAAATAATAAATTCATGATAGTACCATATTAACTAATTTTAAATAAGAAGAATACTGGATGTGTTAAAAAATATTTTATATATTTCAATTAAATTAATTAAATTGATAAATTGAAAAAAAAAATGAAGATAAGTAAAACTAAAATTTATGAAAAAAATAATATTCAATAACTTTAATATTTTATTAGATACTTAAATTTTATTCATTAAATTGATGAATTGAAGAAAAAAGTGAATATTAGTAAAATTAAAATTTATGAAAAAAAAAATTATATTCAATAATTTCAATATTTTATTTGATATTTCAATTTATTTAATAAAAGTGATGAATTGAAGAAAAAAGTGAATATTAAAATATTTTAATTTTACGAAAAAAAATTATGTATTACAATTTCAATATATTATTTGAAATTTCAATTAATTTATTTAAATTGATGAATTGAAGAAAAAAGTGAATATAAGTAAAATTTTAATTTTATAAAAAAAAATTATATTCAATAATTTCAATATTTTATTTGATATTTCAATTTCATTCATTAAATTAATGAATTGAAGAAAAAAGTGAATATATGTAAAATTTTAATTTTATGAAAAAAAATTATATTCAATAATTTCAATATTTTATTTGAAATTTAAATTGAAGAAATTAAGAAAAAAATGAATATAAGTAAAATTTTAATTTTATGAAAAAAAATTCTTCTTCTTCTTCTTCTACTTCGCCTTCCTCCCAACTATTTGGGGTCGGCCACCCTTGTCCTACACCTCCACTTTACTCGGTCAATCACATCTCCTCTGCACACACCGACAGCCCTCATGTCATTCTCCAAAGTCTCCAACCATCTCTTTTTTGGTCTTCCTCTTCCTCTTTTCCCTTCAACGTCCATCTTCATAACCACTCTTACTGCATTCGTTTCCTCTCGCCTCATCACATGCCCAAACCATCTCAGCCTATTTTCTCTCATCTTGTCCACAATTGGCGCTACACCAACACTACCTCTCACGTATTCATTCCTTATTCTATCTTCTCTTGTCACTCCACTCAACCATCTAAGCATTCTCATTTCCGCGACACTCATACTTTGTTCTATTCTCCTGTTAACCGCCCAACACTCTGAACCATACAGCATAGTTGGTCTCACTACACTTTTATAAAATTTACCTTTCAGCCTAATTGGAATTCTCTTATCGCATAACACGCCCGATGCTTCTCTCCATTTCATCCACCCGCACTTAATCCTATGTTTTACATCAATGTCAAAGCCCCCGTCCTTTTGAACAAAAGATCCTAAGTATTTAAAGCTCTCAACTTCACCTATCACATCACCATCTATTGTCAGTTGTCTCCTCATTCCTTCAACTTCTTGGTCTCTTTGTCCAAAATCATACTCAATATACTCAGTTTTATTTCTACTAATTCTCAATCCCTTTTCTTCGAGGGCTAACCTCCACTCATTTAACCTATTATTGACAACTTCTAGGTTTTCTCCTATCAGAACTATATCATCCGCAAACATCATACACCATGGTATCTCACCCTGTATCTCCTTTGAAACCTCATCCATTACCACTGAGAACAGGTAGGGGCTTAGAGCTGACCCCTGGTGCACACCTACTCTTATACTGAAACCTTCTGATACTCCACACCGACTCTTGACACTAGTACTCGACCCTTCATACATATCCTGGATCAAATTAACATACATTTTTGGGACATTTTTCCTCATTAATGCCCACCTTAAAACTTCCCTTGGCACCCTGTCATACGCCTTTTCTAAATCTATAAACACCATGCATAGTTTTTTATTCTTTTCTCTGTACTTCTCTACTAATTGCCTAACACAAAATAATGGCTCCATTGTCGATTTTCCTGGCATAAAACCAAACTGGTTTCCTGATATCGAGGTCTCACTTCTTATCCTCTTCTCTATAATCTTTTCCCAGATCTTCATACTATGACTCATGAGCTTTATTCCTCTATAGTTCCCACATTCTTGTATGTCTCCTTTTCCTTTAAATATTGGTACAATAAAACTCTTTCTCCAATCTTCTGGCATTTTTCCCTCTATCAGTATCTTATTAAAAAGATTTTTCAACCACCCAATGCTTACATCTCCTAAAATTTTCCACACCTCTACAGGTACTCCATCTGGTCCTACTGCTTTTTTCTTTTTCATCGCCTTCACCGCATCTCTCACTTCCTCCTCGCCCACTAGACCAATCAATCCTTCATTCCATGACATACTCTCTAAAACTTCTTTTGGATATTCCTCGTTCAGTAATTTCTCAAAATATTCTTTCCATCTTTTTTTCACATCCTCATCATTTGTTAAAACTCTCTTATAATTTTATGAAAAAAAATTATACTCATTAATTTCATAATTTTATTTGATATTTCAGTTTCATTCATTAAATTGATGAATTGAAGAAAAAAGTGAATATTAGTAAAATTAAAATTTATGAATAAATTTATGAATTGCAAAATGAACATCGTTTTGGCATTGTTACAACTTTAAGATCACAGTCAAAAAAAAAAAATAATTAAGAAGGTCGTGTAGACCGTGTAGACTGCAGTGGTCGTGTGCGTATATCTTCTTCTTCTTCGGTAAATTCGGCCACTTGGACCATCCCGACAAACAAACTTGCCTCCAATTTTGTGGGCGTATATATCAACTACCAAGTTTCATAAATAGAGCGCGCCACATGACGGGGTCCCGGATACTAAAGGCAGACCTACTATAAAAAAAAAAATAGGCCGTGGTCTATTCTGTGGTATAAGGTTTATGCGGTACTATTATCTATTCTGTGATACGAGACGAAATTCCGCCTCCTGCGATATCACTAAATTCACGATTTTGTGCTAAGTGGCTCAGTATAATTATTCTGTACTTACGGCAATGCTAGTCGTATACAATAATTGTAAACGGCAATTTTCATATCTTGTTCTTCGTAATTTGAAATTTCGAATGTTTTTGAATTAAGTAATACATTTTATGTTATTTCTGTCCCGACCGGCGGACAACTTAAATATTTCAAAAAAATTATCATTGGTACAAGTTTTTCAAACTGGTGTCGTGCAATGGTTGACTATAAAGAATTCGACTTTCCGGCCGAACTTTGTTGTTCACCCAGTCCGCTGATCGCAATCGCAGGCCTGGACACGGTGAACAATGCCATTCATAGATCCATTTGGGATGCGTTTCACAGTCCTGTTGGTCGTGAAAGTCGAGCTGTTTTGAATTTTTTCCACCTCACATCAGAGTACAAGTTTCCTACAATGAGCGAAAAGGTACTTACAACTATCATTTCAATTATCAATGAGTTGGAAGCATTGTATTACATTGTGTATGTGTGTTTTTTTCAGCGGGTTATGCCGTACATTCCCAAAGGTATACTCAAAAGGAATTGGATTGAAAAACACATCCATTACGATCCTGCTGTTGTTGTAATTTTCTATGACTGTGATTGGGATGATGAATCTTGGAATGAAAAAATCAGCGAATGTTCGTCCAGAGTACAATCGATAAGGTGATTTTATGTTTATATATATATATATATATATATATATATATACGTTTTATTGATACTATAATTTTACTATTACACTTCTCTTAAAACAAATTCTCAGTATTATTAATTTTGTGGGGATTATGATTTATAGGAAATTTAAAAGAATATATATTAATGTTTATAATAAAATCATGTACTAAATAATTTAATTAATAGTGAGCTTAATTTTCAACAATATCTACAGTAGTTTATATTATTTATAAATTAATAATAAATTTTAAATTAAATTCTATAAATAGGTTATCTTTGGAAGGCAGAAAATCAAGAATCGTTGTAGTTTTAATACAAAAACAATTGCCAGTTCCAGCATCAGATGATACTACTACTACTGAAAGAGCAGCTTCACTGTGTGAAGCATGTAATTTAAATCCAAAAGCTTTATTTATACTTCCAGTGGTAGATAATATCCATGGATATGCTATAAGGTAACGTGTATAATGCTTACTTATATTAATTAACTATGTTAATTGAATTATAATACATAGATTGGAAAATGCATTCTATGATTTGGCACAAAATTATTACCAACAGCAAATACGGGCAGTAAAATTAAAATTAGAAAACTTAAGTAAAACTAGTCATCAGTATTTAATTGTTCGTTATACATTTAAAATTGGATTTTATAACGAGTTAAAACAAGATCACCACAATGCTCATAAGTAAATGTGACATTTATATTATGTTTTAGTTTTTGATTGTTTTAATAATTTTAGCATAAAATATGATTGTATTTAGGCACTATCACCAGTGTTACATGTCTTTATTAGAAATTCGCACTTTTGACACAAACATCTATGAAGTGAAGGTAGTAGCTGCATACATTGTATATAAGATAAGTAGACTGCTATTTTCTATGAAGAGAGCACGAGATGCATTGTCTCAGTTTGATTCCCATATTAATGTGTTTAAATCAATGATTGGACCACCAGAATTGATGTTTGAACATTATGCTTGGTTGTCTAAACAGTAAGAATTTTTATACACAGTTACTTGGGTTCAAAATTAAATCTTTTGAATTTTAATAGATATTCAATGTTTGCTTCGTTATTTGATGAAACTACAGCTGAGAGCTTTACTGCTACCCAAGCCATGAACCCAGGATTTTTTTTTAGAGAAGCAGCTGAATATGCAAAAAAGAGAAAAGATAGTGCTTATAATGTTTGCCAGGTTCTGTGACCTTAACAGTAAACGACACTGAGATATATTTTTATTTATTCTTTATATTATTATTAGGATGTTAATGTATATCCAGCTAGCAATCCATTAAATGAATGGAACAGCATAGAATTTTATGGACAAAGACCATGGCGGTTAATGAAAAATATTAATAGTACAGATTATGACACTATTGAAACAGATGGTATCTTAGCTTTAAAGTTCTATGAAAACTCTAAAGTCGACCATTCAGTATGTATCAAATAAATATTTAATTTAAAAACAGTGCTAGTGCTAGGATTTAAAGTCCCTGGATAAAACATTAATATGTTGATAAAAAACCGCTGAACCCATTGAACATTTCATAATAAGTGTAAAACCTAGACATATATCCTTATTGTCCTTTAGTGCACTGTTAAAAAACATAATTTATAATTTTTTATATTGAGATTTTTTTTATACAGAAATCAATCATTAGTCTTTTAGGAAATGCTATGAAACAATTCAAAAATTACAAATGTCCTAGAATGAGAAATTTATTGGGTACTAATTTTTATAAGTGTTTGTCAAAATATTCTCATTACTAATTTGAATCATGCCTCTATTTTTTTACAGCTGTACAAATGGCCGATGAGTATTATAATGCAAAAGATTACAGCAAAGCACTGACGTTTGTATTTTAATAAATTACTTTACTTTTTAGCTGAAAATTTATAATTATTTATCTTTTAAAAATTAGATTATGGAGTCACATGTTATGGGATTATCGAGACGAAGGCTGGAAAGCAATTGCCCATGAATTAGTAAACAAATGCCTAAAATGTGCTTATTTAACTGCTAGTATTCGAAATTATGTTGAATTAAATTTAGAAGCTCTGAATTATTACAAGAATGCTAATCTTCAAAAAGCTTTAGCTAATATTGGTTCAATAATACAAGTAAATAGAAATTAAACATTGATTACATTTTACTAACTTATTCAAATCCCGACAAATGTTATTGATATTTAGAGACAAATACCAGAACCTGAAAATGAACTTAACGAATATGAGAAAAATATTGCTGTGCAAGCATGGCAAAAATGTGATTCTATGAAATCAAAATCTGTCTTAGAAATTGACATGTCAGTCACAAATTCTACAGTTGATACCAAAGTTATTCTGAAAGACGTATCATGTGATGGCATTGAAATTGATGTATTTTTAAAGTACTTTTTTGGTTTTACAATGTGTTTGAAATTATAATTATAATAAATTTGCAATAATTTTAGAGCAAATTTTCCAATAATGGTGCAATTTTCCAAACTTACGGCTTATGTTACTTGTGTTGATAATTCATATGATGTTGAAGTTTGTACAGATAGCAGTAAACTTATTTATGGAGAATCTAAGACTTATAAATATACTTGTAGATTTGTACCATCTCCAAATGACATTGGAAAAGAAATCACTGTAAGTATAAATATGAGACATTATTAATTTATTAAAATTAAAATTAAAATGTCTTAACCTGTCTTAAAATTTGAGGAAAATTAAGATTTCAATTAAATTTTATCAGGTGAATTTTATTCAACTGCAATTAGGAAATGAACCAGATTTTCCAATAGTGTTAAAGTTCTATAGTTCAACTAAGAAAACAAAAAGTTTTGAAAGAGAAATGAATAATTTCAGGTATTAAATTTCTATAAATTATCAAATTGTTATATTATTATAGTTTTATTATTCTTATTATTATCATATTTAATTACTATCTTTATTATTATTTAAGTTTGTCTAAGACTTCTGATGATGAATTTGAAAGAATGAAACAAATTACTTCAGCAACTTTGAAACCAAGAAGTTCAAGACTAGGCATGGTAATTAAACACGAGAACCCAGCATTATTGTTGGAATGGTATAATATATCTGTGTGTTTGACGAATTTAGAAGATCGGCCTGTCAGTGATATTTGTTTAAATTTGTCACTGAACCGCAACAATAATGAAAAAGTTGAACTCTCAAGTAATTGCTTATTTTTTAAACAATAAATATACTCTATTCACATTTAGAAATGTCTAGTTTTTGTCGTCAGTAGACAGGTCATGACCAAACAACCCCCCTATTATGTCAGTCAACTGATTTACATTCCATGTGTATATGTGCTATACCTATATGTATTTGCATTGTTTACAAGATAAAGACAATACATTTTAAATGTTGTGTTTATATTTGCCGTTAATACTAGAGTAATATGTTGCTTCCGTTAGTGGTGGTTAGCTACAAAGTTATACCTATGCCCAGAAGACAATCTGAAAAGGAAAAGCCTGGACCGCTAAATGTGAATCGAGTATAGTGAAAAAATTATATTTTTGCCTCATAATATTTAAAATTTTCAGCTGAAATATGCGAAGACCCAGATAAGAATATGTTATCATTACCAGTAGATTTCAAAATAAGTAACATGCTTGTTGGTGATCAGAAAACTCAATCTTTCTTCATTCGTTCTTCAAGTTTAGATACTCGTTATTTTCAGCTTATGGTAAGCAAATTATTTTGATTTTATGTTTTTTTTTCTTTATTCTACTGTTTTATATTTCTTTATTTATACCAATTATAAAGGGTAATAACTATGTATATTTAAATAACTACCACCTAGCTTATGTTCATATTTCAAACGTGTGTTACAAATATGGATGTTCACATTTTATTAAATTAAAATTCATCATCGACTGCACAAGTTGAAATCTAGCCGGTGGCACGTAACAGTGCATTCGCAGACAAATTTAGAGTTAGTAAAACACAAACTATAGATATCATAGCTAATAAGGACGCACTTAACTAAACTTGGGCTGAAAATGGAGAAGAGAATCGAAAATGGACAAAGCTTCAAAAAACAAAAACCTCTGTCATCGACAGTGAAGTGGGTTAGTCTTAAGCTATGAGAAACGTTCAACCTGAAACAGTGAAGAAATGTTTTTTGCTGTCTGGCTTTAAATACTGTGGTTAGTGTAAATTATGTTAATGACTAACTTACATCAACTGAAGAATTTGGTAATCTCATTAAGCAAATTGATAATAATATTATAGAGAATAAATATATAGCACTAGATAATCATGTAGATACTTAAGACAACGATATCAATGACAATACGAATATGTTCACACTTAATGAGGTAGAAAGTGACAAAGAAAAAAATGAGGCCCAAGATCAAGAAAAGGATCTTATTCCACAAATAAGAAGTTTACAGGAGGTATTGGCAGCAGTGGAGGGTGTGTGTGAATACATTTCTTCTATCGATACACAGAATACTTCATTGTTCTCCAACGCAATTATATTACAAAATGCCTTAATACACAAAATTATTATGCATCAAGGTTTTAAACAAACTAAAGTAACTGCTTAACTAATTTATTCAATAAATGTTAATTTTTATACTATATGATATTTTTAAATTATTTTTATTGACATTTTCATATATTTGTATGTGCATAATAATATCATAATATTAAATAATAATATGTACAACTAATATTTATTTATTATTAAAATAATGCAAATACTATTGTATTACATACCTATGTCATTATTATTATTATGTACATATTATATAAATGTTTTATATTATATTATTTATTTATTATTTCTCTGAATTATTTTCAAAATTTTTTTTCACTCTGAATAGCAGGCATCTCTAAATAATGGACAAAATCACAACGATCAAAAATGTCCGGTATTTAGAAGTTTTACTGTATATGATATATTATTTTTTATTATCATTATTATAATTTATTTGAAATTTTCTTTGAGTAAAATAAAAAGTATTTGTACATATTACCTATATTCGCTGTAAAATATTAAATTTTTTGTTATTAATTAATATTTTTTTATTTATTTTAAAATTTACTAAAAATTTTATAATTCTCAAATGGTTTTACACTAGACAATGGAAATTTGATGATCAGATGGTATATAACATTTTTAAATTACAGTATATTTTTTAAAATTAAAATAAGTACTTGAATTCTTTGTTGAACAACATTGTTCCTAATGTAATATTTTATAAATCTTGAGTGGTATAGGCTAATTTTGTTAATTATGTTACACATTAGAATTTGTTAGAAATATAGGAGGTATATTTACATCTAGTAATATATAATATATATTCTTTAATTTTGCCCTTCATGGTACTGTTTAATTGTTAATGATACCACTTTTTGTTTGTTTATTATCATTTTGTACTATTTTTTTAGATAAGTTATACAATCGAAGATAACAATGGAATAAAGATTGCCTGTGTGAAAGATGTTGAAATCATTATTGATGTAGTTATTGTATTCGACATATCTATGACTTACATGTCTTCTAGATTTGAGCCAGTATCCAAAATACATGTTGGTGAATCATTAATAATGATGCCTTGTATAAAGTGTCTTTCTCCATGGCCAATACTCATTGAAAACACATATTTTCAATTGGTAACATACTATAGAAAATAAATTATTTAATTGCAATATTTTTGAGCATTTTTTTATTATTTCTCTCAGGCTGAACACATATCAATTTCTTCTGGCGGTTATCAATCAGTTTTAAATGATGTGGTTTTAGAACCTGATGAAAGTGCTACTGAAGTAATATGTGTAACACCTTTTGAGCATAGTGAAAATGTTTTAGGATGTTTCACTGTAAATTGGAAAAGGTGTGTATCATTGAATATCTAATAAACTTAATTAACTCAAAACACAAGTATATTGTAGTTTTTTCAAAATGGGATTGATAGTTAAATATGAAATTAACATTTTTTAGGTCTAATGTGAAAAGCAATTGCAAGAGTGGATATTCATGTTTAGAGTTACCTAAAATAGCTACTGAAAAATCTACATTTTTGGTTATTTTCTAACATATTATTATTTTATTTTTCGTAGTCGTATAAAAATTAATAAATAAATTTAATTTTCAGGTGGATATGAAAACACCTGCTCATGGTTGGCTACATACACCAATGAGTATAGTATATTTCTTACATAACAATTCGGAGTCTTTACTTACATTAAACGTATCAATGGAAGCCAATGAAGCATTTATGATGGCTGGGCATAAAGATGTATGTGTATAAAATAACATTATTGAAGTATATTATTCCATTAAAATTAAACGTAACTTTGTATACTATTTTAGCTAAATGTGACAGTTTTGCCAGAAAGCACCTATAAATTGCACTATAATCTCTATCCTCTTGTTGTTGGAATATCAACATTACCAAAAATGCATATTAGCTGTAATTCTGAATCAAGTGATCCAAAAAACATACTAAATGACATGCTATTAAGATCCTTACAAACACACATATATATAATGGTAAGTAATATGTCTTTAAAATGTAAACAGTTGTAACAAAAAAATAATATTGCATGGAAAAAATATTTAATTTATTTCTATAAATTAATTATTACTCATTATTATTATTACATAATTTATGTAAATTTAAATTTTTCAGCCCAAACATGTACCATCAAATACTACAGAAATTTTTAATTAAAATTCAGCTAATATTTTGGTTATTATATTAAAAAAAAAAAAAAAAATCGTTGTACAAATTTAATTATTATTGTTTTGGTTAATTATTCTTGCTATTATTTACACAAGTTTATAATTATTAATTTATTAAATGAAATTTGTTTTTATATTTAATATCTTAAACTGTTATTTATGACATTATATATGTATTTATTTATTTTATTATTATTTATTATTAACAGTAATTGTTTACTATTTATTACACTATGATTAAAATCAAAGGGTTTTAATATCATAACTATTTTTAAAATATTCCATAATAATTAGTAATTTGTTATTAATATTATATAATTTTGCATTTTTATTTACAGTACTTCCAATAAAATTAATTAAGTTAAATATATATTAAAAAAATGTGCTTATAATCAATATTTTAAGTATTAAATATCTCATTAAATCCAATTTTTTTAATTTTTTTTTAGTTAAATTGTTTATTTTTATTTTATTTCAAAATTTATTGGCTTTAACAGTTAAGGTTATTAACTATCATTTTAACAGATATTTTATTTACTTATTTGTTATTTTATAATGACTATCCAGCGGTTAACATATTGGCATTCTGGAGTCTGTCTTGGCACCTATAAGCTAATTGTCACTTTTAATTGAACCATTTGAATTTCTTTTGCATTTATCAATAATATCAATTATATTATTGATCAAAAATATTTAATAAATTATAATAATATGAGTATATAGCTTTGTACCTACTTTTAAAACTTTAAAATAAAAAATAAAATTAATAACTGGAATATTATTATTTTATTCAGTTCAGCATTTTACTGTATGTTACATAATAATAAGAATTATTATTGTAAATTGTACATTATTAATTTATATTACCTATTAAACAATAAAATCTATTCTTAATGTTTTTTTCAAAATTAATTTTATGTTAAAGTCTATTGAACATCATATTTTGGTAAGTGTTGTGTTCAAATACAGTATTGTTGAGCCATATATTTTATAATTATTTAATATATTATAAGATTATATTTTATGATTGTCGATAGAATTTACATTATTATGACAATACACCATAGAATAACTTACTGTCTTATTCTTACGCAACACTCACAAAATTATTTATTGCTTACATTTGATAAATGAGTGGAAATTTAAAATATGAAGACAGAAATTTTAAGTGGTGTTGTGACCAACCCCAGAATGCCAATATGCAAGCGGTTGGTACCAATTTGATTGCTACATTGATACTGACTGTAAAATGTACTAATTGACTTATTTTAATTTCCTAATTTTACCATACAAAAGACCAAAGTTATTAGTATTTACTAAGAAAATCAGTGTCAATGTCGTGTTTTGACAATGTTGATTAATATGTGTTCATTATTTGTGGTGGTGCCACTATTGTATACCAAGAGAAAGATTATAATATTTCATATCAACAATTTGAACAATGTTCTTGAAATGCAATACACAAATTTGTTTTTCAAAATAAAATTCTATTTTTTATTTGTGTAATTGAAGATTATTCCAAATATTTCTAACATGTATTTAAGATTTTTCTATAAAAAGTATTTAGGTGGTATTTTAAATATTACGGATAATGTTTTCTCTAAATCAAAAAAAAGAAAAAGGTTTACTATGAACTGTCACTAAAAGATTTTTGTCCAACATAAAACCATTGATTATAGAGTTATTATATTATTATATATATATTATTATCAATCTATTCTATAATCAATGGTAAAACGTATTTTGAGGCTCAAATTTCTATAGACATTGATTAAAGAACAAATCCTAACCCCCTTCGCCTAACTACTTTATCCATCTATGATGGGGTTGCCATCATTTGTATCCAAACTAAACTAGCACTCCATAGCGGTTGCATTCAATAAGTGGTAGCCGAAAGTTAAAATTGTATGCAGGGGCGGATTTAGATCAGTGGCGTCATTACAGGTTTTGAAAGGGGGGGGGCAAAAGTTTTGACCGGCCCATAATTAAAAAAAAAACGGCTCGCTAACAAATACATTTTTATCTCAATACAAACAGCATTCTTACATAGTTAAATATAATTATAAATATAAAATATATATTTTATACGAGTGGCGGCCCACAGGGAGGACGGGAAACTCGGTATCCCACTCGTCCAGTCCACAACTGCACATACAGAATACAGATGTCATATACCTTATAATTATTGACAATATAATTAATATAATTAACCTTGACAAGAGACTAACCTGGGGTCCTCATTTAAAATTTAAAAGAAAAAAATTAAACAACCGACTTCACCTCCTACGACCAATACTGCCGTGCTAAGCGAAAACAGGATAACTCAATTTTTCGTAAAAATGAGATTTTTGTTCCTATCGGTAAAATTAGGGGTTTTACATCGATTTTTGATGTAAAAATAGCGTATTTCCTATTAAAACCCATCTTAAAATGAAATTTTCGCTTAGTTAGTCCGATATTGATTTTATGATAAGTCCATTTTCTCCTTAAAAAATTCAATAAAGTTGAAATAAAAAGTATTCAACCAATACTAGATGTAAAATTAGATATATCTGCATAAGGTTTGACCAATTTATTGAATAAACACTCTTTCTAGGCTTGATTTACTGTTGAAAACGTTATTTGGTGTTTCTCAATAATTATGTTAACTGGAGTTATCCTGTTTTCGCTTATCGCGGCAGAATACTTAAATCCAAATTATACCCACATACAAAAAATATTATACATGAATCTCTTTTAAGACCCATGTGGGCTTATATCATTCAAATTTGGGATTGCGCAAAACCCTCGCAAGTTCGCACCATACAGGCTTTCCAATCAATAGCACTTCGACTCGTCACCTCTGCACTCTGGTACATATCCAACGATACACTGCATAATGATCTAAACATTAAAACAGCCAGCCAGTTAGCTTCAAAACACTACTCTAGATTCCACTCTAAATTATCTACACATCCAAACCCAAAAATCTCATCACTCTCATGCAAAACTCTTCCTGGAAACCCTATACGTCGGTTGAAACGAAAATGGTGTAGACTTACTCAAATAAATCCCCAATAAAAAAATTCACGTTGGGTTCTATCAATGGATGGCCTCCCTTCTCATATTAATCATATCTCATCTGTAAATTTTCATCATATTTACTTATTGTGCTCCACTACCATAGATTGTTTATTTTCAAATTAAAAAATAAATAAATATAAATAAAATATTTTTTCTGTATCCTCATTTAAATACCATAAAATTGTGGAGGCCCCTGGGCTGCAACCCACTCAGCCCTTCCCTAAATCCGGCACTGATTGTGTGGACTATCCGTTTATTCTACAATAAATGCTGCAGGTGTATCACATTGTGTAACCGATAAAAATGTCCAAATATCTTTAAAATTCCAATAAAACATTAGCATTTCTAAGTTGGAAAAATACTGAGAATTATGTTAAACTAATACAAAAACTATATGGATGTACAGTTATTGTAGGTACATAATTTAACATATTTTATACTTATTTGCATAAATAACTTTTTTAAACTGTAAAAAATTATATAGAGTCAATTGTAATTGATAATATAGAATATATTAATAACTTTGAAGAATCGAAGAAAATCAATTGTCGAGTAATTACACATCTTTTAGACAATAAATAGAAAATAAAACTATTGTAAAATAATTATTTATATGTTAAATATAAATAGATGTATCTATAAATCAAAACGTATATTGAGCTGTTTTTTAACAACAAAAAAAAACAATTATAATTCATTCACGTGTTTGTTAATCTTTACCAAACGAAAGACTTTTTTTAGGTTGATCAATTCTGATCAAGTTTTTGGCCACATTTAAATAGGCAGTATACTTTATAGTAGTTGGTTCTGTGTCATAATGATAATGTCCGCCGGAACCGTGATCACTGAACAAATGAAAATGCTGGGGTCTCAAATCCAAACCCTGTAAAACATATATAGTTTGTTACCACCAAGAATTTTTTAAGATTGTTAAGTGCATTTTAATTTCTGTAAAATATAAAACGCACTTTTCGATCTTAAACAAAAACTTGGTGGTAAGATACTGATGATCTCAAAAATAACTAATTACCGGGTCGTTGGAAACGAGATAACCAAGCCCTACTAATGGCGTGGGAACTTCAAAAAATCTAAGCCAGTTGTTTAATTCTGTTTCTGTGTTTAGGGGGGTTTTCGAAAACTCCGGCATCACATGGACTTTGACTTTACCGTTTTCAATTAAAATTGCTCCTCCTAAAGCTGAAATAAATGAATACACAATTAATATTAATTTTTTTATATAATATATATTTTAATTTAATTAAAACAATATTCCACAGATAACAAGAGTAATATCAGGTTTGTTGCCAGTGAGGAGAAATATAACCATTTTGCCGCAGATCCTAGCCTAGGAAAATTTAAAGGGGCTCCCTTTAAGTCCTAACTAATTAAAAATAATCTGAGTTACTTATGAGAAATTATTAATATTAAGTTATTATTTCTACACAATTTTTCTTCATGAAATATTACTAAATTAAATGAATTTAAATTTCTATTTAAGTGGTATTATACAGGTTACATTTTCAATTATTCTAATTTCTAAATAATTATTACTGTAATTTATTATGGTTATTGCTGATATGTAAAGAATGACATAATTTTATCCAAATTTAAGTACAAATTTGTTATCCCAAGTACCGACACAACTTCTAAGTTTTTATTTTCTATGGCTGTTTATAAATTATTTAGGAATAAACTAAATTTTAATTAAATGTGATAACCGGTAATTAGGAAATTATTAAAAATGTAATACCTTTTATTGATGCATTTAAATTACCTTTATTGGTTGAGATTTATAAAACTTTAATTGGTAAATATACCAACATTTTGAAAATTTTATGTGTATTTTTTGATCAAAATCGTATATCATTGTGATGATTAAGGGCCCCGAATTAATTTGTTTTAGGCCCCAAAAATCCTTAGAATGGTACTGAATATTATTATACTCACCAACCGTTTCGTTTCCGTAGTGGTTTACCAACGCTTCTCTTATAGACGACACAAAATCTAAAGGACCTATTCGTGTTTCACAAACTATTCTCAAAACCTGAAAGGATGTTAAATCATAATGTGATATCATCATTCATTCATTTATATCCGCCAATATATTGATACACTACGATGGATATCAATATAATGAATGACTCATTGACCATATGTCGAACTGTATTATTATTATTACCTCTCCGCTAAAACCGTTGCTAGCGTAAAAATTGGCTAATAACGCGAATCTGGTCTCGTTTTGAGGTAAATTTCCGTGTAAGATACCTTTGGTCTCAGGATTGATTTTGTAAAAATGAGAACCATTAATAGTGTGATTATTGCAGGAAAATTTGGTATTTCCAATAAACTGAAAATCAACAAATTGAGAGAAATATAAACGTAGAGTTATAGAGTAATATTTATAACATGCTGGATGATACTGATATCATGATGTTTAATATTAACGATTACATAATATATGATATATTCCATGTAATTTATGATTTCTCTATTATTAAGAGTAGAGTATATTGTACGCTATTGTTTATTGTATTAAAATTAATTTATAGGTGTAACAAATTTACAAATTTTTTTGAACAATTTCTTAAATTCGGACTCTTGAATGTTCCTACATTTGAGTGCTACTGTGCACTCCAGGACTATAGAGTCGGATTATGCGTAATTAGTATTTTCTAAGTATTTTTAGGTTATATATTAATTATTAAAAATAACGATTTGATGAATAATTTATATATTTGAAGAAATGGAGAAAAACTATTTTTTAGTAACATTTTCAAGTTATTAAATAACCCTTAAGGTGGCATTATTTTATGTTAACCTACCAGTTCAACAAGGTTAACGTATCAGTTTAATAAACATTAACTCAGAAGTTTAAAACATACATGGAATATTTCAATTTTTTCTCAGTACAGCAACAACATAAAATCATGGACGTATATAATTCTTAATTATTATGTTTTTCATATTGCTATAAAATGAACCATATTACATTTGAAGAATTTTTTTTTTTAACAAGTAACATATTTATAATTATATAATTACTTCACTGTTGACTCCAACGTATGGCCATGGGCCTGCTCCAGCTCCGACAATGCTCAAAGGGTCGGATCCAATAACCGTTTTAAAGTCCTTGATGTCATATATTTTGTTCAAATTCGCTGATGGAAGCAGATATGATGGACTGCCGACATCGATTACTGTCTCGTTACCACTCAGTCCTATAAACCCAACAACGGTACAGTTATTTTGTGATATGTAAGTCAATAAAATACTGATCTGCAACACTGTAGCATGTAGCAATAATAATTATAATTCTATGTTCACAAGTTTAGATACCTTCGGTAGCCAAATAGAACGGTGATTGCGTTAAATCGGGACACGGCACCACTTCAACAGATACAGACTTGAAATTCTTTTTTAGCCCAGGTAAAACGGCTGAAACCATTTAAAGTCAAAATGTTATTAAAACATATTTTATTTGACTATTTTATGCAAGAATAACACTAAATTTTCATATGATCGGTTGGATTTTTTTATCATGTTATTTTAATTAAATACATCAGATTTATGTAATGATGATGTGTGTATACAGGTCGTGTACACAACAAATATTTGGGGGGTAGAATGTTCATTTTCATAATTAAATAATTTACAAATCACTTTTACTCTATAAAAACATATTTAATAATTTTTCCAAATTTCGAGGGAAAGGGCTTGAACTTATAAAACTTTTCCTTGTGTACGCACATGTGTGTATATCATGAAACTAAATCAGAAGTTTAGTAGATGGAAAATTCAATATTTCACTCTCCACTTGCTAGGTCAAATTTTCTTTGTGTATTAAATGCAGTATTGAACAACTGAACAGAACAAAACGAACTAACGCAAATATTTTGTGTTACACACGCTACTATGGGTATTATTGGTTTTAGACGCTAAAACCGTTCATAAGTATGTATTTGAAATTTACACGAGCTCTAGATGATTTAAAATATTTGTTTGATCTAAGTTTTAACCAACACTTCCACATATGTCTTCATTTAATACGTATTATATATAAAATCATAATATATAATATATAATAAAAATCTACCCTTGATGCGAGAGGGAGGTTTTTACCCCCAAAGACCTCCTCGCAAAATCACCGTACCATATTTTTAAAGGTAAAGTTTACTTTTTGCCTTCAAAAAAGACGATTATAGTAAGACGAAGGCATTGAGCGTGTGTTATCTATCGACCTAAATACGGAGTGATATGAAGTGTCGCGGGATTTTTCGAATGAACATATTATGTCTTCGTGTGATACAGAGTGGGGCACCAAAGCCTGTTGTTTCAATTTTTCTTTCCAAATTCAACACAGTAGCCATCTCTGTATAATAATATTTATGTACCATAGTCGATTTCCGCTTGTTGTATAGTTCACGGTCGTGCGTAAATATAGAGCTATTTAGGTATTAGGTATATTTACACTTTACACGAGTAAAACGTTATTAATTTACGGCAAGTGAAAAAATCACACACATACCGTACACTGTAACGCAACGTGATCGCAATACTGTCATAATGGTATGGGTACTCGTACGCCGGCAGCTACTATTCTTATGATTATCACTAAATAAAACGTTCACCGTTCATGCTATGCAAGTTTTGTTGTGCGCAACCGTTATGCATGATTATTTCTAATATCGAACGGTCGGCGCACAACGGTCATTCGAACTCGCTGAAAATCAAGTATTTGCACGGTGAACATATAAATAATCACGTACTACCACACACGTACCTTCTGCGATTCGGGCCAAAGGCGATTCGGTAAGTTTGAGACGCACGGTGGGCAGTTCGTTCATGTGCAGCGTATAGGGCAAACACGTGGCCATGTTCCGTACGAACGGCTTATTTTATTCGGGCGACAGTGTGAAGAATATAGTGTTGCGCTGAAAAATCGTTAACGAACCGGACCGCTTTAAACTAGGTCGCGACCGTCCCCGCCGATGGTACGATACTACTATAGTAATGTCTTATCTAGAACTGTGACGCGTCGATCGTCTGGAGTCGGTTTAAAGACCATCCACTGTTACGAACGGCGGCGCACGAGGCGATCCCCTCTCCAGTTTTGCCGATTTGGTAACGCACGTTTCAAATATCCCACCGCGATTACGAAGTTAGATTACGTATTTACATACGTGTAATTATTTACATATTGCGCATGTCGTGTCTGTAATATCACAGACTAATAAAGTTAATTATTAATAATAATATGTGATGTAATATTTGTATAAATTATGTTTGTACAACCTACAAATTATTAAAAATTAAAAATTAAAATTATGACTATTGAATCTGAAAACAAACGGGAACCAATTCGGCTTGACTTAATAAAATACTTTTTTCAAACGGGAACCAATTCGGTTACTTCTTATGTAAAAATACCGGTCGGTAATAACGCACATATCTGTGGCGCACGCGACTATCAAATGAAATTGCTTAAATCATAAACATCTAATTGATTTTTTAATTACAGATTTAGTAGCTTTCAATGGAAAAAGGAGAAATTGCGATATCAAACAGGTCGGTCGACCTGCAAGCCAAGTTTAAAAGTGGAAGAGCGCGTCGACCGCTCTACACAACTAAATGGAGGGATTCACGGCGGTCGGAGGGGCAATATAAATGCAAATATTTTTATGACTTCTTAATACCTATGCCCACAGCTGTCAAATAAGATAAGAACGAACATTCTGAGTTCACCCTAACCCTAATTTCTAAGGATGCAAAAGTAGTTGATTTGACGAAAAATGGAAAAAACATTCAATTAAGGTAGAGAAAAAACGAATTTATGAGACTTGAGAAAAATTTGGATACAGATTTTTATTTGTGGCGACTAAAGAACAATAAAAGAAAAACTAAAAAAAACTCAAAACTGATTTTAATATTGATGTCTGCATAATATGTATATTTTAAATAATTACATGTATATATCAGCCGCTAAGTATTGGATATATTTATAACAATATTTATAACTAAGGAGAAAAGAAAGAAGTTTAGGAAAATAGTTAAAGTACCTCGTAAATTAAAAGCTTGGATAATATTGATCAGTGCATTTTTTTGACAGGTTTTTTTTCGTTGCAAGAATATAATAGTTCTAATTTGGAGCTTGGTGTTTAATTACTTTTTGAAAGTTTTTTGGGGAATCATAACTTATACATAAGAATCATTTCTTTAGGAGGTTTAATTCATTTAAGCGTATCATTAACGACCTCTACAAAGATGTATTCATGTCCAATAATTTAATTGCTCTTTCATCAAACTTTATTTTCATTTTTATGGCAATTATTGTTAACTTATAGCATTATTTTTATAAAATTAAAAAGTCAATACTTATACGGCGAATCGAATAATTAATAATGTTGTATTTACCATACAGTGTAGGTACAGGGTTTTGATCAATGGATTCAGTGCCCTAGATGAAATGGAAATAAAAATCTACGTTTTATTAAACTTATGTATCATATAAACCCTAGAACGAAATGCTAAAAAA
The DNA here is from genome assembly GCA_034509805.1 of Sipha maydis. NCBI lineage: Eukaryota > Metazoa > Arthropoda > Insecta > Hemiptera > Aphididae > Sipha > Sipha maydis. Next base: position 235,455 of record JASXSY010000638.1, on the reverse strand, counting down.
GTAGATACACCACTATTTGTAGGTATTAGCATTTATGACGTTCATTGAGTGGCGAAAATTCAAAATGTTTTTAGGGGGAAGGGGGTCCTACAAATAATATGTATTTCAAATGTATTATTTTTATTTTTATAAAATCAAATATATTATCTTATAATTTATTTTGTGTTTATATATATATATATATATATACACTATATTGTATGTGGATGAATAGGTTTAAAAAAAAAACTCACAATTTTATCAAAACTATAAAGATACGATGGTTAAATATTATACTATATTATTATTATTATTTTAGTAGATTCTTGATAATCAACCTACTTATATTTTAAATATATAAATATATTATGTTATACGGTATACCTACCTACTGGGCCCAGCTGGGTAAGAACCTGTGTATGCATTTTACAATTATATATGTATATATCAGTTCAGACCCCTTGGACCCCCCCCCCGTAAATCTGCCACTGCAATAGTATTAATAAATATCAGGGTACGAGACTTATAGTATTTGCATGCTTTTCTTATTTATTGTAAAATATAGCAGTGTACGAAATAAATTAATTTGTCATTGCCATAATTTAATTAAAATTTGAGTATGTATATTTTTCATAGATTTTGCAGGAAAGTACTTATTTGTGCCTTTTTTGTAGCCCATATCAGTCGTATTTAATTGTAAAACTTTCATGTGAAATTAATGGCTTGTCGATAAACACAGTTTGGACGGCTAGCGGTCGATAATAATAGTAATTTAATAATTTTGAATAAAATTAAAAAACTGGGAAGATACCTATTTCAAGATGATGAGTAGTTTTTAAATAGATTTATAATTATTTGTTATTTTAAACATTTTTATTGTAGATAATATTAATTACTTAATATAAAATTATCAAGAATAAATTTATTAAATGCATATTTTGCCGTTTTTTAGTGCATATTTTAGTATTTATTATTGTGTTATTAAGTGCTATAAGTTCTGAACTCTGATAATTTTATAAGTATTAATTATTATATGTTGTACAATTCAAGTATATATAAATATTTTATGAATAAAACTCTTATTTAGAAAATACATTATATTATTACCTTCTATGACTTTGCTCAAAGACGGTTCACTAAGTCTGATGCGCACAATGGGCAATTTGTCCACAACCAGTGTTGTATGCAAACATACAACCGGTTCATAAGAATATATTTTTACAAATAAAACTATGAGTAAATAGACGTGATTAGCCATCGATTTTGCAAACTTATTTATTTGAGAACAATACTAAATCAGATAAATTTTACAATAGAAAACCGTCACAATGAAAACTGATTAGTATAACTGCCGAACTGGACTGTGTACCTGTCCAGTGCTTGCAACTGAGAAACCACGGTTCTCTAGAAGGCCGCTTATATATACGGGGTTAAATATTTTTATACAAGAATTTAATTTAAAAATATTATTGAGAAAAAAATTCTCTATTGTTTTAACAATTTTGATGGAAAAATGTCAGCACTTTAGAAATTACGGCTATATTACCTTACAGAACTATAAAAATTTTAGATTAAATCAAGGAGGCCAAATTATAAAAAAGTTTGAGAAGCACTGTACCTATTTTATTGGATCATTTCCCCCGAAAAAAATTTCTTAAATCTACTGCTTGTGCTTCAATGTTTATATGAATATTGATATTATGATATATTTATGATCCATGTAGGTTTTCGGATTTTGGATAACGAGTTAAACCGGCTTTTATTATTTCTCATTCTCATAATAAGGTACATTATAATGTTTTTAGGCAAGAACGGTTTCAAGAAGTTTTTTTGAAGCCTCAAAAACTATTTATTTTGCAGAAAATACAAGTACCAAAGTTGGCTTTTAACTAAATTAATTTAATTAGCTATATAAGTATTATATACTACATAATTTTAATTTTTTAGTTATAAAATGTTATATGATTTTAATATTACAACAATATTATATTATATTAATTTTCAATTTTATTTTTAAAGCTTTAACGAAATATAGCTCTAAAAAAAGTATATTTAATGAATATGGACTATCTATTCTTTATAGGAGTGACATTAAACGATAAAATGTTTAATGAGTATTAAGTGATAGTTGTGTAAGTAAGAATTCTATAAATTGCCACTAGAAAGTTTTATTTATGTAAAGAAATCAATTCATATTTAATTTATGGTTAACATTATGATAAACCAAATTGTACTGCTAAGACTAGAAGGTTGCCTAAAACTATGTTTCATATAATTTATTATTGAAAAATAAAAATACTAAAAATTACTATAGTTAGTTATTCATATATTTATAAATATATTACTAGTTATTCATATACGGTTTGCACACTGCTAGGTTGATTATTTTAAAATATTTTGGTGGTTGAAATTTTTCCAGGATACCTCGGGTTTCAATGCGTATCACATCATTGTTACTAAATTAATTGTTGACTTTAACGATGGCAATAAATATCTTTGTTGATAATTTTGAATATTTTATTCAATATTAATTGAAATTTACAGGCTATGAAAATACAATTTTAAAGTATTTAAAAATTTTTTTTAGAAAAATATGAAATATGCATAATATGTGAGCGAAATTATGAAATATCCTTTTTTTTAGTTAAAATTGACAAAATATATGCAATTTAAATTTTTGATTTTTTAACTCACCTTTGTATAGTTCAGATTTTTAGCTTGGTCTTCTATAAATTGGGAACAAACAGAACAATATGCAATTTCTACAACTTCCTAGTCCTATTAATAACAATTACTCTATAAGTATTTAAGCATTGAACTCCGAGATTCTAAAGAAAAAGTTATTAATATTTTAATATTATTTTGTAATTGTTATTACCTTTAGTAAAAAATTCAAATTTCAAGTATTTATCCAATTTATATAGATAAGTCCTAATACTTATCATGACTAAGGGTAATGGTAAAGATTATTTATGGGTGGAGATGTTCCAACCTTACTACCTACGTTACTAATCATGACCGTTATTTACATACAAATTTTAGTAAATGTAAATTTACATTCTAAGTTCTTATAATTTACAGCAGCAATAGTTTATTCATAAAATAATAATTGTGACATTTGTTTCTAAATATTTTGGAAATTTGGAAATGTGCATTCATATTATGAAGATAATATATTCTCCAACATATGAGTTTACCAAAATAAGTGTTTAAATCGTCCATTAAGGGATAATTCTTGTAATTAGAGTTAATAATGTGTAAATAGGAAAACATTTTAAATCATTTAAGAGTGAAAAGATAATCTTTTACAAAGGTAATACGATTAAATATGTTATCTGATATTTCGTTTATTCTTTAATTAAGTAGTAAACATTTATATTTTGATCATATAATTACAATATTCATAATTGTTGACTACTAGAGTGTTCCAGGTACCCGGAAATTACTCAATAACCAAGTAGGTACTTTATACACAATAGGTAATTAAAACTCGGCCCTCATCCGGTGCTTGATGTAATACTGAATTTTCATTCGGTACCCGGCGTAACACTAAAATTTTAATCGGTACAATTTTGAAATTTTTACTCGGCTAATACTCGGTAACAGGTTTATTACCAATTTTCTATCCGAAAATCTTTATTGAGGATTACAAAAATAGCAGTAGCACAATTACTTCTACAGATTTATTTAACCATTTGTCATTTATGTTATTAGCAGATTGATTACCTATATTAAATAAAATTAAAACTTAACATTAAAATACTTACGTTTAATGATATGTAAAATATTTTTTAGTTAATTTTTATCTAAAAATAATAATTTTTGTTCATCTTATTTAAATATAAAACTATAATCATTGATGTAAGTTCAGATTTTCATTGTATCGACAGCTATTTATTGCTTGGTGCTTCTAGTTCACTTTTATTCAAGTCTCAACGCTGTCAGCACTTTGATATTAATATTAGATTTTTGGATTTAAAACATTCGTACCTAAATATCAAATTTCACCGAACTAAAAAGTCATGTGAACATCAAAACACCAAATCCATATGTTTGCATCATTTACCCTTTATGTTTCCTAACTTATTGATCAGAGAAAGTACTGCAGGGATTTTAAATTTTGTTTACCTTCTACAAGTTTTGATATTTTCCTTAGTATTATACTTTTTAAAAGTCTTTCGAATATATCATTAGATAAGTTCGAATTTTGAATATTCATAAGTAGTGATTGATAGGTACAATATAAACTTATAATACTATATATTTTAAATAGGGTTCGGAACTTATAGCATTTGATTATTTTTATGCTTTGGCATAAAATGAAGCAGTGTTATGGAAGCGTATCATGTTACAACATGCTCAATTATGAAATTTGAGTGTATTTTTTTTTTTGCTTCTTTTAACGATTTTTTAAGAATATGTTTATTTCCTGATTATTTTTGCCCTTTTGCTTCTCTGCTTAATTATAAACATTGAATTAAGCCACAGACTTAACTCAGATTTTTTTCAACTTTTTATAGTTTAAGTTAACATTTAATTTTCTAGAAAATCCATAAACAATAAGGCAAAATGTTTCAAAAGTCACATTTAGACTTTTTAATATGGACTACATTTTTTTGTAATCTTTAATTATATTTTCAGCACAATTTCATATGTCTAGTACTTTTCATGTTCTTACAAAAAGGAAATTTAGAAATTTTTCAAATTTTTTCTTATTTTGGTATTTTTGTTTAAATTTAAGTTTTTTAAATGCTTATTAGAGTGATTATAATGACGTTTTTAATTGCTTTTTTTTATGATTTTAAGTTATAAGTCCTCTTGCTCTGATAATAAATATCAATATTTAAAAGTTAAGTACATATGTCTGGTATAATTTAAAATGTGTGATTGCTTTGAATATTTTTATTTTTTTTAATAGATTATATTAATTATCTATGTCATTATGATGTAGATAAATAAGCGGATATCCATTGAAAATGAGGGGGAGGGGTTAATATTTTTTACATACATTTAATCGTATGATTTTTAGTGTAAGAGCAAAACAATACATTTTCAATACTTACGCTTATATTAAATACAAATAATTACAAAAAAAATTAAAAATATGTCTTCAACAATACAGTATTTTTAAAATTTGGTTTTTGTCAATAACTCTTTTTTTTTGGGAAGGGGGATATCCATAGTTAAGCCGGATATCCATTAATGTATATGTATTAAAATATACTTATATGATTCTTGTCTTATATGACATCAAGTCTTAGAACCAATCATCACAAGGTCTATAACAAGTGTATGTAATTAAAATGTATACAAAATTAACAGTAGCGTAACATAGATTAGTGTTAATAAAAAAATATTTGATAAGTATTCAGAATATAGTATTTTAAATACTACCTACTTAAGAGCAATTTTAAAGTATCATCCAAAATAAAATAATTTTAAAATGTAGTAAATAAAGTTTTTATTATTAACCAAACAGTTCATAATTATGATACATTAATTATATTATGGGGCTCTCATTATGAGTGATGTCATTTCTTCTTTGATCTGGCTCTGTAAAGTTCTTTAGCATAATAAACAAAACATAAACATAAATTGTTAACAAATTATAATGATATTAAATATTCCTACATTTTTTAAAAAAAAATAACACTGATAAATGAAATATGAATCATTCATTTATACTTCTATAATAAAATCATTCATACATTTATCGTATTTATAATCAAGTAATATAATTTTTATAAATGAACATATCATAGAATCACACAATATTTTATGAAGAACAAATAAAATGAATTTCCTAATACTATTATAGTATGTTTTTAAAAAAAGATACATTTTATATTTTTTTTATTATTCATTGTAATATCAATAAATAAGATATGGTAGTCATTAATTTTTATTTTTTTGGTAATATCAGTTTTATATTTTTTGAATTTAAGATAAAGTAATATACTTTAAACATAATACGATAAAATTATACAATTTATAATGTGACACAAATAAAATAAATTTCCAAATACTTATAAAATATTTTTCAATATTTTTTTACATTCAATAATAATATTTTTTTTTTTTTTAGTTGTAATATTTTTAAAATAAGCTGCAATACATACACTTTATATAAGGAAAAAAAAAACAGATAAATTATATAACCCCATTGTAAAATATAAAATTATTATTAATGAGTAGATTAATTATTTAATACTTAATAGACTAGGACTTTACACAGGTATTTTTGTAAATTTTCCTTCGCCAAAAAGCCATAAGCAACTTCGGTCAACTATATATGAACCAAAACCATCTAATACAAGTACAGCAACCAAAATAACGCGAAATTCATCAGTAAATTGGACTATTTCAAAATGCTCATTGAGTTCTTCTATTGTACCCATACTTAGACAAAATATGACCATAATTGTTCCAAATGTACTGTACAGCAGCGGCTTATTTTCTACTAAATTCTCCATGAATGGTCTTCCTCGGTAATTTACTGAAAAAGTACAAATTTGGAGTGCCATAGAAATGATAAAGACTGCACTGTTTACAACATTTGGTTTAAATTCTTCTTCATCTGAATCCGAAGAATTTAAGTTAGTGACGTTTACATTAGATAAACTATTATCTGGAGATATAGTAGTATTTACAAAATCATCTTCAATATAGTCACCAGCTTTTTGGACTAAGTATACTAAACAGCAAAAGTGAATAATAAATTGTAATAAAACAGTTGAAATTGTGTAGATATTGAATATGTTTGGCAGTGGTCTTTGTTTGGATAAAACCTTTAAAGGTTTTGACCTTGAAATAAATAAAAATGAAGCAGCTAATAATAACCCCTGCAATGTAGCTTGAGAATCGCTAAATTTTATACCTTTGACATAAAGTACAGATTGACTATAAGCAGCAATAAGAGCATTCAGTGCTAATATTTTGAACATCTGAAGTGTAGTAACTAGCGTACAACGACCTTGTTTAATAACATGACACACACATGTTACAGATGAATATCTACTTGTAAAAGGAGCAGCAATACTAGCATCTCCAGATTTTACTACAGTTAGAGACTCTTCATCTATTTCTTTCATTAATCTTTTCATTTGATCACTAACATTTTCACCAGATTTTCTTGATTTACTAGCAAACGTATCTTTTTTAATTCTTAATTTTTCTTTACCTCTTGCAAGTATAGCAATACCAACATGTGCATGTTTTAGGGCACCAACATCATTAGTACCATCTCCACACATTAAAGTAGAATACCCTAATTCTTTCAACATGACCACAATAAATTCTTTTTCTTTAGGAGCAACTCTTGCAAACACACAAACATGTGGTATAATTTTTTTCAGGATATTTATATGATTTTGATTAAGATAAGCTAATCCATCTCCTGTCAAACATAAATCATATGATTCGACTAATTCTGTAATATTTTCATCCAAAGGAACTTGAATTTTGTAGCTATCACTTATCCAACACCATGTATTATCAATTTCTGATAGTGTCAAAATTATGTGACTTGAAGATCTTGTAAAATTTAATTCATTAGCTACATAGCATGCAGTTAAGGCATTATCTCCTGTTATCATGGTAACCAAATGAGATGAAGCTAAAAGTTCCTTAACAACAGCTTCTGAATCTTGCTTTAATGGACATGAAACTACTACAAACCCTACAAAATGTAAATCACACTCTAATTCTTCTCTTTTTAAATTTTTCAAATTATTTGGATCAATGATTGTCATTTCTTTTCTAGCAAGTGCTAAAACTCTAGCTCCTCGACCAGCCAATTCCAAATAAGTGCTATCATAATTTTCAGGAATAGTTTGTAACATTGATTTAATTACTTCAGGAGCACCTTTGACACTTGCTATATGTATAATTTTATTTGATATCTTTGGACATTTATAAGCAGCCAAAACTGACATTCTTTTTAAAGAAGAAGAAAAATAAAACCTATTTAATATTTTTAAAGGAGGTATCTTTGATTTTTTCGGAGCAATAAAGTCATTTTTAGACAAAACCCAATTTATTGCATTCAGAGAGGCTTTTTCAATAGGATCACCGACCACTGTGTCTTCTAGTTGAACTAACGAATGACAAGATGCTAGAACTTGAATAGTATGTTCAGGTGCTTCATTCATAGGCATCATATCTTTTTTAATACCAGCAATACCTTCAACGATTAAAGCATCTTTTGTTAAGGTACCAGTTTTGTCAAAACAACATATTTCTACTTTTCCAGCAAATGGAATTCTAAATGGTTCAGTACAATATATTCCAAGTTTGGATAGTGATAAAATTGATGAATTAACAGCTAAAGATAATTCAACTGGTAATTCCGGAGGTATAACAGAAGTGAGTATAAGGGTACATTCAAGGAATAATTTATAACGGCTTCGGTTTGGATCTTCAGTCCCCTTAATCCATAAATAGGAAGCTGCAGCAATAGCAAAAATTAACAAAAATAAAATAAATGCTAATGTTTCCATATTATTTGCAGTTACATGTTTGACACCAAACAATATAGTTTGCAGTAGATTTCCTTGTGATGTATTAAAACCAGTTCGTAATACATAAGCAATACATCCATTATCAGGAGAGGCACGTACATTAGATGTTACTTTTATAGGAGAAGTATGTTGTACTACTTTAGTGCCACTAAATAAAATATGCAATTTTTTATCAGTTTCAAAATCTAAATTTCTTTGAAGATCAGTAATATTTTCAATAGGTTCTTTCATTTGTGGAATGGATTCACCAGTCAATAAACTTTCATCAACAATACAGGAACCTCTTAGTAATAATAAATCACATGGAACATTTTGGTCATTATTAGCTCGAGTAATAGAAACTATATCACCAGGAGTAAGTTCATCACTTAATATAGGATGCCATTTTTTATTACGATAGACAAACAAATTAATGGGTTGATTACCCATATTGCGAATTTCTTCCATATTGCGTAATTGTTGTTTCACTAAAGTACATTCAAATAAAATTAACATAGCTAAAGTGAATAAAGAATAGTACCAATATTTATCAAAGCACCATAGCACAATACAAAATACTTGGAATACGAAGAATGGAGCTGTTGCCCTTTCAATAAATAAATCATTAAACTTTGGTAATTGTATATTCAGTTGATTTCGACCATATAGTTGTACTGCTTTTGCTAATTGATCATCACTATTAAAGCCTTTACAATTTACATAATGTTCAACTGAACAAGATATTGGAAAATCTAAAGAATGAAAACATTTCTTATTATCATTCCATATATATTTGATTTCTTGGTATTTAAACCATATTACGGTTTGCAGGTCTTGGTCTTTAAATGAGTTCAGTAATACTAATTCTGTAAATCCATTATTTGGTGTTGGGATTACTTTGACTAAAACAGCTGACTGTGCAGAATGTACTCGTCGGCATGATAACAAACATCTGAACGAAACGGACCAGTAACAACAGAGAGAACACAAGGCTTGGGCAATAGCAATGGCTAATATACCAGGAAAATAAAAGTCGACTAGATCAGCAGTGTAAAAACAAAAGTATGACCACAACAGATAGAGGATGACAAATGGAAAAATAGCACCATGAAATGCAATGTGTCTTGGCACATACAAATACACCGAATCAATTAGGTTGTCTAAGGCCATGTTGACGAATTGAGTTACAGAAAGTGACACTCTATACAATACTATGTATGTAATAAAGTGGACTAGCAAGCGAAAATAAATACCGCACACGTAGAAGACGGTACTTTGACGTGCTGGTCCATTGTCTTACGATACGAACTTGCTGAGATCAAATTTACAACGATCTTACACGTCAGAAAGACAGTATATGCTGTACGTTACCAATGATAACGAACAAACAAGTAGATCGGTGGGCTGGGCGACGATCTCTGAAAGCGCTTGACAACAAAAGCGACGGCGGTGACTTGCGGTGCAAGTATTATTGTAATGTTGGCGACGACGACGGATGACAGTACTCCATGACGTTCGATAAAAAGTACTGAACTAAACTTGATTTACTGGACACGATTGGAGATGAACGAATGTCATCAAACACTCGGCAGAAATCATCCAATTGTAAACATTTGAAAAAAAAAAAAAATTATAAAATTTTAGCCGTATTATTATCTATATCGCGATCGACACGCACTCACGCCGATAAACGATAACACGAAACGCAATCGCGGTTATTATCACGGTTGTCTTGGATAACATTTTCAGTGCGATCTCTAATCGGGAACCAAAACCTATTGTAGATCCCGGGACCGTGTAATCTATTCGAATGAATTGATCGTCAAGTGGTTAATTTACACGTTTCTCGTTATTTGAACAATTGGTTGCGGCGAAAAACGATCTTGTCGTTACGTTAAGTTTTCCATTGACCGTTTAAGATCATTGTACAATTTACGGTTCTATTTATTTCATACGTTTCACATAAACTTTTCGTATCCGTCGTCCTGGACACACTGCCATCCGCCATGGCGATTGGTCAGAAATTCAACTTGAATCATGCTTGTATTTTTGTAACGGCTAAACGAATTGTTTAAATCCTGCAACCCTCCCTTCCAAGTTCTTATTTACTCTATACTATACATTCACCATTCAACATTTATGGTACGGCACTGTATCTAGATTTGAAAATATTGAATAACTGTCTCTTTCTTTTTTTTGTGTTTTAACGTGTATGTTTTATGCGCAAATATTGATTTAATACCATTTTACCTTTCATTTGTATATGTTTTTTTTTTTTATGTTTCTGTTTGAATTAATTATTTATTTCTGAATCCTTCCAAATATCGTGTTTCAATCGACGCTCATCTTGAAGTACTGCTAACACGGTTCCTAAAAATTCAACGTGACAGTGTATGTTTTTGATTTTATTTAGTCTGTGAATCGTTTTCATATTCATCACTGAATCACATTGACACAAGTACCCTGCACACACTTACTATGGCTACGAGAAAGTGAGTTCTTATATCTTTATTATTTTTGTGTGAAAAAAGAAAAATGTTTGTTTATTAGTTGCCGTTAAGATCTAGAATACATTAACACTGTAATTATGTTGTACCCATTGTTCATTGAGTATTCGTTATTTAATGACAATTAAGTGTTTATACTTTTTACTCAGTCTTTTACATGTTTCTGATATTAAATATTCTACGAAATACTTGATGAGGTATATTTGAATAAAATATCTATCCAAAATGAAAATCTATTTATACTTCATTTTATCAACACATAATTTTTAATAAGCAAAATGCATTATTGTTAATGATTTCACAAGAATTTTATTTAGAAATATTTTAAACATTTTGAGAATAAGTACTAGAGAAAATGTATTCCAGTTAAGCTGCCCTTGTTATTTTCATTTTATTGAGATTAATTTTGGTTTTCTTATGTAATTTTATTTATTTCTGAGTACAAATTAATCATTCTTATATTTTTAAACAACCAGCTGAGTGGTGGAGTATTGAAAATTGATGTGTTTGGAAAATTTTATTCAATTGTACCTAAAAGGTTACTAAATTAATCATGTTGTATGTATTTTATTATGTTTGTATTTTGTTATTGTAGTAAATTTCGAAGAATTACAAAAGAAAATCGAATCCCGATTGGAAAAAAGAAAGAAAATTTAGATAAAATTGGAAAAAGTAAATTATATTTATTTATCTATAAAATTAAATACGTATTTATTTATTTTAGTTTCCTTCTTAATACCTTCTTAATAATTGTTATAACTTTCAGATGAAGAGCCAGACTTAGTAATAAATGCAATAATACCAAAAAAAAAAAATGTTAACACTAAAAAAAAATCTAATGAATCTAAACCTCTAAAAGTCATCAATCTCAATGCGACACCTTCTGACACATCACTAACAAAACCTACAAAGAAACCACGAGCAATATTAAGTACTATTAAAGAATTAGAAGAAAAAGCATTAAAATCGATGAATATTAATAAAATTAAATCAAATGTTAATATTTTAATAAATGATACGCCTATTGAAGATAAAGAAAATTTAGAAAAGTCAACAGAACTGGCAGAAAACCTGCAAGAAAATATTGATATAGAAGATTTTAATAACACAATCGATGAAATGAAAGTTCAACCAGCTTCAGATGTTGTTTTAAGTCCTTTTGTTTGTACTACTCGTGGTCAGAAGTGGAAACCAAGTCCTCGTAAACCTCCAAAACTTTCTGAGCTCATTGATAAATATGAAGAAGATGCTGACGTTGCTGATGTGTACAAGTAACTGTTATAATTACTTAAATTATTATATTTTATTATTGTTTATATTAGAGTAGTACTTATTTCTATATTAACCAAAACTTTTACTTTTGCATTTATAAATAATAAAAAACATTTAAATTAAAAAATATTAAATTGAGTATTTAATATTATTATGTGTTAATGTAACTTATTATATTTGACTTTTAACGTATGTCTTGTAAAAAAAAGTTATATATACCTATATGAATGTGTATATAATTTAATAACCAATGTTCTTTAAAATTATAGAAACATTGAATTAATTAAATTCATTGGGCAATTATTTTCATGCTAAATCATAATAATTGAATTTTCATGTATTTATATATATATTTATTAAAGATAATTAACATAATAATAAAATAAAATAAACAATAGTGTATTCTGATTAAACTATTAAAAAAATTTGATCAATTTTAGTTTTTTTTTCTTATGTAATAGTCATTAACCTATAGTAAAATTATTTTCTTTTTTTGCATTATTTTTAAGTTTTATAATAAAAAATAATTCTTTTTAATAACAGTTATTTTTTGTCCAACAATCATCTGAAACTAAATATAATTTTACTAGCTTAATTAAACCATTATGTTATTTCAATTTAGCATTGTTCAAATCAAATCTTTGAAAATAACTGTATTATAATAATAATAATTTGTTTTTTTTGGAAATTATTCTAATTACTATAAGATAAATTTATAGTAGTATATATACTTATAATTCTTAAATATATTTATATTTTTTAATTATCAAAATATGTTAATTTTTATCATACATTACTGTGTTTTTATAAACATTTTATTTATTATATATTGCAAATGTTATAGAAAAAAATTGGATGTCAAAACTAATGAACTACAAAATAAAGTAAAATATTGGGTTGAATTAGCCTGTGAAAATAGAGATATTCCACAAGTAAGTTTTAAAGTAATTTAAAAGATTATTTCCTTAGAGTATTTAATTGTTTAGTAGAATTTATAAAAATTACTATTTATTATAGTTGATTTTATTATTTAATTAATACTCTTAACATTAAATAATTTATAAATATAATTATTTTGTCTTAGTGTGTTAAAGATGAAATAGATGTTGTATGTGGACAAACAAAACTTTTAACGACTGATAAATTTATGCAAATGCGTACATTGGTTGAAGAGTTTGATTCTAAATCAGGATCAATGCCTATTACAACATCTGATTTAGATGGTTTTTGGGATATGCTATTGTTACAAGTAAACAATTTTTATAGTTATGTAATGTGTAATACCATTGATTATAAATACTAGTATCTACATTAGTGTTAGTACATATACTATAAATTAATTATACAAAACTAATTTTAGGTTGAAAAATTAGAAGGGCAATTTAATCAGCTTGTCATATTAAAAGAAAATAATTGGGTTCCACTAGAACCAATTGCTAAAAAAGTGATTAATAAAGTATCCAAAATGAATAAACGCCCTGTGGTTAAATCAAAAATTGGTGATTTTCTTAAAAGTAAGTTTAAATAACTAAATTATATTGTATTTGTATTTGTTTTATCATTTATTAATGTCTAGTCAAATAAATTTGTTATTTGAATTATTTTTCAACAGGTCAAAAGTTGAATTTTAAGAAAGTAACTCCTGACAATAAAGATGTTGGTAGTAAAAATGCTTTGAAAAACTCAAAGTTTAATGAATTTAAATCATCTAATAACAATTGTCGTATGTATTTTTATATTTATAATTTTAAATTTGGTAATTTTAGTAGATATTTATACCAATAATTTATTTCATTTAATTTAATTTATTAATTTTTAAATTAAAATTTGTTTAATTTTACCAATTTTTGAGTAGAAATCCTTTTTTCTTCAACATAATTTGTATTTAGTTATTTCTAGTACACCAAGCTCTTCAAATGAAAAAACTGTTTGTTTTACTCCAGTGTTATTGAAAACTTTGGAATTATCATTTGTTGCTCGCAGATCAGGTATGACACCTTTATGTTTAGTCCAGCCTCACGTATCTCCATTAAAACCAGCATTAAAAAATGGAACAAATAAAAAGCAAGAAAAAGGCACTAACGGTAAAAATATACATTTTGAATCTCCTAAAGTAATTTCTGATGGATTTATTACACCTGAAAACTCGAGCTGTGGTAAATATTAAATAAATTTTAACTATAGTGCATATTTAGTGTTATATTTGATTCTAATCTGGTTTTCTGATTTTTTTATAAACAGAAAATTATAATCGCGTACAAGATAGAGTTGATACTCCTCATACTATAAAAGTAATATCTAAAGGAAAAGATAATAAAATTAATGTTGAATCTAAGGTCAATTCTACTAAATCTACAAATATTAATAATACCAAAAATAATGTCAAAACTAATAAAATAACAACAGTAGTAGAGAAGTCGACTGGAACTCAAAAAAGCCAACACTCAATTAGACGCTCTTCAAGACTAGCTATTAAACCCTCCATAAATTATAAAATTTAATGTATATATAATTATTATTATTATTATTATTATTATTATTATTATTATTATTATTATTATTATTATTATTATTATTTTAATTACATTTTTTACTATATAAGCTAACAAAATGTTTAATTTAAAACAATTGTACCGGTGTGTCAATCTTCTTTATTATAATTTATGACTGTATAGATGTAATGGCAAAATGAGAATGATAAATTTGTGTTTGTTAAATGTTTTATTGAATTTTTTTCAAACATTTTTTAAACAAATTTTAAAAACCAACTTTTTACTGAAAATATACTTTATTTCATTGATTTTTTGACATTATGTTCTTGTACATATTTTGATGTTCCAGCATTTTTAAGTAAACCATGTATTTCTTGCTATGAAACCTATAATGTTTAAACATATTCAAAATTAGCTAATTAGTTTTAATAAAAATATTTTTATATTTATAATTTATGTTGAGATACATTTTCAGAAACAAATTGAAGGAATAATGCGTTATGAATTAAAAAATGAATGTTGGTTATAAAGGTTACTTTATGTAAATCTTTTTTGCCTTCTAACACAGTGATCAATAGAGCTTGGAAGTTATTGCATTAAAATTTATTGTATAGTTGCAGTAAGATATAATCAAAATTGCTTTATTTTAGTAAAAAAAATTAAATATAAACTTGTTTATTTACCAAAATTATTATAAAAAAATAAAAATTATTGAATCAGTGAATGTTTTCTTTAATTGCTCAAACTCAAAGGATATTCTATTTGAGTAAAGTTGTAAACAAAATTTAATCATGTGAATAATATTTGAAAGTGTCTATCATTGTATTATAAACGAGGAAATCAACGAAATTGTAATTAAATTGAAAAAATGCATAAGTTTTTTTAAAAACCATTTAGATATTAATTCGTACGTGCACGGAACGAATTTATGATAAATTTAGTAAATAAATCCGAATAATAGAAACAAGTTGCAAGTACAACAATTTTCAAGGCCAGCCATCTTCAAACCTTCTCGCAGTTTAGTTTTTTACATCAATTCCTATCTATAATTTTTTTCTCGCCTTTCATTATTTCTATGCACTTTTCATTGTAGATGAACAGCTAGAAATGATGCT
This sequence comes from Sipha maydis, assembly GCA_034509805.1. Classification (NCBI taxonomy): domain Eukaryota; kingdom Metazoa; phylum Arthropoda; class Insecta; order Hemiptera; family Aphididae; genus Sipha; species Sipha maydis. The sequence goes on along the minus strand of JASXSY010000638.1, from coordinate 219,592 downwards.
GTCGTATTTGAATTTTACATTAAGGCGTTCTTATTTGTTATTTAATATATAATGTGAATATATATTATACTTTTTCACATCTAATGATGGTTGTATGGAGTGTGCATTACTGGCCATTGTAATAATGGCGTTCCTGAGTGATAATGGATGACATTCTACAGATGATGCTGCTGCTGCAAGCATGGCTGACCCAATCAAGACAGGATCGTTTTCTGTGGAAGTACGTACAGGCAGTGCCATGACATTAGCTTGAGACTGTAAGAATACACTATTTTGTGCGAGTCCGCCACACACTAAGATTTCGTGTACGCTCAATGACCGTCCGCCGTTCTTCTCCATTGATTCTACAATATGTTTGGTCCCATACTAGGCAAAGAGATAATCAACAAACCAAATTTCAAATTTTATTTTCTTGTTTGGGATTGACAGATGCACAATCGTTAGTTATAATCTTGCGTTAGTGTGGTAGTTGGTCCTATTACTACTAAGTAGGCTTATAAAATATTTAATTAGTTCATTATTTTAATCAAAAAGAAGTATATTTAACTTATATAAAAAGAAGATAATTAACTGTTCTATTAAACTATAAGAAAATAAATAATGAAAACAAATTACCGTACTAGTTCCTACAGTGGTAGAATGCCAAGGAATTTCTATGGTACACAAAAAAAAACACCTCTCATATATATTGATCATTGTGAGCATAATTAACTTACAACTGAAAAGGATAACTTACTGAAATATTGAAACAAATAATAGAACATTTTATGAAAAAATATGGTATAAGAACAATGTTAAGACTACAACTAAAGTTACTATAATATTATGTATAAACAATGCTTTTAGTTTAAACGAAATTTGGAAAATTCAACGCTATACATGATTACAAATTTATAAATATTTATTATACATTCGATATCTTTGTTTAGTATATTAGATCTCCCACATTTACTTACACACAATGCCTGGATCGTGGCCAAATAAACGAGAGCTAGATTCTCCAGATCCGCGGAAAGTGTCAGTCCAACTATCTGAAATGCATTAAGAATTATTTGTTATATTCGACGTAGGAAATAGAACTACCCGTTACTTATTATGCATTGAACGTTCATATAAATCATGCTATTTTATATATATATATATATATATATATATTATTGTATTAATGTTAATTAATATTTAACATTAATTTAATATATTAATGTGAAAAAAAAATAGTCTTGTCCCTCCAAACAGAACCCACCTAATCATCGCTTTAAATTACATTATTATTTATTCGTATTATTCACACCGTATAAAATTCTTAGGTCGGCCATACACGATTCGGTTTATCAGAGAAGTTTACCTGCGCTGGCAAACCGGAGTATGTAAACGAGCTTATTTTTATACAATTGTACAGGTTTTAAGAGTTGTTAAGTTCTCCAGCAGGGTCATATTAACCATTAGACAGGATAGACAACTAACAGCCTAAGTCCTTTGTTAATAGGGGGTCTCGGATTTTTTTGAACTTTTTTTTTTATTAGAATAAAACCTTTAAAATACAATATTAAAAAAAAAAAAATAATCACATTAAAAGTTATATTTTTTTATTTTACCCAGAGCCCTTAAAATGCTCAATTCAGGCCATTTTTCTAGAAAGAATTGAAAATTTATATTTTCTGCTTGTACAGAATTGTATACAGAAACGTATATATGGTTTACCTAACAATTGTACAGATTTCAGTTCAGTTTTGTGTATTTCTCCATTTATTCATTTTTATAATTATTACATTTAAATTAAAAATTGTTATAGATACCAAATATATCAAGTTAAAGCGCAATTAAATAATCGAAGAGTGTATTGAGTTATACCAATCGGAACCTTGTCTTTGGTAGGTATGTTAAAAGTAAAGACAATCGCGACCTGTGGAAAAAGAAATGCAACTTACGAAAAATTGTTTTGAAAAGTCAAAGGAGTCTGAGCCCGATGCTGTAAAACGGGCATGTTAAACATGCGAGCCGCATGTGGTCTACGGTTATATTTTTTGTGGCTCGTGGTTACTAATATTAATAGATAAAATAAAAATTGAAAAGTAAAAAAAAAAAATATTAATGTCGTGTCACACCTATCTTAGATTCTAAGAGAATGTTATATTTGCATACATTATTATGTCTTATATTCTGATAAAATATTTAATATTTAGTTACATTTTTATGTGCGGTCCACGTAGTAAACTGTTCAATATATTGAACACCACCTAATACATTGACATGTTTGCTGTATAAGAAACAGTTGTATAAAAAAAAAAAAAATAACTCGAGATTTAATGTAGGTACATAAAGAAAAGATAAAATAAGAGGTGTCTATGAATCAAAGGGCATCACCTATATGTATGGTGACCAGACGTACTCTTTTTCGTAGGACAGTACTCTGTGTTAAGTACATGAAATTGTACTCTTTTTTTTAAAAAATATTGGCTAAATATATGCAGTGGCGGATCCAAGGGGGGGAGGTGGTAATAGGGTAAATACCCCCCCCCCTTTGAGCTTATTTTATAAAAAATTATTACATTGTTACTTGTGAGAAATACTAGTTCTATTCAGCGTTACATATCGTTATAACGATTATAATGTTAACCCACTACCCAAAATAATTACGATAAACTGTCAATCGGGGCTTGGTATGACGGTTTACTCGTATTACACGATAACTACACTCGTTAAGAATACAGGTACACTACTAAATAATAATGTAACCTTATTCTATTTATAATTTTAAATGTGTATTTTTATTAATTGGAATTTTTTTTATTTTTGCTGTACCACATCTATAAAATTAATGATGTTTTTCAGTATATAAATGTTGTCATTGATACAAGTTTGCAAGAAAAAATTCAAAATAATGATATTAAAAAGTATGTTAATAAGTATGAATAGTATCTGTTGGATACATTTTAATTACTCCCCCCCTTGATAAATTTCTGGACCTGCCTCTGAATATATGTTTATGTTTTTTTATAATTTGAATTATACAAAATTTATAAAGTTTTTATATTTTATAAATTAATAAGCAAAGTTTTGTATTTATTTGTCTAAATTTTACACTTGGTATTTTTACCTTTAAAAATAATTTATCCTTTAGTTTGTATACTTTAAATTACTTAAATTTCAAATATTTACATCATAAGGACACACACTAAATGAGTTGATATTATAATTACAAATAATTAGTTTTTATAGTTGATAATAATAATAAAAAAATAAAGTAATTAGATGAAAAAAAACCAATTTTTATAGAAAAAGATGACCTATGGACTGTGGTTTAGGGGCTATGCCTATGACATGGTAAAACGGGTAGAATACTATACGCGTTGGGCAATTATGACAAAGAATGAGCTAAGTTTTAAAATTTACTTTTTTTAAATTTTTATATTTGCAAATGGTCACCATATCTATAGGTGAAGATTTGGTTGAATTTTATGGGGCTTAAATGTTTTTTTGCAAAACTATTATGATTACTTATTTAATACTTTGAAACATTTTCAAATAATTTTGGGAGGCTTTCGATTTTTGAGGGGGCTAACTTCCCCAAGCCGTCCCCAATCTCCACCTATGACATCGCCAGACCAATTGTACAAACCTACGCTCTGGTATTTACCTACTAAGATTTATTTAATTCCCTGGGTGATCAAGATATTGAAGATAAATTTACATGTTTTTTTATTTTTATTTTTTTTTATTTTATAATTTATAGCTATTCTATGCCAATCATTACGAGTACGTCATTTTGATGAACTATTGTTATTTTTACAAAATGATGTCAATAATAGAATTTTAGACATAATTGTTTTAACAGAAACATGGCATAATGTTAACTATTGTAATTTCTCAATACCAGGTTATCATTTATATTTTTCAAAAATTAAGAGAAATCAAAATGATGGTGTTATGATTTATGTAAAAGATAAACTATGTATAGATCTTTTTTTTGAATATGAATATGTTAATAATAATATTTTAAAAATTGTTATGAAAATTAATTATTTATCTTTATGTATTCTGTGTATTTATAGGTCACCTTCAGGCGATAGAAACGAATTTTTGACCATGTTAAAAAGTATATTAACCACTCTTAAAAATTTTAATGGAAAAATCATATTTATCGGAGATATAAACTTAAACATTATAGGTAATGACTGTGTTGATAACGAATATTTAGATACATTATCGGAAAATGGTTTTAAATCTTTCATTAATGTGTTTACAAGAACGCCAATAGGTATGAGAGCATCTTGCTTGGATCACATTTTTATTGAAAATGTTAATGAGTGTAATATTGAGGCAGGAGTATAACAAACTAACATCACAGATCACTTTTCCACAATTTTGTCTATTGAAAATGAAAACAAAGAAACAAGTACTAAAAATAGTTTCAAAATGATAGATTATATAAAACTAAATGGATTCTTTAATAATGAAAAATGGGTTGAATTCTTTAATTGTAATGACGTAAATGAATATGTAAATATTTTCCTAAAGACAGTAATACAATTTTTAGTACTGTCTACGACTGTTATAAAAATAAATTCTAAAAATAAACGACTAAAAGAGTGGATGGCAGCAGGTTTATTGTGTTCTGTACGTCGCAAACAGGAACTAACTCTAAAAGTTAGTAAACATCCAAATAATATAAAGCTTGCTTCTTATTATAAAAACTACAAAAATAAATTCACAACAATTTTAAGAGCTGCAAAAACTAATTATTTTAAAATTAAATTTAATAAAGTATCCTCTAGTCCAAAACATACTTGGAAGGTGATAAGTGAGATCTCAGATAGGAAAAACACAAAAAATGATGACATTAAAAAAATTATGATAAATGATAGAACTATAAATACCTGTGAAAATCCTCAATTGGTATCAAATACATTCAACGAATTTTTTATTAACGTAGGCAAAAAATCTATCCAATAAAATTGAAATATCGACTATGGCATATAAAAAAGATGTTTTTTCAGTTTCTTTTAACCAATTTTTCACTGAAAGTATTAGTGAATCTGACGTTCTAAAGGTTATCAATAATTTAAAAGATGAAACAGCTGCAGGTTTTGATGGAATCTCGGTTAAAATAATTAAAAGTGTAGCAATTAAAATAATAAGTCCTTTAACACATATTTACAATTTAAGTATTAAAAACAGTATATTTCCGGAGAAATTTAAAGTGGCAGTAATCAAACCTCTCTTCAAAAACTGAGATAAAACTTGCATAGATAATTATAGACTTATTTCAATGTTAAGTAATTTCTCCAAAATATTTGAAAAAATTGTTAAAAATAGACTTATCATATTTTTTTAGAAAAATTCGAACTTCTGTCTAAAAATCAATTTGGTTTTAGACCAGGATTAGGTACGGAAAATGCATTATACATTCTGCACTTGATGATGATAAAAAAGTAATGGTTATATTTTTGGACCAAGCCAAAGCGTTCGACATGGTGAATCACACAGATTGGTTTAAAAGTTATTTGTATGACAGAAGACAGATAGTGCGAATAAATAATTTTATCGGTAATGAAATGGTAGTAAACTGTGGAGTTCCACAAGGTAGTGTATTGGGTCCCATTTTATTTATTTTGTACCTATATAAATAGTATCTGTAACTTAAAAATTGAAGGACTTATAACTTCTTATGCTGACGATACATGCCTACTTTTCGCAGGAAACACATGGGTTGATGCACGTATTAAAGCTACTAAAGGGCTTAAAAGAGTAGTTGACTTTCTTAACCATAGAAAATTATCGATAAATTATGATAAAACGATGTTTATGAACTTTATGATTAATGATAGAGAGGAAAACTTTGATACATTAAAAATTCATGTCTGTGATAATAATAACTCATTTAAAGAAATAAAATGTAAAACGTTATTAAGGGTCTCTAGTATTCGTTATCTAGGTCTAATTTATGATAAAAATTGAAGATGGAATCTGCACGTAAACAATTTATTAATGCGTTTACGTACTATAAGTTATAACTTTTATAAATTACGAGTGGTAGTACCAATACATGTTGTTCGAACAGTATATCTAGCATTATATCAAGCATATATTATTATTAATTATATATAATTAATTAATTATTAATTATATATTTTTAAGCATATATTATTGCAATACGGTCTACTTATTTGGGGAGGCCTTTCTGCAAATGCTCTAAAACCTTTATCAATTCAACAAAGACAAATTATTCGAATATGTCTGCAGAAACCTACTCTTGAAGGTTCAACAAGTCAAAACTTTAAAATATTAAATGTATTACCTGTAGATTTACTATTTAAAAAAATTGCCATTTTATGGGTTAGTAAAAACATAGAAAATTGGATAACTGAAAATAATGGAAAAACAAAAAAGGAACATCTACCATACGATGTTAAAGTGATATATTTAAAAAAATCTTTTGGTCAAAAATTCGTTGACTACCTGGGTCCTACTTATTTTAATTCCATGCCAAATATTATTTAGAAGAATATAATAAATAAACATAAAAATGTCAAAAAAAACTGTTAATGACTGACTAATATTGTCAATAGGGTAGCTATTATTATGTTTACTCTAATTAAGTATAATTTATATTGTTTGTATTTATATTATTTAATTATTATTTGTAAGTAATTTGTCACTCTCTACCTTCAACACAAGCATTGCTTTTAGAAGGTAGATAATCTATAAGTTTATTATGTAATTTTTATATTTATGTAATAAATGGATTAAAAAAAAAAGAAAAAAAATATAATATATTGTATATTATATACAGTTGAAAACAACGTGAATTGTTACCTAAAGTTTTTATCAAAATATTTAGTTAGAAAGACTTTAATATAAATGTAACATTATAATATAACAATATCACGTATTTTATTTTTTCTCAGTTGCTGTTATTTAATTTTCAAATTAGCATTATGTCTTTGGTCAAAAATATTGTACAATTATTTTTCCATAGATCAAGTTCCTTGGAACCTAACACATCCTGATGATTACATACATGATATATGATTGCTAAAATCAATATGAATGTCCATATTATGCCATATCAATATAATGACCAGGCATAGTTTTCGACATTTATCTTATACAATCTGCACGAGTTTATGTATAGGTACGTAATTACTTATTATCATTGTATATATTACTATAGAGGTCTAGTTCAATCAATATTTAACCTATTATATTTATTAATATCCTATACTTTAAATATAAATTAGTTAGTGAATACATTTTGAGAATAATTACGAGTTTACTGTGTATACAATTAACTAAATATAAAAAAGTTAACGTAATGATAATGCGACGAAGTATATATGAATATATATATTTAGGAATCAAGATGTTTCTATAATTTCTTATTTAGCCTACATAGCCTTAACAGGGAAACATTTATTAAACGTACCTCCGTAGTGATTATAATTAACAATACCAACGTGTATATAAATATTACTTACCATTCCTTTGAGTGTGGGATCCGCCATTGGCGATCGGTTACCATGGAAGTCTGGGTACACGTGAAAGTCTTCGGTCAACCTATCGATCGCATTTAAACCTCTGTCTGCTGCCATTTTCACCAATAATTCGTTCAGACAGTCTTCCGGTCTGCTATATATATTTAAAAACAAAAAACCTTGTGACATTAGCTTATTGCAAAAAAATATAATTAACTTTACCTATAATTGGTGTACAAATTCACATCCATACCAATAATCAAAGCTTAGCGAATTTGTATTTTTAGGTTGCTATTGTAAATTTAAAATATAGCCAGACAAGCATTTACGATTAATTAAAGTATACTAAGGGTGGAATATTGTACACTAGTTAATTTTTTGTTGTAAACATGAGAAAAAATTATAAATCGAAGGTAACTGTTCATTTTTAGTATAATTTTGGGCGGGATGATGGAAGGAAGGGATTTTTAAAATATGTTGCATCTGAGTACAAAACGTATGTTATATAAATGCTTATAACTGATTGCACCGAGTATAGCATATCATACGGTAATCGAAATATATTGATTGTATTTTTAAATATTTTATGAAAATGAAAAATTTAATTAAACCCTTCCCTTCTTTCAAAGACGATATCTATATTTGTAAAAATGCTAAAATATAAAATGGTATTTGAATGTAGGTATTTAGTTATACGAATTCGTCAAAACAATTTGTTCGTACATTTAAATATACTTAGTATAATGGAATGTGAAATAATCTTAGACACCGTTAACCATATGCATTTATATGGTGTCAAATGACATGAAAAAAAATCGCTATCTTTTATACAGGTACCATCTATACTCGGATTGTCAATAAACTCACCCACCGTCCGGAATATTCAAATCCTTAATAGCTGGATGCTTGCTGATCACGTGGTCGATAAGTTTACCCGTGGCTGATTGGCCTCCTTCCAGCAACCACATTCCCGGAACCATGGCTCCGTAGTACGGTCCCCAGACGCCGTCCACGAACACTTCTTCATCGCTGAGCAACATGTGGCAAGTTGATGTGCCTCCAATCATCACTGAATTCGTGACATGAAATATATTAACTGAGTTTGAATTCACTCGCACAGTAGTGTATACGCTAACTATTACATAAATTGCCGTCTACAAACCACCTATGTATTATAAGTTTCGAAAAAAAAATTTACTCGATGCTATCCTTTTCCAGGATAATATTCAACGAGCTGTTTGTAATTTGTATAATATTAATTGGTAGAATGTATCAGAGTAGAAAAAGTTTTAAAAATTAATACCTACAATAACCAGCAAATGTGTCTAAAGTGTATACAGGAGAGAAAAGAAGAATCTACTTATTTTATTGGTACAACTATTAGGTAATATTTTTTTATACCACACTTTGTATTTATAATAGTGATTAAAATGTGCTATTTTATTATATTAAATGGGAAATAGCGGTACCGAGTTTATGTCGCACGAATTTAATGTTGAGTATGATGAATTAATTATTTATATTATATAAATCAAGTGAATCAATTATAAATTATAAATCATTTATTTATTCATAGATAAGACATTAAACAAACCGCGTATTAGCACAAAACTTCGAGTTATCTATACGTCTGCAAAGGCGTCGTTGATATTTAAGATAGATTTTAATAAATATTAGCACTTAAAATGTATTATATAATTATTAAAGCTATAAAATTGCTAAAGAATTCAATTCGAAATAATATTTATTTTTTAATATTTTATGTGTGTATGTTACAGTAAATGAGTTAGTTCAATGTAAATGTAATATAAACTAATAAATGTAAATCAACAATAGAAAATTTATTTTGGAATTTGATTTCTTCAGAAGAAAAAATATTTTTATATTTTTCCATCACTAATATTCGAAATTGAAATTTCAATCAAATTTAATTAAAACTTAATAGTTCAGCAAAATTATGTGGATTTATTTTGATAAAAAATCAGAAGTTTCACATAAAAATACCATTATGCTCGAATTTTCTATTATAGAATGATAATTTATCATATTATATTATTGATAAGCATTTCAACTGCAAATAGAATGGAAAAACTATAAAACAACGTTGATTCATATATTAACGTCCCAATAACAAAATGGCTGGTACCGAATTGGTTCCCGAGCTCCAAACCCACATGCCGAATTGGTTCCCATCTGAAAAAAGTATTTTATTAGGTATAGCCTAATTGGTTCCCGTTTGAAAAAGGTATTTTATTAGGTATAGCCGGATTGGTTCCCGTTTATTTACGCATAATTTCCTTCTCAATTTTACAGGCTTAGGACTGTCAACTTTAAAGTAGGCTTAGTTAAAAATGTGCATTAATGTGTGTTAAAAAATAAAAATAAAATATCTACAATTTTAAATCGTTGATTTGGAAGTCAACTTGTCATCACTTTAAATACAAATAATAAAATATAATAATTACAATTTAAAACACTTCCCTTTTCACTAAACATAAACTCCATAATAACGAAAAATTTAAATTAAAAAATATAAATTAAAATACGATCGTTATTTAAGCGAAAACAATTTTATATAGGTTATATTATAGGTACGAATATAAATGACGATTCATTATTCGAGACTGTACAGTGCTCACGCATATTATTGGCATACGTACATAAGTAATATACGATATACCTACCATACAGCAATATAAATACGTATATCTCAATCGTTATCTTCATAGCGATAATTTGCTAGTCTCTAGTAATATATAGTGTATTATATTTCTATATTTTATCTTATCGATGTATAATAATAATTTATTTTCGCAACATTAGAATATCTTAAAATTATTTTTACAAAATTTAGCTTAATATAATATATTATTGCAGTAACTCCTTTAAGCAGCGATATGATGTGTGTCTCTATGTCATACATATAGCTTTTAAAATTTTGTTTTTTCTCTCTATGCACCGTCCCGCTGGATTTTACTATATTACGAGTATTTTACCTATACACAAACGAGAACCAATAATTGGCTATTATTGACTATTGGAATTATTCGGCTATACCTAATAAAATACCTTTTTTAGACGGGAACCAATTCGGCCAAATGGGAACCAATTCGGATACTCCCAACAAAATACGTAAGTTACGGCTTATGTTTCTAACGTTTATTACCCTGCAATAAAAAATTTAATTTGTAAGATTTCCTTTTTTCTAATAACTACACTTTAAATTAATAAATTATTTTTAAATTTATAAAAATGAGCAATAGGAAAAAAATAATAACTATCAGTCCTTAAACTTTTAAGTTTTAATATAAAAAGTATAACATATTTAACTACTTTAGTATTGCATTTAGAAACTGACAATTGTCTTTTAGGTTTTCTTTAACCAGACTTTAAAACAATAAATTGACAATTAAAAAAAAAAAAAAAATTAAGTACAAAAATATTACTGGCACTCTTAAAATAAGTTTAACATATTACAATTTAAATAATTAAATATTTAAAATATAACATTTTTAAAGGCTAAGGTAATATAGAAAATATTGTAAGTAAAAACTTTATCATTTTAAAACATAAATAAAATATAAATTATTATTTTGGATTTAATGATTTGAAAATTGAAACTAATTTTGAGGATTTTTCAACACCTAGTCTATTTCCTATTGTGAATAATTCCAAATGAAGAAAAAATTCTTTCAATCCCAACTGATGAGGTAACTGTTGAATGTAGTTTCTTAGCTATGGTAAGCATTTCTTTTGATACATTTTTTTCTATAGCCATCAAGTAAGTGGTTTTACTTGCTTCTTTGTATTCTCTGAGAACAAATAATCTTTAAATGGAAATGCTTGTGCTTGGTATGTGATTACCTCTGTCATTATATTTGGATGATAATGGTTAATATAATTAATTGCAGAGTTAGTTTGTACTTGACTAAGTTTTGATCCAATAAATCGATGATCTAAAATATTTACAGTATAATGATATTCTGTTAATGCCATGTCAAAACGACGATTAAACACTTCTAATATTTCTGTATCATATGCTTCAGTTTCAAAAAACTCTTTAAGTGTTAACCAAATATTACATGCCTCCCCAATGGTACAATTATCTTTCTGAACTTCATCCAATGAAATAGCACTTTTTTTTAATTTTATTAAATAAATACTAGAATTATGTTTAAGATTGATATCATTCACTATAAAAAAAATGATACATATATAAATATTATACGACCGGTCCGAATACGGGCGACGGTCAATTCACATTTGATCGATAAGACCGATCACCAGAAAACCCGCAAGTTACTACTTAGTACTTGGTACTTTGTAATCAATTATTAACGACCACGATCCACGATTAATATGTCTGAAAACGTGGTTTAATTATAAATGAGCACATTTTTTTTTTAAATAAATTACATATTTTGTTTTAAACTCGATGAAATCATGTTTAAAACAGTTAAAAAAATAATTTAAAAAAAAAATGTGTTTTAAACAAATAAACCATGTTTTAAACGTTTAAAACAGTTTTTTTCATTTTTTTAAAAAATTCATGTTTTTCATCAACTCTGTTTTCAATATAGATTTTATAATAAATTATAAATTAAGTTTTAATAAAATAAGTGATTAAAAAAAGTCAATATTTTAACAGTAATATTGAAAGACCTTAGTCTGATAAAACAGGAAAGACAAAGTTGGTGATTAATTTATAACATTAATTATACATTGTATTATATTTATTAAGGATGGGAATTTCAATTCATTTTAACTCAGTTCAGTTTAATGAGTTGAATCAGTGAGTTGCTGATTCTTGAAACACTGATTCCACTCCCAGAGTTAATTTTAAAGAGTCAACTCTTTGAATTGACTAGCTTATGAACTACACATCTCTAATATTTATTATATTATATTATATATTACATTCAAATATAAATAATACCTGAGATGAAAATTACATCAAAAAGGTACAATGAGACACAGGATTCAAGTCGAACATTAGTGACTTATCATATTCATGCAAAACGTGATATTAAAGCACGTCAAGTATGTTTAATAATAATTAATATTTACCCAATCGGTTTTTAAAATTCGTTGCGTTTTTCAATCCGACTCCAATCATTCCCAATCCTCCGGCATGCGCGTCGATTAGAGATATGGCCACCGGGGTACCGACGACTAATCCCATTTCTCGAGCTGCATTCTCGGTTAAGCCATTACCACAAGACTGCCCGGGCTCGAGTATTTCGTTTCCTGTTAAATAAAGTTGTTGGGTTTATTTTTTAATTTGTTTGTCACATTTGAGTATGGAAACATTGTTTTAGAAGAATCTATTACCTATTGCGGACCAATTGTTCATGCTCAAGTCACCCAGACCAATGCTTTCGAAATACGAGCGATCCCAATAACCGCCAGAGGACCGTTCCGCACAGTATGTCCATTTACAGACTACAGTACACAGGGACCTGCAGTAAACAATGTATGAATTCGTTGTAGATTTAATTAAGTTATCGGATATGAAGGCCTTGTAGCAAATTATATGCCATGCGTGTATGGATGCTATTTACTAACCTGGACACTACATTTGTGGCTTTCCATGTTAGAAAATCAGGCAAGTCAAAAAAACGGCCAACTTTGTTCCAAAATGTCTCATGCGGTAAATTATTTTTCAACCAAAGTATTTTTGGCGTTTCCATTTCTAACGATATTTTACCTCCGACATACTTTAACACTTGATGATGAATCGAATTAATGAAGTTCGCCTCGTTCCGAGCTCTATGATCCATCCACAGTATTATGTTTTGTTCTTGCTCTCCTATAATATATCTATAGTCATTATTTTACATAGTCATCAGAAACAAAAAACAATATTATGCATGTTCCTTGAAAAGTACTACTTTTCATATCGTGGATTAGTTTCTGTATGTATTGACGAATTTAAGTCATTATTGCAATCAAAATGCATTCAAGAAATCAAATTGAAAAAATAAAATAAAATAATTGTAAATATTCAGAGGTATATTGTTTTTATTATTTATATATCTACGTTTAAAATATGTTCTCACCATTTTTGCTCACTGATATCGGAAGTCCATCACTGTCTACCGCCACCAGGGAACACGTAGCATCAAACCCAATGCCTTTGACTTCCGATGATGGTACTTCTTTGGTGACTTCCTGTGTGTGAATAGGTTATATAAATTATATAGTAGGTATGATGTCTATGTAAACGTTTACCGTACTCAACATAATTGAAAAACATCACATTGCATTGACTATGTTCATACAATTGTCATAATTATAACAATGTATAGATATGTACATTTTACATTTCTTACCCGTATGACTTTACAACAACATCGCCATATGTCTTCAGAAGATTGTTGATAGAAATCAGTTTCTGGATTCCAAGTTTTAATAGCATTAGTGGATTTTTTTAAAATTCGCCCAACACTGTCCACTAGTGCCGCTCGAACACTCCCTGTCCCGACGTCTACTCCAACGTAATACATTATTACTAAAATAAAAAAATATAATATTCTTAATACATCATAATATTGATTAAATATCGAGCTAACGTGTGTAGAGGAATAAATATAATGACTTGGATAGTTTTTCCGAAAAAACAATTTATTAGCAGTCGTTTGATTTGATTTTTTTTAAAGATTAAATTATAATTTATACCGAAATAAGTTATAACGCTGACAACTGACAACTAATATACAATTCGTTAGACACATACAGAAGGTAAGAAGAACCACACGATGTTAACCACTACTTTCTTTTTTTAAATAGTAATAAGATTATGATGATCACGAGTAACGTGTTTTAATGCTGAAGCATAAACCGGTTAAGATGCGAAAAAAATTATAAAATGCGATACCAGCATATAGTTATTATTGATTCAGTTATATGTCCAAGAATAATTATGGTATAACAAACAATAATGTATCAAATCGAATTTATGATGAATGATTATTACAGAGTAGGGTAAAAATGCAACTTAAAATCAATGCCGATCAATATCAAAACTTTGTATTATTTCACTCTGTCCGAACAAATGTAAAGATAACTCGTGAAACAAAATAAGATCATATCTCTATTCAACATTGATTAGTTTTTCTCGTGACATAAATCGGTGATAAATTCGTCGACAATGCGTATAGAAGGCATTGGAAAATCGAACAGCTGGAGTACCAATATGTGCTCAAAGATGATTTTTTTTGTAGTGATAAATAATGCTGTGAAATATGTCTAGTGAAAGTTTATTGGTGCAATGCGAGGAAATAGTAAATTATGTGACTTTTTGATATTTTACCGTACTGCTTATTAACTTTAGAAGATTTGATCATTTTAATAGATTATATAGACTAAAATAAATGTAGGGATAAAAGAAAGCGCGGTCAAAAATTACGTTGGGTATTATACATTTTATGTGGAAGTCGTACAACACATACATAATGTACAGATAAGCTAAGTGTAAAAAGCTACTTATGAGAAGTATCACAAACGATAAGTTTTGAATGAATCTATAATTAATGTCCATATTTATAAATGTAATATTAGTAGTCCTATATTATAATACCTAGGATCTAGATAAATATGCATTCGGTGCTACTCTCAGATAGTAGATACGAGTGGAGCCGGATTCTGATCCCCCCGACACTGTTGCACTGTTTGATGAACAGGAAGCATGAGTAAATGACGTTCCACTTTACACAATTTATGACGGAGTACGGCTGCTTTAACCGATTTTTTCACCGAATTGGCTGTTTCGCGTAGGTCAGTTGCTTTCATTGTCAAGGTTACGGCGAGGAATATGACAATGCGTTTCACACATTTATGCGCTATAAAGGTTTAGTTATTCCTTAATGCTGGAGAACTCGTTCAATTGGGCTGTGGTTACCCGCTTCGCTGCAGACATGAAGGCCGCCAAGGAGGACGCGGAACGTGAAAGACAAGCTCGACAACAGGACATAGTTCCCTCACGACGAGCGAGAAGGAGAACAGCGCGAAAGCGGGTCGTCTAACTTAGGTGGCAGGTGTACTGGTGATTTTCTCAGAAAAAAAGAGAAAAAAGCACCTTGATAAGTATAATATATTTTTATTTTGAAAAATAAATAATTATAATTTAAAAAATATATAATATATATAATTTCTGTATAATATTATGTTATTGTAATCATAATATGTAAGTCTTATTGTTTGGAAATAAAAACAACCAATAAACTACTCATTTTACAAAAGTAACTACATCTAAAATGTATTATTCTTTTATACCTATATTAAATTATAAAACTTAAATAATTTAATCCGTAAAAGTGCTTTCACTGAAATATTTCTTTACTGTACAATAATAGTTAATATTTGCTAATCAAAGGGAATATTTCTCTTCCGTTTCTATACTGATGAATAAGCTAAATATTTAAATCATATTTTTGTCTTTAATGCATGTATTTTTTGCTGATCTATTAACGATTCTGTTTATATTTAGTTTTATTATTTACATATAATTTTTTTTTTTTTTTTTGTAAAATTCCGCATGTTATGAAATAATAACTCGAGTGTGTATAGATGGTTAAAATTAAATATATATATACCACTATAAACACATCTACTAAAACCAAAATAAATTGGTTTGTATTGTTTCTATTAGACTTACAATTCCAAATGTAAAACCAGATGTGGAGTAATTTTTCTAATTTTCAAATTTGTTTTTCAATAGAAGTAATCGTAACAAGGTACTTATTTAAATATAAAACATTTTTTCTTT
Organism: Sipha maydis; assembly: GCA_034509805.1. NCBI lineage: Eukaryota > Metazoa > Arthropoda > Insecta > Hemiptera > Aphididae > Sipha > Sipha maydis. The sequence goes on along the minus strand of JASXSY010000638.1, from coordinate 203,350 downwards.
CTATTTGTTCTACGCGTACACAAAACATATGTTATAACACTTGCGTGATATTGCTTTGTAAAGTATAAAACCAAGTAGTTTTTTATTTAAAATTTGTTATAAACAAGTATATCGTCCTCACTTTTAGCTTTAGGATTGAAAATCTCAACGCAATGGGAAGTTACACATTTCACGTGACTGTTATAGCAATATCGTGTATAACACTACAGGTAATAAATAAATATAATTATATTACATATTAAATGGTAGGCAATGGATAGTGTTCTAAAGTTATTGAAGATATTGATTTATAATCAACAAACGCTCGTATCGAATGAAAATAATGTCATTTATAATCTAGACACTATTAATGAGTTTGCCTATTTGTAGGTCGTAATGTACTTTAATATAGTTAGCGAAGGGTGAAAAGAGTTCCAAACAAAAATTGTAATGGCAAAGTGGAATACTAGATAATATATATTAAGGATACGACGAATCACGGTACGATGATTATATATATTTATATTTTTGTAGTCAGAACCACATGTGATACGCATATTTAATTTTGTAAGCCACATCTATAAACAGTTTATTTTAACGTTAGTTTTGCAACTATATAGTCGGATTTAAAATTTTTTTTTAATAAATTTCTGATTAATTGCTTATTTGTATATTGTAACGTACGTTCAGAGCACGTAAAACGAGCCGGAAAAGTGTGAGCGACCACAATAAAAACTTAGATAAAAAACAATTTTAGAAAGAGTTCAAATTTATTGGAAAAAAATTCCGTAGGAGCATTCGCAGTACCATAGAAAACAATATTTATTTAATTTCCATAGCCTAGTCTGACAGCTCAACAACTCAAAGTGTTTGTCTGCGTCCTACTCATAGAACTTATATATGCGAATAATATCAATGTAAAAGAAAATAGGCTATTTTCGAATAAAATCCTAAAAGAATAAAAAAAATATTTTGATTTACTATTTCGGAATATATAACATTAATGATCAGAGGAAACACTACTCCATGTGATTGAAAGGGAATGCGGTGTGATATGAAGGTGAAGGGAGATCTTAACAATGATTTACATGTAATATGCGAACAACAATTATAATGCTATATTAAACGAGTATGTCTATGTGCACAGGGTGTCAGTTATGCCGAGTTGGACAGCAACGAGACCGAAGAGATAAATGAGCCAGTAGAAGAGGCAATGCATTATGATTGCCACGAATACCAATCGAAGATTTGGAACGAGGCATTAAATAATCCGGCGGCTATGGAATTCGTGAAAAACACGTTAGCAATCACCAAAGAATCGAGCACTAACGAGGTGTGCTCGGACACGACCCGGTCTTTTATAAACTTTGTCAAGGTGATGGGGGCCAGTCCGAATGCGCATTATTCAATTGGAATGATGATGAAGATGATTGCGGTCATCTTTAGAGAAATTGACACATCTGAGACGTCCGACCAGTTTAAAGAGACCGGAAAAGTTATCAACCGAATAATCGGAAATAATGACGTCCAAAAATTGACGTTGAAATTTGGCAAAAATGTCATCAATTTGCTGAAAAATCAAGAAACGAGGGAACGATTATTCAAAATTCTGAAAGTCATGGAGAATTTAATGAGACCATCCGAAAGCGAAACAATAGTCAAGAACGGACTTAATCAAGTTAAGGGGTTAGCCAATGCTCCCAAAAGCCTCGTCAAGGGTGCTTTCGGCAGGGTCGGAAGTATGATCCAAACTGTTACAAATTAAAATAATAATTGTTGAGAAAACAAAAAAAAAATGTTCTCTTCCTACCTATTTCTTGACTAGCCAGTTTCTTTAAATTTGTTCAAAAATTGTGAGTGATATTATACATATATGGTTAATTATACATATCTGTATTATTTCTGATTTTTCCTATGCAGTAAATTATATTAATATTTAATATTTTTCTTTTTTAAATATATAATTGATTATTTAATTAAATTATAGATTTATTATATGACAATATTTCGTCAATCTCTAAAGATAAGTATCTAAAATAATCAAAATATTAGTGTAACAAAACAATTCGTCTTTGAAGATGCCTTTTTATAGTAGCACCTGCAGACAATCAAATTGAAAAAAAAATTCCCCAAATGTCTACCATAGGAATATAATACTTTCATTGAAATATCTATTCATTAATTCTATCACATTAAGGTCAATATTTTCTTTTATCCTCTTAGGGCCCCTTCACACGTAGCCACTCGGCAGCGCTTCTTAGCAGCGCTGCTGATGGAAAAATATGAACGTATATGGATAGTTTCACACACGATCACAGCTACTAATTGGAAGCGCTACAAACGGTGTGAGTGGTTGGCGTTTAAAAGTCACACTTCTTTTTATAAAACATATTTTTAGATTGGGCGTTTCACATGTGACTACAATCGCACGATTATTTTAGCAGCGCGTCAGTGGCGAGATAAATGCGCGTTTGATTAAACTATTTCGACTATTCATTTTACTTTTTCATTTTAATTTTAATCAGTATTTCAACTAGCAGTGATCTGTCAACTATATTTTGAAATAATGGCGTCTGATAGTGCAAATATAAATATCGAAGGATGGATGCACCCAGAATCTTCTGGATATATTTCTGCGTTTTTTTTTTTTAATTAATAACATAGCCAACAGTTATTCACTTTCCACGTCCATTTTAAGACTGATGCAGTATGCTCTTGTATTCACAAAATTATTAATGTAAAATATGCCAATTACTTATAATTACTAACTTTAAGTTATAAATCAACACTATTTTATAACATGCAAATATTTTAATAAATACGGTTACACTATTACTAAACAATAACCGCTTGGATGTGTATTTTATTAATGAAAACAACTCTGAGAGGATTTATGAGCATGTAAATTATATGAGGTAGGAATAAGGTGGGAATATTGTATATGTATTTAGATTAAGTAGCAATTAAATTGTTTTGAATTTCTCCGTTCTTTGATTAAATATTAATTAAAACGAATAGTTTTATTCGTTTGATGTATGGTTATTTCATAATGATTCAATAATTACGAAAAATATCAATTAGATCGTAAATGTTGGACGTGTTTATTAAATAATCGTTAATAAACGACTTTTACTCTAAAACACATAACAAATAATACTGAAATTATTCCAAAAGCTAAAAGTATTTATAAAAATACTCTTATTCACGAAAAGTGTAGAATTAAGTAGAAAAAAGTGTTTAACCAAAGTGTTAACATTTATTATAAATGTATAACCAATTAGAATACACATTTTACTGTAGCAAACACTAAATGGCAAATGTGTATATTGAGTGTTTTCATATTATATTATATATTATTATTATTATTATTATATTACATATTACTCTTTGTTCTATGTTTACTTATCAGTGTCGGATTTTGATCATAAAATAAGAAGGGTTATTATTTTTGGTGAAGCTCTTTCACTAAAAACAATTTCATTTTTTTAATCAGATTTATTAATTTGTAATAAATATTAATTAAAATAAGTGTAGTATAGACACTATTGATAAAACAGCACTTTATATTTGTTAGTCAACGGTTATAAAACATATTGTGGTTCCTTTCAACTTGTGATCCGGGGTTATGGCCCCTCTATGATCCAACTATGTCACTCATAATTTCTCCTTATAATAAATAGTTATGTCATAAAGTCCAGGTGGACTAAGTCATAAGTGTAAATGTGTCATGATGAAATTAATTTTACCCTACTGTTTGGTTGATTGAAAATAATTAGTGTTATAATGTTTGTAACACTTAATTTTTATCAGCATTCAACACGTGATTATGCGATTATGTAATTGGAGTATGCAATTATGAGAACAAACATAATTGTTTCGATCTCAAATAACCGAACAGTACAGTACATCTATTACTAATGCTATAAAAATACAAATACAAGTAAGTACTTACAATTACTTTTTTGACTTTGAGCGTATGTACTTTAATAACCGGCAAAATTGACGTTTAACGACATTTACAGCAAAATTTTGTTAGAAGAAGTCAAAGTGTATGGATACCCGGAGTATGAAAAAACAACTGACTTGTAATAGAGTCACAACCGAGTGCTGACCGACTTAATAATTTCTATCTCGCTTGATAAGATGTAACCGATACATTCGATGTTAGATTATAATAAAATGTAGAACCTGTGTAAATATTCGGTATAAGATCACCAATATTCAATAGATTTATGTTTTGAATTGAATTAACGGTGACTTTATTAAAACACTGGACATTAATTAAATGTTTTTTTAAAATACATACTATACGTATGTTATATTAACCTCCGATTGTTACTGTGGCATAGTGTGGTCATCGGGAAATGCCAATGTATGTATAAATGTTGATGTTTATTCTTAAATAAATTATGGCGGCGGCCCCGAAGCAATGTGAAAAACAGTTCCGGGGCCGCCGTCGATTTAAAAAGCGAAAAAAAAGTTATTATGGCGTATCAAAAAAAGGTAAATGGATATACAATTTATAAGCAGTTTTTTTACCCTACATATTATTTGAAATATTAATGCACGCCAATTATTACAATATTATATTTTTATTTGCATACTTTAGTAATAAACGAATAAAATCATAATTTAGTATTACGTATATTCATAACATTATGATCTTAGAGATCGTAAGAATAATTCAATTTTCAATTTTTTTGTTTTGAATTAGGTTTTATAGTGAAATTTAATAATTTAACAGAAAGTACAATAATAACGTTGGAAATCGCATTACTTTTTCATAACTTTGTCGTTATAGTAAGCCTGTAGGTAAAAATTAGTTAAAATACCAATAAGTACATCGAACATTGTTGATTTCAATCATGTAAAGTACATACTTAAGAATATTCATGTCGACAAATGAAAAAAAAAATATGTTTTTAACGAAGTCAACACTTGATTTATAAAGTACATTGAGTATATTATTATTGAGCGCTTATAGATTAAAATAAAACGTATTATAACCGTTAATTATTTTTTAAGTTTCTCAACAGTCCCACTGAGTTCGTACATTATAGTTTATATTTTTCTTAATATTACCATTGACTTTAAATACTAATTAATTTAAAAAAAAATGTAATCAAAATTAGCTTAAAGGGATTATAATTAATAAAACGTTGAATTTCCGATGGTTTTAAGAAAATAACTCTTCTAAATAAACTAATAGATATTATTAATTATTTGTCTACTATGATTATTTTGTGACCAATGATTGATAAATTAATTGGTTGTTGAAATTGATTGAAAAATAATAGCTTATGTGATTTTTGGATTTAATAAACTATTTTATTTCATTAAGATATTTTTAGTATTGACAATATCAGTTGCATCATATTATTTAAATATTCATTGTTTCCATTTTTAACATCCATGACGACTACGGCGCACCGCGGCGGTACGTAATCATGTTAACTAATCGTATATATAAAACGTATGGGATTCCATTTTAATTAATCAGTATATTATGAATATAAATGATCAAACTATTTCATTAAGTTACATTTAAAAAAACAGAAATTAACATACAATTTTAAACTCTAGAAAATTATCGAAATTCCGAGTCAAGTATAAGTATAGCTATAGTAGTCTACAAAATATATACATACATTTTCACCTATTTCAGCGATTATTATCATATTGTAGTATGAAATATTTTAAATTAATTACATTGTATAAAAACAACGTTCTCTAACATATCGCATTGTGCGTCACAAAATAAGGTTAAAGTCAATGATCAATTTATTTTAAATCGGATTCTTGTTAGTTCCTGATTCAACGAAATATTTTATTGGAAGGTACGAGATGTTACGAAAAAAAAAAAAAAATTATTAAGTTTTTATATGATAAGAATTTGTTTGCATACGAACTGCGTCGTTCAATTCATAAGTAAATATATTATTCAGGTCTTACAGTGTTCTAGTAATCACATCACATACCCAATGTATTCAAAAGGAACATATAATTATAAATAAACATATAATATTGTAACACAAATATACATACACTTCTTTGAAGTCACCTAGGAAATAAGATACTTTTGATTAATGTACTAACCCTTCCTTTCGTAAATGTGTTGAAAAGACTGAACCTAAATAACGTCTATCTTTTCCTATTGAAAAAATTAAAAAATTTTGAAAATCTCATTGTGACAGCCAGTGGCGTAGCTTGAAAAATACTTTGGGAGATGTTTTCAATTCTCTATAACATAGGTATCAACTTTTTAATTTTAATAACTCGATTAAACATAAGTTAAAATATAATATGTGTTGTTATTTAGTTTATTGAAACTGTGAAAATTGTTTGATGATGGCAGGGTATAACATAGATGTATTTGTATTAAAATGATTGTATATCTTACAAAACAAGAGAGACATTTCGAGGGTGGGATTATAACCCGTTAACCCCCCCCCCCTAGCTACGTATCTCATACTCGTATATGATGCGTTGACGTTATTTACACAGAATATATTATATATTCACATACTCGTACCGCATTAAAAATAATTTGTAAAAATTTTTTATGTTTAGAATTAAAACAAATAATGATTATTTTTGACAAAATCATTTGTAATTTCATAAGCAATATTAGCTAGATTAATAAAAATAAACAGACCTATTTCTGTTTAAAGAAAAGACAATGATTTTTACGATTTGAAAATTTTTTTTTTTACTGAAAAATTTGGTTTACGGAGATTCTGTAGTAAGAAGTTATCATCATAGTATGTAATAATACAGAGTGATATTGCTTATCAACTCTATGACTAAATAATTGAAAATAATCCAATGTTTTATCCTCAAATACTATTGGAAACCGATGACCAAACAGCTATATACTGATATAAAGCTATATAAAATCCATGAGTATTATACGTAAAAATTAAATATAACAAAACTAATGAACTATGACAATTTTCTATCTCTATTCATCACACTCGTAACATAGATATTCAGACATTTTAAATTTTCAACGTACTGGTCAGTTTATTGATACAATAAATATGATGAAAACAGGTTTTAATCTGTTATTACGTCTACTTGAGAAGAACTTTCTCAACATTAAATTTTATACGCATGGAAATCCCTCTAAAGTTAATCTAAATTTAAACATTCTCATAGGTAGTTAATTATTTTAGAACTTATGGGAGAGGGAAAGTAAGAAATTCGTGCTCAAATACTGTAAACTCTTTGAAAAATTCTAGTCAGCTTACAAAATTCTTATAGCATCAATAATACGATCGGTACATCGGAACTAGAAAACGATCTTATTATTCGTTAGTTCAACAGCAGACAAATGATCTAAAATTGGTTACTATTAGTTAAAATCATAAAAAATAACAGAACTGTCAGTAATATCAAATCGGCACACGTTTGTGATAATATTTGGGTAAAAACAAAAAAAAATTCTAGGTACAAACTCGTAATACTACGCGATTGCGCGTAAATGAGTTTTTTTTTTCAATCCCCCGTGTCGTGTGTTTGAAAAGGACACGGTATTCCCCTCGAAAGAAACAGGATCGCAGTGTGTGTGTGTGTGTGTGTGTGTGTGTGTGCGCGCGCGCGTATGTGCGGCGTAAGAAACGGGTCGCGACGAACGAAACAAATTCGGATACTCGAGCAGCGGCGACGGCGGCGGCGGTGGCGGCGTGCGGGCACAGCAACAGCAGGCAGCCGCAGTAGCAGTAGACGACGAGGTTGTCGCGACCTTGGCGCGAAGTTAAAGGAAGTCGGTTACTGTGCATTGCCGTGTGACGGATAGAGAGAAAAAAAAAGAAAAAAGAAGAATGCGCTAGTGTACACAAATGTCTACACAACTTGAATCCCGAAATACGATTATTATGTCGTATCAACACATCAACGTGTTGTGCGTTGTGCCCTCCTGAGTCTCTCGTCATCTTGCTCTCCCCGGCGTGGTGTACGACCGCGGTATTATACACTCGTTCGACGACGTCGCAAAATAATGCCTACCAGTGTTCGTTAGTCATCGAACGGATTTCTTGCGGCTCCGGAACGAAAAACGAACGGGCATTTTGGAGACGAATATTTCAACTGGTAAGTACTTCACGATTTTTTCGTACGACAGTTATTATTACGTTATCATTATGTCTTAAAACGTGGAAAAAATTCGTGTTGTATCTCAGAAATCCGTAACGAACGAAAAAAATACTTTTTTTTAAATATACCATAATAAATAGAATAATTTCGATAAATGCGAAACTTTCGTCTTTTATAAACGACAAACCGCGTGCCGTGATCTTCTACTTGATGAGTGAACGAAAATGTTGAGATAGGCACGAGTGACGCTCGTGTTCAAATAAACGTGTATAAAAATGTTCGGAATTTGATATTTCCGTTTTCTTTAAACGTATACGTTTTATTTCATTTACACGATCCAAAGTTGTTTTCAAACGTTATTTCGATGCAAATCTTTCTTATTTATCGTTGTTTTGGATGTTTTGCACTAGTTGTCAAATCTATCTGAAAATAATCGGCCTTTTTTCACGATAACGGTAAATATTGTTTCGATAACCACGATAGTGGTATAGAATAATCTCTTGTTAGGGGTAGAAGAGATACCGAACAAAAAAAAACTTGGAGAAACGCCCGGCAAGATAAGGAAACATTGCCTGTACATCTCTCCGCCGCACCAACCTAACCGGGTGTTACCGACGAATTATCTTATAAAGTGCTAAAACTTGATTATAACGGATTCGAGACTGGGACGGGCTAGAGATGTCTGAAGGTCGTTCAATACGCATTCGCGTTTATCTTAATTGCGTGACCAATAATGATTGATCGACCTACGCGTTTCTAATCCGTTTCCATCAAATTCCAAGCTTCGGTTTGAAACTGCAACAATTCGCTAAATCATGCAAATACATTTCAATTAAATCGAAAAATCAAATAACAATCAAACAATCAACAATATAGCGATCGCTAGAAAATCGAATAATTTCTGAAACATACAAAAAACGCACGTGTTTCATGCTATGACGTCATCAGTATTTACTGGCACATACGCGTGACGTACTCGAGATAATTTTTCGTAGACGTCTATTCACCACATGATATGCGTTCGATTATATTTTTATTATTATTATTATTATTATTATTATTATTATTAATACTATTATGTCTATGTAATGTCTGTATTTAATTTTATTCGAACAACGATACGTCGCGTAACTGCCATATAATGTTTAATTGACGCTAAACGATTTAACGACTGCGTATAAATAATAATAATTGTAAATTCCGGTTCTGGTCGCCGTCTGTGATTTTGTTCCGCGAATACGCGCTTATGCTCTATGACGTTAAAGGCTATTACGGTACTATGTTTTATAGACACATGCTGAGAATAATTCCCCTCGTTTTTCGTCCCTTTCGAGTTCGATTATCGTCGTCAACATTGCAATTGTTAACTTCTACCTATCAGTAACTACTTTTCTTTACAACGGATTTTAGTCTCTGTTAATCAAATATAGGAGGGATTAAAATAACCCTTTTTGTGTTATATTAAAATACCAATGAGTTTACGCTGTTCAATCGTCAGCGATTTGTTTTTTGATTAGATTGCGATTTAGTTATAGTCCTCGTACACACAGGTTCGACTAAAATTTTAACGAAACGTTTCTGTTTCACAGGACTCTTTTAATAGTATAACGTGAGAAATGTTCTTTATGACTCCTTCAGGGCATGACATTTGACTCCGATAATTATCACGCGCAGACGGTGTTTTGTTTCATTCATTAAACATCGAATTGAACAATTCTAATTTTATCAGACACTTTAAATTGGTTGTTAACTGAACGTAAAAACAGCAGACAACCTTCAATCGTTCTATGTATTATACTTGTAATAGCTATGATTTATTAATTTTATATATAATAACTTAAATGACCTACATTTTAAATTTGAAACTGAAAATAACACCTACACATTTAAATATACAGAGTAAAAATATATATTAAGACTATATATTTATGCTGCCTAGTCTATCCAGCTATTGAAGATATAAATACTTCAAATGTGTTAGTCGATAAATATGTGGGTACTCATGTACCTGCTACAAATTGTTTCTATTCATTAGGTTTTTTGCGTATAGGTACGATTAGTTTTTATAAAAATTATTAGAGTAAATAAAACTAATTAATATAAATAGTATTAATTAATCTATTTGATATTATAACTACATCGTTGTTCAAAACTGGGTTTTTACTTTGTTTATAGTATACTTTCTTGTTTATGAATATCTAATGTAATTGTATCGTAACACATTTGATAAAATTTTACTTGATTAATGCATTAATTAAAATACAAATATAAGTTTATTGTTTAAATTATATACACACACACGTATGCAAACTCATATAAAGTTTACACAAAAGCGAATAACGTAGTTATATTCTTATCGCAATTTCGTACTGACCTCTCTATACAGCTGTGTATATAGTGTACCCATATTTGTTTTTCATTGATTCCTTTTATTTAACCATACATTTTATTGCACCTACCTGTTATACCACACGTCTCCGTATTCATACAGTAAATACAAGTATAATCACATGTCGTGTTAAACTTAAATCCATTTAAATAATTTCTTATTTTCCACAGATATGGGGTTCCATGGAAAATATTGGACTACAATCGAAAGCACCTGTGGCATAGTGTTCACTTGCATTTTAGCTTTGATAAAACTTGTGTCTAATTTTTTGATCGGAACGAATAAGCATTTCGAATATAGGTCTGGTAAGTATGTAATTCAATTTTCTTTTACTAAGATTATGTGCGTAAAATCGAATCAATTTATCATTAATTAATTTAATTAAAGAAAAAAGTTGAAAAAATATATTTAAAACAGATGTCGTTTCAAAAAGATATGTTGTTATTTACTTTTAAGTATTTTCCTTGTTTATTGTTTGTTAACAAATTTATTTTTGATGGTTCTTGACATTGAAAACATTTCAGTATTGTATTCGTAACTAATAATACTGTTTATAAACAAAATGTTTGGTAAAATTGTCGTGTCCTAATCCGGAAAATAACTCTGATTTTTTTTAAGTCATAATATGTTATAAGAATGTTTGATAAAACTTATTTTTAATTTTAAGTATGTGATATATATGATAATATATCCTGATATAATAATTAAACGACAATTTTATTTTCAGTAATTAAGTCCAATCAAATGAATTTACTAGAAGTTTACTATTAGATATGAAAACAAAACAATTTATGTACAATAATATTATAGTTAAGATTTAACGTATTGAAATGTCCAAAGAAACTGTGAAATAATCATCTTGGTTTTAATTGTAATTATTTATAATTTTTGTTTAGTAAATATTAAATATGTACTTATTTGTTTGAGTAAAATAAATTAATTTTTATAAAGCATAATAATCATGAGTATTGGATAACAAAATAAAAAATATTTAACTAACATAATATAAATTATTCATAATTATATAACTAAAAAAAAGGTATAAACGTTCTATTAGTTAATTCAATTAACCAACCTACGATATTTAATTAAGTTTTAAAAGATATAATATAAAAAATAAAAATTCTGAAATTTTTAAATTCTTCATAAAATGCAAGAATTAAATAATGTTTAAAAGTTTTATAATACTAATAAAATATTAATAATAGTTTCGAGTAATTTTCATTTTCATATTCGGCTGAATTATATAAAATTTACTAGTTAAATAATTAACGTAATATTTTCTTGTATATATATATATATATATATTATACCATATATTTGTCTTTCTTCGTATTTTAACATTTAACTGAAGAAAAGTAGAATTGTAAATAAAAATTTTTTTTGAATCGTATAATTCTTTGCATCAAACCATAATTTAAATTATAAGACTAATAAGTATTTTGGACATGTTATATTGAAATTAAAAAAGAAGGATGAAATTAGTTTTATTTAAATTTAATACACTACATCTTTATTAAATTAGGTAGTACACGTAAAATTACACATGTAAATGTAAGTTTAATTATAATAATAAAAATCTAATAAGATAAATACATTTATGTGAATTAATAGTATTCATAATTAACTTTTAAAATATTTATAACTACATTTATTTTATATTATTATCAGTGATTAAAGTGGGCCCAAATAAGTGGGGATGTATCATATTATACTCTAATTTATCTGATTTTAAAAATATATTATTAATACATTTATTTTTGATAAATGTACTATGTAGTAGGTAGATTGTTATTTTAAAAACCATAGTATATATTTATAAATTTATACTTTTTATGAGAATTTAAAAACAAGTAGTAGATCGAAAAATATAAGTTCATTAAAAGTAGTGAGATAGATTCTCCGTATCTCTCCTCACTTTGACCTATGTTATTTTTATTTTTGCTTAGTATAGACCTTTCAGGTTTCTTTATCACTGATAATCATTTATATATAATATATATTGTTTTAATTATCTAATAAATGTAATTCACGAAAAACATATATTCTGTTTGTGAAAAAAAAATTCATAATATTTTGATTACTATGAGTTATTAATTTTAATATTTTATAATACAATTATATAATAAAAAAATCAATGTATAAATTGTTTATACGTGCCTAATATATAAAATTTAAAAAATAAAAGATTCTTAAAAATGCATTTGTATGTTTAAGAACATTGCAGTTTGTGCCATAATATAACATTCAAAAATTAGTGGCGATAATTTGATCACCGATGAATTGACTTTTGGAATAATTTTATTGTTTATAAAATAATAAAAAATGTAATTAAAGTAATTAAAAGTAATACGTAAATAATTAAACAATTAGTTTATAAGTAAGTATAAATAAATAAATGCTTAGCCTAGAGTATTATATTATATTTGTAAAGTACAAATTTGTTAAAAAAATTTTATATTTTAATTACTTAGTTATTAAATATATTAGAATAATTGATCACTGTATATACACGATTTTCAAATCTTTCAAGTATTATAATATTTATTTATTATAATAATAATTATTGTTATTATCATTATTATTAGTAAATTATACTATGTACTGTAATTCATTATTAGTTAGTTTTTAAAACTAAAAATATTAGTTTTATATTTATGCTGATGTATAAAATTATAGACTGATAAATTTAAAGAGTATATTTTAAATAAATACAATAATTTATTATCATAATTGCTTTTCAATAATTATATTATCATTATTCTCACATTTACAAATTCGTTTTTGGTATTCTTTTTTGCGTGTAACGCCTATTGTATTTCTTGCAATTAGTTTTTATGTTTATGACCAATTAAGTTTCTTTATTTAAATGAATATATATATTTTTATATAGTTGGATTCAGTGCCAGATATAAGGAGGGAGATAACTGGTATACTAATTTCAGACGCGATATGGGTGCTCTAACGTTTAAGAAAATTAAAAAAAGTCATGAACATAACCCGTACTTACCACCTGCCGAAGGCGTATTTTTATTAACCCGGACGTCACATTTCCTAGATCCGGCATTAGTTAGATGGGATGTGTTCAATGTGGATACAAATGTCATCCTTTAATATAATTATTGGTCTGGGAGGTAATTTATATTTTCAAAAATAGTCTTAAAATAATTTTAGATTATTGATAGTGAAAATATTGCTGGCTTTAAATTTTTTGGTCAAAATTCTATATTCAGATGATTTCAAAATAGTACAGTCTATTACCAATCGATAAAATTCAAGTAATAATAAAAAAAAAATTATATTTTTGAGCGCATAAGAAAATCAATTCTTATAAATATATATAAAACTAAAATTAATATTATAAATAAAAAGATTTATAAATTGTTTTTGTTCAGTGATAAATTTAACAATAATTATTTGTAGTCAAATTTTTCCTATTTATATAAACATATGATGATTTATTATGCTTTATAAAAATTAGTACTAAAGTTTTTAAAATAATTATATTGACTTCTATGAGATTCATATATTAATAAGCTACATCCAAAAGCAATAATTTCATACATGTTTTTTTTTAGTTTTTAAAAATATTTTTAACAATAATAATAATCGTGTATTGCTTCTAAAATATGCATGATATATTTTAAACTTGTTTTAACTGCAGTCTTACCTGATTTTAAATTAAATGTAAAAATGTCTATACATTTAATAATAATGTACTTACATATAAATCATTTTTACTTACTATTCGAATGCAGTTCTTTATACTGTCTATAAACTGTATACACATGCCGCGGACGTAATGCGAAAGCAGTTCTCGGTGCGTCGTCGGTTCAAACAGAAAAAAAAAAACTGTATACACAGTATACTACTATCAATATATCTAATATATCATTATACTACTATCAATCTACAAATATCTTTGCAATACCAAAAAATAATTAAATTCATTATCAGCCTAATATTAAAATACTATTTTATATATTAGCTACAACGTTAAAAACTTCAATAAATAATAATTTATAGGTAATCACCTGATTTTTTTTTGTTAACTTAAAGAACAGTTAACAAAAAAAAATCAGGTGATTACTTGAAGAATAACTTAAATATAACTTAAAGAACAGTTATATTTATCTAATATGTATTTAAACATTAATATATGTATCATAATATTAAACTTAAAAAAATATTATATGTTATTTAATTTATTAATCTTGTTTTTGTAAATTTTAAATTATAACTAATATGATTGAAAAAATTGTTAAACGTTCTATTTCATATTATATAATTTACCTTCAACAAGTAAAATAGTATTAGACAATTTAAATTGTATCAAAAATATTGCAATTTAATTCACATGTTTGTATGCTAAAATTAATTTAAAAAAACAATAGTGCTAGAAGCTGAATTATATATATATATGTGTAATAATAGTTAAAATAAGTTTAAAGAATAGCTTTATTAGGTTTTGAATGATGGGTATAAATTACTTATTGACTACTAAATCAATTTGTTTGCAAATAATTGGTATTGTTATACAAGGTCAATAACTTCAGTTTTGGATAGTAAATAATGGATTTTATAATTGATATTTTAATTTGTTTTAGATTCTCATAAAGAAGTATACAAAACTGTAGCTGATATACCAGGACCATGGTCATTGCCTATATTTGGAACCAGATGGATATATTGGAAATTCGGCTTGTATAAATTGAATACCGTTCACTTAGCATATAAAGGTATTGTAACATGTAATAATAGAGTCTAATATAAAGTATAATATGATAAATAATTTAATTTGAAATCTATTCTGAAAATGCCCTTACACAATTTGGATTCGGATTATGTATCTTTCTTGCGTGATAAAAAAAAATGAATATTTCATTATAATATACAATGTACTTAAAATTATAATTATAAATTATTAAAATATTTCTAATAATAAATAAATGAGGATAACAAGTTATTTTTTAAACAAATGTAATCATAATTTATATGTAGTATTGATTAATAATACAATTATTTTAAGACCGTCATAAAATAATGTTTTACATATCTCTGACAATGTGAAATTAATATTTTGAAAATGATAGAATAATTTATCTAAATTGTTTTCATAGTTCGTAAGTACTTAGTCGATTTAAACATGTATTATATCAAAATATAAATTACAATTCATGGAAATTCAAACTATGAACATTTAAAATATAATAGACATATTTATTTCATATATTTAGTACATTCTAA
Organism: Sipha maydis; assembly: GCA_034509805.1. Lineage (NCBI taxonomy): Eukaryota > Metazoa > Arthropoda > Insecta > Hemiptera > Aphididae > Sipha > Sipha maydis. The sequence continues at coordinate 187,641 of JASXSY010000638.1, read as the reverse complement.
ATTTCCGAAGTACTGTATTACAACTAAATACCAAACGAATCTTTTAATTAAAAAATTCGTGAAAAATAAATGCATATAGGTATTTACCTTCACTAGGTAAAAACCAATTTTAACTAAAAATGTAATATTTAGATATTTTAGATCTACACTTAAAAATCCGAATATCTTTACGGATTATATTTTGCGACTTCCTAACCTCGGATGTGTAAATATCGGGATAGACATTCAAATTGATCAAAAAATCGGATTATTCAAAGTATGTTAATACTTCCACAGACATGTTTAGCCGGTATGGAGATATTATTCGTGAAGAAGCATTGTGGAACATACCGGTAGTTAGTGTCAAAGAGCGAGACTTCATTGAAAGAGTACTTAGACATAGCGGAAAGTACCCTATTCGGCCACCAAATGAAGTAACTGCGAATTATAGAAATTCTCGCCCGGATCGCTACACAAATACTGGGCTTGTTAATGAGTAAGTACTTATATTATTATAATAATTTACAAAATATGTTATACTGTTATAATTGAGTGAAATATAAAAGTTACATAAAAAATTGTGTTGTATTTAACCTACTAGACTATACATTTAAAATGTAACAGATTGTTGATTATCAAATAAAATAAAATACAATTTTTTTAATTATTTATTATGGTCAATAATCAAAACATGATGAAAAATGTGCACTTTAATTTTATTTGAGGTATTTAAATGTAAAGTCAAATAATATATGCAGTACTGGATCTAGGGGAGAACAAGTATATATACTTACCCCAGGTGCTATTGGTTTTTATTAGCCCCGATTGTCAATTTTTTTTGATCTGGCTCTGAATATATATTACTATTTATTTATAGACAAGGTGAAGTTTGGGCTAATTTAAGAAATAAATTGACTCCGGAACTTACTAGCCCTAGGACTATACGTAATTTTTTGCCAGAAGTAAATCTGCTAGCAGATGATTTCAATGCTTTGATCGCTCAAGCAAGAGACAGCAATAACAGAGTAAAAGAATTCGAATCTTATTGCAATAGAATGGGATTGGAAAGTACATATAATCATGATAAATTATGATAAGTAGTTCGATTAAAAATATGCAATTACATGTCGTCCATAGGTACATGTACGTTGATTTTGGGTAGGAGATTAGGATTTCTAGATGGAGAGGTCAGTGATACGGCTACGCGACTGGCGGACGCTGTAACTAGTCAATTCCGAGCTTCACAGGAGGCGTTTTACGGACTTCCGTTGTGGAAATTAATACCAACCAAGGCGTACAAAGATTTTGTAGCAAGCGAAGACTCCCTATATGAGCAAGTACAACTTCTAAAATAATTTTTACAAACACATTTTAATTTCAACGGTTTCGACTTTAGCATTGTGTCTGAAATCGTGGATTCAGCGTTAATTGATGAACAGCAGTCTTGCACAGACGTGCGCAGCGTATTCGTTTCCATACTTCAGGCACCCGGGTTGGACATTAAAGACAAGAAAGCGGCGATTATTGACTACATTGCCGCTGGAATCAAGACTGTAAGATACAATGATATAGTATAACTAGAGCTCAATATGGATTGCATAAAAATCTTCTAAAAATATCATTAAATATTAACTAAAACCTAAGTAACTCATAATAACTATTATAACTAAGTTTTTACCCAAGTAAAAACCAACAAATTTGAAAAATATCCATGCATTTTAAATATTTATTGAAGTGTTTACTTTATTTTTTTACGAACACACTGAGTGTAATTAATTATATATCAATGGGAAAAATTTAATTTAAATTAAAATACTAATTTGAATTTAGAAAAACCAAAACCAACAAAGCTAGCAAATTTGGGTTAATTAATTATTTCAAACGTTGAAAAATTATAAATAATTTTATCTTACTTTAAAGTATTACAAAATGTAAAATAAAAAGGATAATAATTCATAGTTGTCTAAGATTCGAGGATGAGTGAATGATGTTGCTGTATTATTCTTTTAAACTTGAAATCAATATACCATATTATAATCTCTTGATAAAAAAGTGAAATAGGTTTATATTTTCAAAGATAATTAATATAGTAGTATAACCAAATTTCTTAATAAAGTACATCGAATATTAATATTCCAATTTTCGCAAAAAAAAAAGCGTCTAAAATTTCAAGTACCTATAAACAACTTAAATTTCATTAAAATACTTCGGAAATATGAAATTTCTTTAAAATGCTTGTCAAAATATCTCAAGTCACTTTAACCAATTAACTAATATCGTTAAATGGGAATTCATTGAATAATCCAATGTCATCAATATTTTATTTTGTAACGCTTTTAAAATATGTTTACGACTTTTCGATAACTTTATTTTTTGACTACAAAGATAATCTTATGGTTGAACATATACTTGACTCTATTAACCTTAAGTATTAAAATTTAAAGTTTTATAAATTTTAAATTACAAAAATAAAGTGAATTTTTGAGATATTGATTGATTTGTCAAAGTATTCAAACGCTTATAAAATTTCTCCGTATAATTAACTTCAATTTTTTTCATTAATTAATAAAATATATATATTATATATTAAATTTTCAAGTTTTTTGTCGAACCAAAATCATACATCGACATTTTTAAAAAAAATAAGTAATCATGAAATTTTTCTGTAATCTATAAGTAGAAATAGAAATCTTTTAACAATTATAACATTTATAGTATACCTTGATAATAAGTTTGAGTAAAAATTCCAAGTCACCACAATTATTATTTTTGTTGTGTTGAAACAATGAAATAAAAACTAAATAATATCGAATACAGGTATACCTTAAGTATTGTTCTTTTTTTTATAATTGTTCGTCTACTTTTCGGCATTTATTAAGAAAACTATTTAGAAATTCATAAAACGACCCCCCCCCCCCCACCCCCCCCGTCTAAGTAAAAATAAATAATATTTTTAATAATAAATGTTTCATGACTGTAACTAAATAAATTACTAAATAATAGAAAATAACAAATTTGAAACATAAATGTTACACATACTATTTATGACGACTTTAGTAAATTAATACGCATAAGTATATATAATATTGTTTTCTCGTATTATTTTTTACAGCTGGGAAACACTCTAGTATTTTTGCTGTACTTGGTTGCCAAACATCCGGGTGTTCAGGAAAAAATATACGACGAAGTATCGCGATTGGCCCCAGCCGGTACACCTATAACCGCCGAACACTTGCGCCACGCTACTTACTTGCACGCTTGTATATCAGAAGCACACAGGTATAAACTGCAATACATCATTCAGAGTAAACGTAAGTACAGAGTGGGCCGCATTGTTTAATGGCTTTTAAAACATTGTCAACACAGAAAAAACGATAAAACTCTATGACTCACTCTGTATCAATTACCATGTTAATTTTAATGGTCAAATATAATATAGTTCACAACGCACTTTTCAGACTTTTGCCTACTGCTCCGTGTATTGCCAGAGTGTTAGAGTCCGAATTCAAGTACAAAAATTATAGACTACCGCAAGGGGTAAATATAATACTACTTCGATGTAGCGTGATACTAGTACCTTAATAACATTTAATGACCCTGTTTGTGGGAGAAATTAACAGGGTTAAATCACTAGAAATAAAAATCATCAGTGATATTTTTTATTTTATTTAATATTGTATTAATTTTTTACAGAGTGTCGTTTTACTGCATACATGGTTGGCATGTTTGGATGACAATAATTTCGTCGATGCATCTTCTTACAAGCCAGAAAGATGGTTGGACGAGTTGACGAAAAAATCACCATTTTTGGTTGTGCCATTTGGATGTGGAAAAAGAATGTGTCCGGGTAAGCGGTTCATCGATCTTGAACTCCAAATCGTTTTGGCAAAGGTAAGTAAAATAACGAGGTATTGAGGTCAATTTAACTAATAAATTGTTATAATTTTTTAAGATGGTGAAACAATTTAACATCGACTTCGAAGGAGACCTGAATACTAAATTTGAATTTCTTTTGACACCCAGCAACGCGAATTTTATTCTACGAGATAGAAGTTGTTGATGTTTTTTAATGTTCTTCTATTTCTTTAAATCTATCTACAATTGTTATACCTCAATATTAACTTACAATTTTTATCATCTGGCTACACTATTCTGATATGAGTTTTCAAACGATAAATTGTGTATACATATTTATATTTTTGTATCTTTAAACATTTAATAGTTATATAAAGATGCATGTACACTCTTATTCTTATTATTTTTAAACATAAATTGATAATTGATTAATTTTCACTTCCTTTTCAAATGTATACTATTATACATAATATGTCATATTACGTTTAAGTGTTACCATTCATTATTTATTCATGTTTAATACCAAATATTTATTTTTATATCATAATCTTTATTGTGATTAAAAATATAATTATAGTTTAACAATTATTAAGTTTATTGATAACTAATTCTATGAATTAATGTATTTAAAATTATGTTTCACGTTGATAATTATTACCAAAAACTTGTTATTAATAAAAAAAATTATGCAAACAAAATCATTAAATTATTAAAACATATTACCTTAAACTGTAAAATGATCTTCATGTCCCTCATTGAGTTTAAGTGTACAATTATAACTTATATTAATATTCTTTTCTTTTCCACAGATTTAGTCAATCCTTATAAAATATATTAAAATATAAACTATTTTACTTTTAAATAATGAAATATGCTTCAATAATACTCAAAATATTTAATTATACTTGAATCACTGAAGCATAAAGCGTTGATTATTAGTCTGTACATCGATTATTATTTCAAACTATTCAAAAAGATTAACTAAATCAAAATATTTAACAAAAACATTAGAACAATTAATTTTGAATAAATAAATAAAACACATTCAGTAAATATTGCTGTATTATTATGTAATGAGACCATAAATAAAGGTGTAGAACTTAGCTATAGTTTATAGTTATAATATTAACTATAGTTTTAAGATGTTCAGACCACATGAGTATTTTTGATTCAATATATGTGTTTAAAACTTTACTCATGTTTATATAAATTGTATGTTAAAAAAGAATATACCAATATTTAGCTTAACTTATAGATTATGTGGGAACAAATTTAATTTATAAATACATAATTAATTTCAAATATATCCATACGTTTCAAAATTATAATACCCAAGCTAAATGAAACATTTATTAAGCCTTTGTTAGGCCCTTAGTTTACTATTGTAGACTAATTAAATTCAGGACTGATTCAACTTAATTTTAAATATTTTACTTTGTAATATGAATGAAGCATATTAGTACAGGCTTAAGAAACTTAATTATTACTGAAATGTATAACAATATGTTTACATCAATTGGTCATATAAAATTGACCGTGATAAAATTGGTCGTTTGGTAAATTAGTTGTTTAGTAAATTAGTCAAAGTATATTTTCGTCGCAAAACGTGAGTACTGGTTTAAGAACGTTATATAATGTTATAAAATTGGCGCAATGAATGCTTTCAAACAAGAATTCAGTAATATAAAAATTCGTGGTTGTCATTTTCATTTTGCGTAATCTATCTGGAGACACATTTAAGAATGTGGTCTATCAAAATATTTCAAAAAACTTTTACTTTTGAAATACAACAAACGCCTTATTATTTTAAATATTTAGTTGACACTACTTTTTACCGAGATCTAGAATCTGATTTATCGCGATTACTCGACTAGTTCGAAGAAGCGTGGGTTGGTAAAATGGACAGAAACGGAAAAAGAAAAAATTTTCAATTCAATTTAAAATTGTTATGCTGATGAATATAGCTTCTCAAAAACCAATAATTCCGTAGAAGGATAGCATAATGGTTTTTCATCCATATAAAAAATACTATTCACCCAAACATTTGGAAATTCATAAGAGCCCTACAAAAAGAAGAAAAGCTAAACTGTCTGAAAATGGTCCAATATTGTATTGGAATAAAAACCCCTAGAAAACGGAAGAAATATAATGACAACGCTAAGAGGATAAATACAATATGTAAAACATTTAATAATAGAACATTTGATGAATATATATATCTGGAATAGCTCATAATTTATAATTATTTTCACGCATATTATTTTTAGTAATCAGTCATATAATTTATTTTATAATAATTTTTTTTTTAATCTATATTATATACAATTATAAGAGATTTTCTACGATCACGCTTTCCGAGAAAACTACTGAACTGATTTGGTTGAAAATTTTTACTGTTATATCTAACACTCTGTTGAAGGTTTTAGTACCACTTTTGTCAATAAAAATTAAGTATAAATTTCTTCAAAAATTAAAAATCTTTATACCTATATTATATACATATATTGTGTGGCACGGCGGTCCGCGAGTTTACAGCTATCTGCGGAACTATATACTTCTATGCAGAACGTTGTCAAACACTTGTACAGCAGCATCGTAAGTAGTAGTATTATAGGGCTTCTGACCATGGTTTTTCAGTTTTTATTTTTCGAGGTAGTTTTCCCGCGGCAAATTCACGAAATTTAGCCTCTTTTTCAATCGTGTTTTTAGCCTCTCATTTCATTTCAAATTTTTTATTTACTGAGGTAGTATTACTGCGGTAAATTTACTAAATTTAGTCTCTTTTCCAATCGTGTTTTTAGCCTCTGTTTCATTTAAAATTTTTTAGTTGTTTTATTTTTTCGAGTAAATTTCATGTAAGTAAATTTATTAAACTTATTTTTTAAATTAATTGATCACATATGTATATTTTTTAAGAACATAAGTTTAACATTTTATTTTGAAATATCTTTAGATTTGATATAAGAGTTATGACTCGAATCTAAACCTAACCATTTAACAAGTATTTGATTCTTATTTTTTTTTATAACACGTTCAATAAGAAACGTATTCGGAAATTTAGTTTTTTGAATTTCTTGTTCATAAAAACAGCCTAATATTATATTATTTGCTAAATCTTTTAATTTATATGTTATCGGATTTTTAGGATTTTATAGGATTTTTTACAATTTGAAACACTTCCGTAGTCCAATTTGGTGTATAACCTTTAGCGAAAGCATGTTTGTATTTTGAAATCCTAACTTCATCATTTATTTTAAACTTCGATTTTCTAGGTTTTTCGCGATTAAATTTAAATTTTATGGATTTCGTTCGAGCTTCATGAGGTGTACATTTAATTGTAGTGTGAAATGAATTATTATAACTGTTTATTAATTTTGATATTGAATTATACCAATTCCAAGAACCTGTTATTGTAAAATGTTTATAGATTTTATTTTTTAATGTCCTTATAACGCGTTCGACTATTCCAGCTTTTATACTAGTGTATGTTGAGTAGTGTTTGATATTAAATTGTTTCATAAGAATTTGAAACTCTTTATTATAAAATTCAGTTCCATTATCTGTTTGTAATAACTTAGGTTGATTTAATTTTAATATTTTACGCATACCTAATGTAACAACTTTCGCGCTTTTATTTTTTAAATCTTGTACCCACACATACTTTGTAAAGGTATCTATAACAATAAGAATATATTTAAATCCATTATTTTTTTTATAATGTAATTGCATATCCATTAGGTCAACTTGCCAAAGATCATCTTTAAATCTTGTTATAACAAACTGTCGAGGAAAAATTTTTCTTGCTGGTCGATGTAACTCGTTTGCAATACCTTCTAATACAGACATTATACTATTAGATTTTTCTCACGTAATTCTTCTAATACAGAAATAATTTCATTATTAACACCAGTATTTCCAGCAGTCTGAGAAGCTATTAAAAGATTTAATCTTGTCTCTAATTCATTCGGGTCATCATAACAAATTAACTGTGTATTAGTAATCACGTTTTTATATAAACCTGAACCCTTTTTAACTGGTGGAGATAAACTGAACTTAAATAATTTATCAGTTGGAGGTTCCTCGAATTTCTGACTGTTTACTGTAGAATCAAAATCAAATGATATATTAAATTTTGCTATTGTTGTATTATCATTAATTTTACTTCGTTTAGCATTTACACTAACTAAATAGTTATCAAACGGTTTTAAATTTATGTTAGTTTTTTCTCTATTAATACTTGCTATTTCCACGCTTAACTGTTTTTCCTCCGTTTTCATTCTATCGTATAGAGGTTTTACAACGTTCATTCATTTAAAGAATCTTGTAGTTTTTTGGTTTCCCGTCAGGCTTTAAATGAACTTTAGTTGTTTTCAAAATATCATAATATGCTCCTATATCTTCTATAGTAGTATTTTTAGGTTCTTTTTCACATAATAAAGACCAAAGACCAATAGTCCAAGGATAGTAACTATCGAGTAAGTGTAAGTTACCATGACTAAAAGAAACAGGAAAATTCGATATTTTTAGTTGATCATTAGCTCTATTATAATGTACACCATATGATTTATCATAACGTCGTTATTGTGGTCGTGTGTTAAAAAAGTTATTAAATTTTGTATTAATTAACGTACCATCGTCTTCTTCATCACTAGGGTAATGTGCTTCTGTATTTATTTGATCAGTTGAAGAATCATGTGAGACATTAGTTGTATTTTTCTTTGGTAGCATTTCCAAGCAATTCAATGGTTCAAGTATTGGTTTAAATGTTTCACGAAAATAATTATCGGATTCTATAACGTTACGTTTTATATCCATTACTTTACAATATAGTCACGAAAAGGTGTTTGATTGTCACAAATAACGTCATCAAATATAAAAATTGAATTTTTTTTAACTAAACTAGGTTTTATAACTTTATCTGCATTTGTAAATATGTAAAAATTAACACCTTTAATACTATTTATTATATTTTTTAATAGTATATATTTTTCTTGCTCAGGTGTTTTAGAGTATAAATAAATATTTTCAAATCTTAATCCATTTCTATTAGTTAACAAAATGTTAACAATGTGATGTACCAAAAGCTAAAATTGTTTTTTTATATTTTCAATGAAATAAAGTTATTTTTTTTTAAATTTTAAAATGAGTATCCATATATTCCCAATGATGCCAAATGGCATCAGGTCTGTAAAACTTAGGGTTTTCAAAAAAAACAAAAAAACAAAAATTTTTTTCTGTTATTTGAGCACTATATAGTACCTAATGTTTTTAAAAAAAAATCATACAATTACAATGATTTCTAATAGTGGACCTGAAAGGGTTAAACATGACATTTGTTTTTCCAGATCCTGAAAGTCCAACTAATATTCCACGAATACTATCTGGTAATAATGATCCGTGTCTTGATGGCTTTTTAATAATTTGTGCATAGGTTTTCAAATTTTGTGAATTTGCCGCGGGAAAACTACCTCGAAAAATAAAAACTGAAAAACCATGGTCAGAAGCCCTATAATACTACTACTAACGTAACGCTTTGAGTCTGAAATCAGAATTTATCTATCGATCAATGATTGATTATTTAAATAATTTTCAGCGCTTCAAATAGGATCAATGGCTATTCAAATGACATCGTTTGGAGCAAACGAAATAGCTGAAGGGAACTTCATACCCCCTTTAAAATTCAGAGTCAAGTGCATCATTTAATAGGTAGTTTATTGCCCGAAATTGGAAATAATGCTAAATTTTTACAAATATATTTTATGTCAGAGTCTGATCAAATATGATTCCAAATTTAAAAAGAGGTCTCATCGAATTATTGCAAACAATCATATCCAAACGTCCAATTTATCAAGCGACCAATTTTAGACGACCAATTTTACTACGACCCATTGACTGTATTCCAAAACAATATCTACAAACATTTGAAGAAAATACTATAATTTCATCAGTAGTGCAATTGAGCTTAATTTAATACTAAATTACTCTAACAGCCTTAGAGGAAAAATCAACATTTTGTAAATAATTATTTTGAGTTTCAAGTTTAAATTTGATCGTAAGAGAGGACGTAGTAAATGTAATGTGGAGTTGAGTTTCTTTCTTTTGTCTAATATTTGGTCTTTCCAAGTTAATCGTTTGTCGAAAATGAGCCCCAAGTATTTAATTTGATTGGTTCTAGGTAATAATTGGTTGCAAAGTTTTACTGGAGGGCAGTTGTTTGGGCGAAGGGAGAAAGTAATGTGGCTAGATTTGTTTGTATTATTTTTATTTTCCATAGTGTGAACCAATTTTCGAGTAAGTTGAGGTGGTGTTGGAGTTTGAAGCTTGTTATTGTGGGATCAAAATCGGAGGCTAAGATACAAGTGTCGTCGGCAAAAGTATTCAGAATGGTGAAAGAGGATGTAGGTATATCTGCAGTGTAGATTAGATATAAAAGAGGAGAAAGGTCACTGCCTTGGGGTACACCGGCGTTAATCATATATTGGTTTGAAATTGAATTGTTTAAATTTATCGGAAAGAACGATGAGTGAGATAAGATTTGAGTATTAAATAATATGAGGTTAGAAAGTTTGTTTTTAGTTTGTGGAGTAGTCCATTGTGCCATACTTTGTCAAATGCTTGGGCGACGTCGAGGAAGATGCCCGAGCAGTATTTTTTTTTGTTCAAGAGATGATGAGATGGCATCGGTGAGACGATGTAGAGGGTGAATAGTAGAATGATTAGCTTGGAAGCCATACTGTGAGTTAGGAATGGTTTTATTTATTTCAAAGATATTTTGAAGGCGTTTTAATAGAAGTTTTTCAAATAATTTTCCCAGGAATGGGAGGAGGCTGATTGGACGGTATGAAGTTGTTATATTTTTGAGTTTGCCAGATTTATGTACTAGTATGATTGTTGACATTTTCCAGAGTGGTGGAAATAATAAAGTCTAAGTATTGCATTGAAGATGTAAGTTATGTTAAGAATTGCTTTATTTGTAAGTTGTTTGAGTATATTATTTGTAATGAGATCGTGTCCTGGGGCTTATCCATTTTTTAATTTCTTGATTGTATATTTTATTTCGTTTGGAGTGAAGTGTTTGGGAGGTGTAGAAGTAGGTAGGGCGTTGTTTAATAATTGGTTGATTTTATTTAAATAGTTAATAGGCGGGTTAATATTGTTGGGTTTAAATACTTCATAGAAATATTCGGAAAATGTGTTCGATTTTTCCATGTCGGATATGGTTAGCTTGTTGTTGGGTAGTTTTATCGGCGGGATAAGTTCTTTAAATTTTAATATGTTTTTGTTTTACGCCAGAGGGAGCCGTTGGTTGATTGAAGTTTGGTGATATTATTTTCGTATCGTTCGGTATTAATTTTATAAAATTATTTTATTAATCTGTTAGAAATAGAGTTTAGAGTGAGTTTATCTAAAGGATGTCTAGTTGATTGCCACTTGGCTCTTGCTCTTCTTTTTTGGGCTAACATTTCTTTAAGGATTTTTGGGATATTATTAGATTTAGGAGATTTATTAGGGTTAGACGAAGAATCAGAAACTAAGCTTTGAATGTTATTTGTTAGTTTGAGAGCTGCTACTTCGACATCATGTGTGTTTTTTAGTGGTATTTTTAGAATTGTTTTATTATCTAAGATATCTTTAAATTTTATCCAGGATATGGGACCCCTAGCAAGGCTTGGTTTGCTATAGGTGAGAGTAGTTGTATTTAAGGAGAGTAACACAGCTGTATGATAAGAGCAAAGTTCGTTTATATTTAGAATTGAATGTTGAATGGTTGAGGGGATTTTAACTATGAAAAAGTCGAGTATATCGGGGTTTCGGTTTAGGTGAGAGGGCCATTAGGTGGGTTGTAAAGGCGAGATAGTACGTAGGTTGGTATTTGTTATAAATTTAAGTAAGTTACGACCTCGGGTGTCGATGTAGGTGTTTCCCCATTGAGGGTGTTTTGAGTTGAAGTCACCTCCTATAACATAATTTTTATCAAGAGAAGAAAAGAAGTCCTTTAAGATGTAGTCGTTAAGTGGATTTGTGGAGGGATTTGTGGGAGCTACAATGGTGGTGTTTCTTTTTGTTAATGTTTATTTGGATGTTTGCTCTTTAAATTGATTGGTTAGCAGTAGGAGGACTGATACTGTATTTGATATTATTACGCATAAAATTGCTGCTCCGCCGTGAGCTGTATCGTCAGGGTGGTCAGTTCGGATAGTGGAGTAATTTGAGAAGAATAAAATTTTGTTAGGAGTGAGATGGGTTTCTGTGATAATTGCAATGTCGATGTTTCGGCTGTTGAGGCAAAGGTGAAGGTCATGATAATGATTTTATAAGCCGTTTGCATTCCAAAGTAGTAGTGAGAGGGGTGTATTGTTTGAGTGCGAGTGTGTCATTTAACTAGTAGAGTTTCAATGAGTTTAGTGAGTAATGCGATAAGGGGGCTTATTAGGGATTGAAATTGGACTAGGAAATTAGTTAATTGGGTTGTATCGGAGTCGGTATTTAGATTATTACAGGGTTCAGCGATATTATGGTTTTTTTTAGGGTGGGAGTGGGTATTTGGTAGGTTTGGTTTTGAGGTAGACTGAGAGATGCTCCATTGAGATTGACAAAGAGGGGGAAAATTATTATCTTGGATGGTGTGGTTTGAGGTGAAGTTTGGTAAAGTTGAGGTGGTGTCTTGAGTTTCGGTTGGCCTATTGGTTCTGTTTGGAATTCGTCTTTTCAGGAGAAGTTGGGGCATCCTTCATACGATGCTGGGTGATCTCCATATCAAAGGGCACATGTTGCTGGAGAATTTACGTCTTTTTGACATTATTTGGAGAGGTGAGTATCACCGCATTTTACACATCTGGGCATGTGATGACAATAAGTTCTGGTATGCCCGTAATTTTGACATCTTAGACATTGAACAGGGTTTTTTTTTTTTACGAGGTGCTCCAATTTTAATTTTGGTATGGCAAATTGAATCGACTTTATAGATGTTATGGTTTAATGGTTCGAGGTCCACAAAAAATAATGGAAGTGGGTTTTTAGTTTTGTATTGAAGACAGTTTGTAATTAATCGAGTGATGAAACCGAGAGTATGAAGTTCTTCTTTAATGTAGACTGTTGGTGTGGTATGATGAAGGTGGCGAATTACTACTCGGAAAGCTTTTTTTTCATTTATTTGGAAGGTGTGAAAGTTCATATTATTATTTTCGAGAAATTTGATAGTTTGTCTTTTTGCGTTTATTGAGTACGTCATTAGTTTTAGACCAGATGATGAGCTCTTAGTGTTAAACCCTTCGGGGTCAGTGAGAGGTTTAATTTTTTGCAGAATTCGTAGTAATTGATATCGTCTTTATGTATATAGGTGGTATTTTGGATTGAACGTTTGAGTTATCTTGGGATTGCATTTCTACTTCATTGTCATTTTTATTTGATTTTTCGTTGTCGGCTAGGACTGAGAAACGGTTATGACTTGATAAGGAGTTGTTTTTTTGTATTTTTGGTCTGGGAGAAATTGGTGATTTAATCGGTACGGTTTGCCAATTATTTGAGTTGTCGTTACTTTTGATAATTTTAATTGGGTTGACTGGCGCGTTTGTGATATTTTTGGTATTTTGGTTTTGACTGTGAGATAATGAAGGTTTGTTTGGTGGATTCATTGTTATGACCGATTTGATTTGGTAAAATTAAATTGGAGGATAGATTAAGTAAATTATAATGTTCATATTACTTAGATAACGACGATGTTGATTAGCTTAATTACAAAGATAAGGCAGGTCGTTGTGGCACTGTACGTCTACTCACGAGGAGTGCACACGTAAAAGTGATTTTCCCAATTTTAGTGGTTTTTTTTTTTTTTATAACAATTAATTTATTGATTAGGTATCATTTTCTTCTCATCAGTCTGTATTTGATATTGGTGATGGTCACTATTATTCTAAGACCGTGGTAACTACCTACTAACTAGTACCTACAATCACGAATCACAAAGTATAACTTTCAAGTTATCAATTTATTATATAATATCATATCACAGATTATTTTTTCCATAATTATATAATTTATACTTTATATATGTTATTACCTGTGCCATTGTACTCATATTTCGAGTTTTGAAATTGTTTAATTTACAATTAAAATGTCGCATATAAAATCACGACCTTTTTTACAATTACATCCAGGAATGTTAATGCTACTGCAGCCTATAACACTTAAATGGAAACACGAATTGGAAACCGAAAATAGTCAAATTTTTGATAATCAGGTAAGGTAATCATTTTGAGATTATTGACTAACAAATGGTAGATATATACATAGGCGCAACTAGACCAATAATTTTGGGGGTGCACAAATAGTGAAGAACTCGCAGACCCGTGGGGGCAACACATGGCGATGGAACCCGATTGAGCACAGTCCCATTTTGAAACAATCTGATTGAGCACGGTCCATATTTATTAACAACCCGATTGAGCACAGTCATTAAATGAATGCAACGTTGCCAATTTTTCTATTCGACTACAACCAGGCTATACATACGTCTTTTGAAATACTCGTATACTCGCAATTTTTGTGCTTTACAAGTCGTATGGAAGGATGACTGACTGTCATAAAAATATGAGTTTTATTGAAATGCAAAAAATCAATTCAACTATAATGGCTTACGATGAATATTTAAGAAATAAAAATTCTAATGATTTACTAAAATATTTATTAAAAGTGGGAAATAAGTATTTAGGGATGCCACTTTAAAACTTTGATAAATAATGAAATGTGTATAACATAAAACGAATATTAAGATAAATATCTATATTAATTTATACCTATATTTGTAAAATGATTTTATTTTATACTTTTATACACTAATTATTACTTTGATGATAATTATAAAATAATTCCTATAAATATTTCAATTGTTTTTAAAATTATTATTTAGCTATGTGGTACGGCAACGTTGTACGTATTTTTATGCTCAATCGTGTTATATTTCTTATTTCTATTGTTTAATTGTAACTGTGCTCAATTGAGTAGTGAAAAAGGTAAACTGTGCTCAATCGGGTTACAGCCACACATGGTACCTACACATTTTTTGGAAAAAGGCTTATATTTTTTGGGGGTACACATTTTAAACTTGGGGGTGCATAAGTCCCCTGTGCACCCCCCTAGTTGCGCCAATGGATATATACCATGTTAAAGTCTTAATTATTTTCACGCTATTAAATTACATTATTCTTTAGCATAATATGTGCATTAAGTGTAAGGCTGTCTAATATGTAGTTAAATATAACAGTTTAATAATTATCAATATTCATTATTATGAATTATAATTAACATAACTATAAGGATTGATTATAAATTCTAGTGTACTGATATGTATGTACTAGTATACTTAATGCATTATTTTAATTTTATTTTTGCATTGTTTTGTTTTAACAAAGTTAGAAAATTTAGTACTCTTACATAAAAAAATGATATTAGCTTGTTTCTTAATCGCTGCTTATCTGATCATGAAAAAAACATTTTGTTTGTTTTATAATTTTAATTTAATAAATGTTTTATGCTACAAAAGTTATTCTTTGTTTACTTATAATTTTTACATTTTAATTCATAATGCATATTGATTGTAATATTGTATTAAAAAAATTTGAACCTCCCCCATTCAAAATTCCTGAACACGCCTCTGTATTCAATACTAAATACTAGACGTGTCGTTGATTGCAAACGAATGGACTCATAATCATGTCGATTGCTATACAATTTTATTAATATCAAACATTAATTAAAAGGTACCTACTAATGTTCGGTAAAAATATGAGAAGAAAGTTTAAATCAATTGGAATAAAATATTATTGAAGTATTGAAATATTAATGTTTCTACACATCAGTTGATTTATAATATTTTATGTTTCATTCATATATATAAATAATTGAAAACATGTCTTATACATAACAAATATATTACATACATACCAGTACGTCAATAAAAAGTTAAAACAATAAACATAATAATATCATTATGTTGATATTTAATTGTCATTTAACTGTGTATAAACTAACTTGTATTCTGATGGTCAAGAAATACTTATAACAGCAGGAATGCAAAACATTTTCTTAATTATATCGATATTTAATATTGTATTATTTGGCGGAACTTATTTCTGGAACAAATAAAAAATGTAAATCAATGATTTTATTGAATAACACGTTTAATATTTATTTAAAAAAACAACCAATCGAGATAAAAGTTAGTAACAGTAACAATGAATTCATTAAGAAACGTAATTCTAATTGTAACTCGATTATTCTAAGTTTTGATTATTTTATTTATACTTTTATATTTTGACACCAAACATCAACGTATGGAGCAGTACGAAACAATTTAATTTTTGAAGATTGTCCACTGATCTTCCATTTTTCTACATACTAATAATATTATTATTCTCATTTTACAAAAATACAGTGAAATTGCAGTATAGAGCATGTGTTCGAACAACCCCACGTAATCTAACATAAAATATATTCTCCCCAATCGTCATAAAGAGAAAATACCAACGGCAGTAGGCGCAGTAGATGAAGGGTGAGCTACGTACAATGCAAGGGGAAACATTCTGAGCGATCGAGCGTTTCCTGAAATACGTAGTTTGAATAGGTTACACGAGTGCCGTAGAATTATTTTCTGTACAGTTTCACAAAAATAAGGAATATATGTCGCAGAGTTTAAATTACACCGAATAGCAGTCGATCAGTTCATGACAAAGAGTACGTGCCAAAGTCACAATTGAATGCGCACCAATATTATTTTTAAGGTAGAAACAAATGTGCCTACGTATAGTATTACAAAGAATGAAATCATTTACATCTACTTTAGCGTTAAATTGTTTCGTTTAACGCAATGTTGTTCTATCTTCTTTTACTTAATATTTCATTTTCATTAAAAAAAAAAAACATTATCACCTCTTTCCCTCACATAATAAAGAAAACTTAAAGTTTAATTTTTCTGATCAGCTATTAGTGTAAAATAAAAATGTATTAATTTTACGCTAAAAACAATTTTTACACATAAATGAGAGTATCTACTATAAATACTGTTTCAAACTTTCAACTTTAAAATAATGTCACCAATAACACAATGTGTCATATCGTTTTATTGGTTTTATTTTTGAATTAATATTTTTTCAAATAGCTCAACATTTCTAAATAACTGTCTTGTGAGATATGAGATGATACTGAATGTCCCGTTTGTTGTATAAATTTGTTGTTTACATTTGACGTTCTAAATGCGATTTCATTAGTACATATATGTATAACTACATAAGCACTACATTTTTCAGACTGAAAACGCAACAAGAAGAATATGCTATTTTGAACATCAAAAACTAATCCGTTTAAAGTGTACGTTCTGTGTCCAGAATTTAATGAACAAACAATTTTAAACTTTTGTCACGACTTATTTTTCATTCTAAAATTCGATTAATTTTTCATGCGAGCGCGTTAACGTACAGTAAATTGTATCAGAACTGTGATGGAAAATACATTTCAGTTGAACAGAGGCACGCGATGTTGGTATATTATTACAAACGAAAGTTATTGATCATTGACATTATGCTTACCGTTTTGAGAAACGTGTGCGTACACGCGGCGGCGATATTATTACAATGTTCGAGTGCAGTATGTATCGTAAGGCAGCCTGGATTTAATCTCGCAGTTTGAGCTGAATTTAATCACGAAATAGTACAGTTATTGTACACTTACAAATATGTACCTACATACAACACTTGTTTGTGAAAAAGCAATACAGTCAATGTGTACTATTAAAAAATAGGTGGTGTGTAGAAATGACAACGTGACACTCCATTATTGTACGCCAATGGTGCGTTGCTGTTCAAAGCGTGTTTATTTATTATTTACATTAGGCAACTATCGTACGCAAACGTATTTAACATATTGTTATCACACTGGGTGTGCTTAGTTGTTACTTCGTAGCGAGTGCACGCGCGTTTCATTCAAGTCTTGATAAGCAGGATGTAATACACCTGGCCCCGCAAACCAGACTGAAGTCAATGAAAGGGGTTTGTATTGTTCACGTCTATCATAATGTAATGTTGTCGAAAATAACCAACGAACGTCACGGCGGAAAAGCTCGACGGTAATAATACATTTATTCGTTTGTTCATTTCGAACTTACAGATTTATTGGTATTATGCAGATTACGTAAGGTAGTTGAAGAGGTATAACAGTTCATATAACAGTCATTACTGTGTTTGAGCTCAAAGCGGAGGACGTATTGGTACTATACATATTTTTTTTTATTTTTTTTTAATATTTCCATCGACGATTTTGATAATAATAAATTTGGACTAAAACTTCCACACATACTCATATTTTTTTGATTGTAAGGAATTGGACACATATGGCACTTAGTAAGTATCATACATAAAGTTTTTAAATAATTACATGGTTAAACGCAGAAGATATAAAATGTGAGTATTTTAAGAAGTTATATTTCGATTTCGAGTTCTATACACATTTCGAAAATATAAAAGTTGTTAATTATTATTAATTAGTAATGACTTGGCTGTTGCAATGATGTGTAATCTATGGTACACAAGTACGTTTCAATTTTTCATGAAGAGAACCATGCAAACATTTTCATTTGAGAGTTAAGGACGTTAAATTATTATGATGATGTAGTGCTCAAAATATAAATTTTGATCATTTTCAACCGTATTGGTGAGTTAACAAAATATTTAATATTTATACTCGTATATATATAAATAATAGAACGCAAATATATAAAAAAAAAAATATTGTCACTGTTTTACATTCAGGAAGAATACGAAATTTTTTTTATATATAAATCAGATGTATTTACATATATTTTACACACACACACACACACATATATACATATATAACATATGTATGTATGACAGTAGCATGCTTTACACAGTCAATTTAAAAGTTATGATGATGACCTTTGCTGAAATGTTATTAAAATATAACTAAAAATGCAATAACATATAAAGTTACTTATAGATATATTTGTATTATTTTAGATTCTGAACGGAGTGATGGAATCTATTGGTTTTACAATGATGTGTGTTTTTTTTTATTTTTGTATCTGACTACACCTTTTTTGGCAGTAAAAAAGCTTTGATTTGCTTAAGTAGTAACTTTTCTGAAAGGAAAGTGAATGTAGATGGTACTTTGGCTAGTTTAAAATCCAACTTTTCAATACTATTTAAAAAAAATCGAAAAAAACGATAAAAAAATTACGAAAAAACGGGAAATTTTACGCAAAATCACGTTTTTACAAATTACATTTTTTTTAAATGCTCTAACTCAAAAACCAAAAATCGCAACAACTTGAAATTTTCACCAAATCTTTGTATTGACGTTTTCTATACATGGTTAAGTTTTCAAAGTATTTTGACATATTTTGACTAATTTATAGATAATTTAAATTTTCGATTTTTGTAAAATTGTTGTTTTTAAACATCTATAAAATTTAATTGGTTGACCAAAAACTCTTAAAAATTTAATACAAGGTTTAGGTAATAAGTTAAACTTATCGTAACTAAAAAATATCGGTGATCGGTTTACTCAAATTTTTTTTATAAGCCCTTAAAACTCAAATTTGTATAAAATGTGTAAAAATCACGATAATTTGCAAGTTATTTTGTAGATAAAAATTCATAAAATTTTTTCTGTTCATACTTAAAGTTCAAAATTTTAACACTAGGTTATCTATAAGCTACTCTAAAAAATTAAAATTAAAATTTAACAAATCCATTGTAATAATGACCTATCCTATAAACGAGGTGCACTCCACCCCCAACTGTACAGCAGAGCAAGGCCCATCCGGTTTTTTTTTTTTTTTATTATATATATATATATATATATTTGTGTTTTATTATTTATGATTCTTGAACTGTATTTATACAATATTATTTAATGGTTAACCAAAAGTGACACTTCGGGAATAAACAATTAAAAAAAAAAAGAGATGAGGTTATAAATTCTATAATGAATACCACTGGCCTGTAGCTACAAGTAATGTTATTTGCTCTCTTACTCACAAATGTTACAATGTGTTACTCATTATTAACTGGGCACTATTTTTTGATTTAAATCTATAGTGGATTTCGTATAATGCAGACAACGGGCATCCGTTTATTATGGGCAAAATGATCTGATATATACCGCATATTTTGGGTATTCGGTTCAGTTTAGGTGGGAATATTTATTTTATCATGTCGTAAAAATATTTATAAATAACTAATAAACTACCTTTTGGTTTCACCGTATCAATGATATTGTGTTAGTCAAAATTAATAAAAACTTTTGTTGTGAATTTTATCGAATGTATAAAGGTGCGTCCATATAGTATGCAAACACGTAGTGCATTAAATAAGGAATTTTCACTGGGCGATAAAAATTTATTTTTTTAAAATAGTCAATGTATAATACCATAGTACTATTATAGTATTACACGTTCGTTACACATTATTTCGCCCAAACTTTCAAAATACTGTCAACAGAGTATAATCACTGGGCGACATCTGTGTGGTGACCTAGTTAACTAGTTAAAAAATGCCCTGCATACACGACAAGCAAAACACGCGCATACATTAAAAACAGTGACAATATGGACGCGTTTGCTCACGTTACATACAGAGCATACGTGACGTGTGTATTTTGTGTTTGTTGGATTGGCGGCACATCAAAGAAAAATATGACTTCTATTGTACAGGGTTTTTCATGATTTAGATTTATTTACTGTTTGATTCAAAGTTCGAAAGCAATAAAAATAAAGTGATCATTGTCATTTTGTCAGTGGACGTGTACGGTGTAGGTTATAAACTATGGTATAGGTTTTTTTTTAAATTATATAACTAAAAGTGGACTTTACTGACGACCAAATATTACAATTATTCAATGAATATATATGAAAAATATCCCGTTTTGTGGGATCCTAAGGATAAATTCTACAAATTAAATAATAAAAAGAAGGATGCGTGGGACGCAATCGCTTCTGTTTTTAAAACTAATGGTGATGTACTTAAGAAAGAAATGAATTCGGTTTTAAATTCCAATCGCTGAATGTCAAAAAATGAATACAAAATGTTCTTTAATGGGTGCAAATGAAGTTATACATCGACGTAGTTTGCATCAAACGCTCCAAGTTTTTAACGAAAAACTCATAACCACTGTACGAAAATTCAACTGTATTCAGTTATTCATGCAACTTATTTTATTCATGTACAACACGAAAATCAAATACACCAAATACTATATGTACAGTGAACGTGTGTGCAGTATGTGATGTTTGAAACATCACACATGATTCAACGCATGATTTGCGTGTCGTATTTGCAAACTATGTGGACGCATAAGGTAAGGAGTACATTGAGACGCAGTGCAACGCAGGGTAGGTTAGGTTAGACAGGGTGGATTAGAACTGCTCTACTCACATGGCCGCACATTGAGACGCAGTCTCTTGCCATCTTTGAGTATAATCAGTCTATACAACATACAAATATGGTCGAACTACACGATTATTTTGATATATTTTAAGTGAAAGTGCTTGACACGTGTGCAGTAAACTGTGTAGCAGATACTGCGTGACGCAGGCCGACACAGGCAAAGTTGTGCTCAACCCTGCCCTGTCTACCAATATACGCTAGTACATTCTAACTAATAGATTACAGAAAACTATGCTGCGCTACGTCAGCTGCGTCTCAATGTGCGCCTTGCCTAAGAGTGTAAAATCATTTACTTATATTATATATATATATATATATATATATATATATATACATATATATATATATATATATATATATATATATATATATATATATATATAATATATTTTGATTTCTTCTATCCTATCGTACTTATATGTGTTATTAAATTAATATTGACATGTCTTTCATGGACTCGTTGCTTTTCCATAGAATATAATTTTTTCGAAATGTATACATCATTACTGCGGCGAATGCGGTTTAAGTTCTAAAATTTTATTTGAAACTGTAGAAATCTTAAATGAATGTTATTAAAATATTCATATGATTACAACAGTATGCGTTCTTCAAAAATAAACGTTTACATGTATACATGTAAAGTTACGCACTTTATACTACACGATGTAATATGTATGATTGTGATATGTCACTTTGATGGATAGTAAGACTAAAAGTTCGATAATTTTTAGAATGGTAATATTCTGGTGAAAGTTACTAGTAATATACGTACTCTGGAGTAAGAGCGAAGTTGCAATTATTATTTTATTATGCGTGCTTCTTTTGAAAAACGCTATATTTGAGACAGTATAAAAGAGTTCACACAATTTCATCGTATATTAAACGTACAGATGATCTCACATCGCAGAGAGGTTATTATATTTTACCGGGTAGTTAAGTATCACCTATTGCAGTGCAACCGGTGTGAAAAATGGAACGAAAATATTGAAAAAAACGCACGTCTTTGACAAATTCTCTACCGTTTTTGGGACAATATAGTAAATTTTCGTAGACATAGATCGAATTATCTTGAGCTGAAGTATGCCCAAATACAAAGAGAACAAGTGCATCTCCAATACACGATACACAGAAAACTAACAACCGTTTGTGTTTATTTTGTGACCATTATTTTCATTCGTATCGGTAAAAATTAAAGAACAGTAATTGTGTCCTACCAAAATTTCGTGTGGTTTCTATTACAATGAAGTAGTTATAATAAAGCATCATCACTTTTTCTACTTCCTATCTATATGTTTACGTGAGCTGTAGCATTGCAGCTATACTTGTGCTATGTGATTTCGTATATCATATCAAACTAAAAGAGATCAAAAGAGAAATAATATAGTTTATAGAAAACCCCCTACCAAAAACATAAAGAAAACATGATACTAAACAAACTATGCACAAAACTCTATGGAATTACTCAAGTTACAGTAATATAATATGTATACATTTGTTCCAACCTATGAATAAATATAATTTAACTAATGGCTCTAGTAGTAATTTATTCTATCAAAAAAAAAAAAAATCATCAATAATGACAATTTGTATCTTTAATTAATTGAATTATTACAATTAATAACTAATTAAATAGTCTTTAATTACATTTAATAATTAAACTTATCAGTCTATATAATATCTTTGGTAAATGTTGAACACTGAACCGTAACGGTTAGTTAAGTAGATGACTTAAATTTAAAAATATATGATTCACCATAGTACTAATTCATATATACATGACACTTTTAGACTAGATTCAAAGACTGCAGCGTGTCACTATTTTAATTATATTTTCAAAACTGTCAAGAAGGTAACCCGGTTTTATAATAAAAATTGCAGTTAAAATCATCCCTCGGATTAAACTTACGACAAAAAACCTAATCATTATATTTTTGCTTAATTTCGACATCTAAAATCTATAATTATATTTTCAACTCAAAAGAAAAGAATAACGATTCGTGAACAATTAAACACTCCTGAAAATACCATTGTGCATGGTCCAATACACTACAAAAATAGATACGTAGCCTGACCTATAACCTTACAAACTAATTCCCGTACTCTCCTATGCAATGGTATAATCGTACATGCGAGTGTTTATTATTCCTATTCGTGGTTGACGCTGATAAAAAAAAAACCGTTTCGTTTGAATTAATACGACGAGGGGAAGTATTGTATTATTATTATTATTACTATAGCCAACCAAAGCAACTAGAGCGTATTTATTTAACATCATTATTTATTATAATCATTGTGGCAAAAAATACAGGCGTGCTGAATGGAAAGCAGTACATAATAGACACTACATTTCCGCGTGAAAAATTAGATAAGCACACTGTTATATCGTAATTTA
This sequence comes from Sipha maydis, assembly GCA_034509805.1. NCBI lineage: Eukaryota > Metazoa > Arthropoda > Insecta > Hemiptera > Aphididae > Sipha > Sipha maydis. Next base: position 163,956 of record JASXSY010000638.1, on the reverse strand, counting down.
CAATAACATATGTTTGAATATCGTAAAAAGATCTTTTACATGAATTTGAATGGCTTGTGAATTTCAAGATAAAATCAACTATATGTCTGTATCTTAAGTAAAGTATCTGATTCTGATTACCTATACTCCAAGGGCTGGAACAAAATTATGTTTTTGTTCTAACAAGTACCCAGAATATCGTATTTTCTTACCAAATAATTTAAGTAATTTAAATTTTAGATACAATTATATATTTAATATTATATTATACAATAAAAAATTATAATTATTTATCGTATATGAGATGCTGAGTGCTATAATAATTATTATAGCACTCAGCATCTCAACCAAATGCAGTTGAATTTATAACCATATTATATAATTTATTAAACATTTTTTTTTTTTGTTTTTACTATCGTTACTGTTTCAAGTTATGTTTGTGAAGAAAAAGAAATTGGCCTGCCTTCAATTTGGCATATCCATTAAAATAAACCGATACGGCGCCTTGGATTCTACATCTGCATTGTTCATTAAATACAATGAATATTTTTTATCTCTTTATACTTGATACACCATTAAATGCAGTTCTCTGCCTGGCTCTATACCCAATCAAAGACCGTCTTCATTCATTCTAATATTTTATCGAATGTTAATTTTTTTCAAATGTTGATGAAAAGTGAATATTTTAAACTATAGTTTCATAAATGTACATTGTTTGTACTTTGAGAAAACGTTAAACGTTAACAAAAAGTGCCATATTTTCCAAAGATTTAAAAGAAATTTCTTTTTCAGTAACCTTTAATCCGCTGAGCATTTGATAAACATCTAAATTAAATAACTGATCGATTAAAATAGTGAAAATGGCGAAAAACCAATGAAGAAAACTATAAATTATAAAAAAAAATATAAATGACCGGTTTGGAAAACTTCGTATAATCTCTGCGTAGGAATGGGACGACTGAAATAAGGTATGAAGAAATTGATATTTGCTGGAAAAAGAAATTATTTCAAATTTTGCTGTTGATATCCAAAAATAAAAATAAAGCGTATTTATTATTTACAACGAGTATAATGCATCTGAAAATAAGAACAAATTATGAATTAGAATCGCTCTTGCATAAACCCAGTATACTCGAAACAATAAAGAACAAAAGATGGCTGGGCATGCTTGGCGTAGCCAAAACCCACTCATACGCATAGTATTAGAAGAAAACCCTACTGGGAAAAAACCGTTGGGAAGACCACGTCTGAGATGGGAGGACGTAGTAAGAACTAATGAGAAATCAATATGAGGAGAGGTCTACTGGAGGATACAGGCAGCAGATAGAGAAAATTAGAGGCAAATTTGTATGTTGAGGTGGTCTTAGTAGCCGAGTGTACCGATGAAGAAGAAATAACGCATCTGAACTACCAAGCAATATAAGAAAATTAGGAATTGATTTTGGAAATGATAGGACTACAAATTAAGCGTATATATTCAAAATATATATGACAATATTTCAATTAATAGCAATAATAAATTAAACAAAAATATTTCTATTCTTCGAAAGACTACCGTAAGAGTAATATGAACGACAGCTATACATAGATTTCCTAGCACTTGATTTGCATGCAATGACAACTGACTAATTATCTAATTAAACTAACTTAAATGTTAATGTTTGATACACATTTTATAGTATGTGTGGCAAAAACCAAAAATTGAATATATGAACTTATTTATAATATGTTATTATTCTAACATTAACAGTTAATGTCATTATTGTTTTCAATATAATGCGAATTTCAATGAGTACCTACAGTTTTTTGCTTATATGCGCTTCGTACACATGTACTCACATGCAGCCAAAATGATTATGATGTTCAAAAAAGGTTATCGGGACACGTAATACTGTATAAACGATTAGATACATAAATAATTAGGGCCGGGGGTGTGCGAACAAACCGTGGAGCCCCGTATCAACGCAGTGATCTAAGCAACACGAGCTCTATCAACCCCTGTACGTTCAACAACAATAACAACAACAAAACCGCGTGAAAAGTGTAAATACACGTTCCACACGATCACAACACGACGTCGTTTCGTCCAGTCGGCAACGGTGACGGTGTTCTGCGCATGTGCCGCCACCGCCTCCTGGAAATCGCGACCTACCGACGGACGGACGGGGTGCGGGACGGTGGCTGATGGGTTCCGCGTGCAAGGTGGGGGCCAGCCCTTATATAGATTTTGCCCTGGACGAGAGCGCGCGCGCACTATCTGCCACCGTCCCTGCACAGTGCGGAGCTTTCTCTCCGCCGTCCGGGGGTCGGCAGCGAAGATTTCCACCACGGCGGCGCGCCAGTCGCACCTCGCCGCGTGCGCCTCGCTCGGTGGCCGTGCGAACCGCACGCGGCTCACGGTAGCGCGGCCGTCGTTTACTGCGCCGTGGTTAGCAGCACCGGCGGGCGCACGGGACTCCACCGCGGCCGCACAGAATCGCGGCCGGCGAACAGCCTCCAGTGGCACTTCCGACACCGCGGCCATGGATTCCCGGGCGGGCGTGAGCTCCGCGGACGACGGCCCGTGGCCACGGGCAGCAGCGGTTAAGATACCGAGTCCGCAGTCGTCGTAGAGCTGGCGGTCCTCCGTCGTGCGGCTAAACAACCGCTGTCGCTGCGAACGGGATGCAGACACATTTGTCCGATCCGTCAGGTAATCGCGTTCATCGTTATCGTATTATCGTTGTATTGTGTAGTTATTCAAGAGCTGTTGATATTTTCGACCGGAGAATTTCGTGGGAAAGCTCAGCGTCAAGGAGGTGACGTTCACGCTCTTAGACAAATTCGTAAGTTGACCGTAATACTTTTTATATACGTTTCTTTTCCCCGGCACTTTTAGCCTTTTTTAACAATTCCTTCCCTCGCATTAACCAACGACTTGGGTCACACCTACGAGCCCCCAGATCCGCAAAGAAAAACTGCTCGTCTCCGCAGCCGATTTTATTTTTTAATTTCGTTGGGACGATCGTTACTTCGTAAGTCAACAAATCGCATTTCATCCATCTTGTGATCCGCGTAAAAATCTTGACTGCTTAAACGTCTTGATGTTATCGTGTTGCGCGCTTTTCGTATGTAAAGTACCATCATCAGATTGTTGTTATCAAACAACATACACACACACACACACACAAACACACACATATATTTACACCCACCACAGGAGCCGGAAAAAGCTCGATCCGTCGAGAGGGCTTTTGTCAAGAGCAACTGGTCGGCGGTGGCAAGCTAGAGAAACTACGTTTCTGACGTGATTTACATATATAGATTTATATTTACAGGTAGTAGGTCTTTGTACGACCCCGTCATTGTTATTGTTATCGTTACATCCAATGAGAGTATATTGTGTCTTCTATTTCGACGGTAACGCGTATGATAGTTTGTATACGGGAACGTCTTTTCTTTTTTTAATTACAGACTTCGTAGACAAAAATATTTAATACATATGGAAAAATCACTAAAATATACATATAAAAAAATGTCAATATTTTCGAATTGGCCTTAATTATAACGCAGATAACAATAGATTATATATAATAAATCGATATTGAACACAATTCGCGCGAAAAAATTTATTATTAAACTCCAATAGAATGTCGATAGGTGATACAAGACGCTCTCGCGAAATATCGTCGTTGTGCGTCATTGCGCGTCATAGTCGAATAATAACGATTACAATATATTTTAATACTAATTTATTAAAAATAAATATTATTTCTCATTGAAATTTATTAAACCGTTATTAAAATTTTATCTTCGATCCACAATTGGCCAAAACAACCCACACATTTATCGTTATAACCAATCGAAAAAAAAACCGTGGAGATAATTGACTATGGTTCAGTGGTCGATAATTGCCGTAATAAAATCAAGAAAAATCAACTTTTAAGTATTTTAAACGTGTAGTCTTAAATAAGTGTTTTTAAATAAGCAATGTTTCTACATACATATATTTAAACAAATAAAAGTTAATTATTATACTCTACATATTTATTGTTTAAAAATTTGGGCGTATTTCGATGTAAAGATCTCTAAATCTGGTCCCGTATGTAGGTAAACCATAATATTATTAAATATATACTTTACCATATACTATTTCCATAAACGTAGTTGATGAAGTGTTCAACCTTTTCTGAATTTGAAAATAAAATTGCCGGTAATAGTATTACACTTTTAGATGTTTCAATAGACTTAAATTTTATTTTTTTTCCAAATAAGAATGCGTTCGCGATATATAGTTATATTATTAAATGAATATCAGTCGTCACGTGTAATATGTATGTATAGTATTTGAAAATGATTGTAAAACCCTCCTCGAAAAAAATATCTTATCAGCCATGAAGACTATTGCGTTTTATGTAATCAAACGTTGCGTGTGTAATACATTGTTTGATCAATTAATCCCTGAAATATTATAGTACACGTAAACCTACAGCAACGTATAATATTCTTCCATTATACGTTCAAAATGGTATATATAAATTTACAAACTGCTTATGGTTTATGGATTATAAATATTTCCTGTTCGTTAGCCGACGGTTCGCGATAAATTTTGACAATAAAAGTATATCGATGACTAATACTATTTCATAGCCTATAATTGATAAAATAAATAGCTATATACAAAACAAAAAATTTGCAATTTATTCATTCAATTATAAAAATAAAATAAACCTTTTTAATTAAAAAATCAACTTTTTTTATATATATAAATAAATAATATTTATTGTTCCGTGTACTTCGCAATTAAATGTTTATAAGACATTTGATTTCAATAACAATAATGTACATACAAAACTAAATTATATATAAGTTTGTTTGGCTAGATTTTATTTGAGTGAAAAAACTACATTTTAGTATTATTTTAATGAATTAATAATAATGTATTGATTCATTTTATGTTAAGAGAATTATACAGAATTTTGAAGACAGCAAAACACAATAATATAATTATACAAAATTATGTATGACAACGCATTACAAACAACCAAGTATATTGTATGTAATAACTAATAAATAATTAATGAATAACTGTGACATATAAGGCAAAACATAATTTTCGTTATGACTGAAAATCGGTCTATTTATTTTATTCTTAAAAATTTTAGTAAACTTTTCGTTAGAGATATAATATTATAAATATGAATATCAAATGTAAGCATAAATCATTACAAATATGTACTGTATAAGAATTATTTGATACGACAGTGAATAATTCACATATCGAAAAATTTAAGTTAGGCACTGAAAGAATCTGGATTTTAACTATTTTGCCGTTTTTAGACAACAAGTAAGTGGAAGCATAACCATATTTCCTCAAAAAAAGAAGGAAAATATGGATTTGACAAAAACGAAAGGCCTTAATGATAGCGTAATCAAACAAAAAGCGTTGATGCGACAAGTAATAATCAAAAACGAGTATGATTACTCTTACAATTTATTCATCATTTACAACATATTCATCTTACAACACGATCGAGTCACCGACTGTCCGATTTCTGAATAAAGTGGAACAGTGACTACGACGTATGACAGTCACAAATGATAACTATATCAGTACTTGACAACGTTTTAATAGGAGAGTATTAACTTTCCTGTTAAAACGTTGTCATTCACAAATAACCAGTTAGGTTTATCAAAACCTTTTCGTGGACACTAATCATCAAGCATCTCTGGATGACGTCTTGGAAATAATCAAATAATAAGCTGATCGTTCACCTAATAGAGTTAAACTATTATAAAACTTCAGGATGATAAACTTTTCAGGCGTGAATTTGTAAATTAATAAATAGTGCATAATGAAATGGAGGACTGGCTATAAACACGTTACATCTTATACGATGAACAGAAACTGTATTATTGGTCGGGATGTTAAACCGTCTATCAGTAACGAGATGTGGTTGGTGTTGCTTGGCAATATAAACACGAAGAAATAAATAAAAAACAACAACATATTATAAATATCAATTATTAATACAAATAAAAAAAAATCCAAAGATTTAGTTCGTTTTTGTGTTTATTAGTGCCTCCAAGTTCGAGAAATCAAGACATTCGATAAACGTTTTTGAACAAAGGTCGGCATAATATAATTTAATGTAATACACAGTATAGGGCAGGAAGAAACACTTAGTCTGAAAATATTGTATGAGACAACCAAAAATTCATCAAAACTACAATACATAATTTATTTATACAAGTATTTTAGGTGTACTACGAATAGTATGAAGGTTGTCTGTTATACATTTGCTGACAGCGTTTCTGCCTCATACAAAATATAAAATCTCATAAAATTCTTATATAAAATAATTATGACTAAAATATCCAATTTATATTAAATTTATCTACAATTAATTTAAAAAAATAACACTTCAAAATTTATTTATATTAAACTATCATGTTTTTACATTGCAATTTGCTTAAGATAACGCTACATCCGCATGTTGTCTCCGACAGACACACGTACAACAGAGCAAATTTGCGTTCAGTAGTTCAAATGTAGTGATAGTAGTTTTAACGTTAGAGTAAATCAGTGGCATATCCAGGAAAATATTTTAGAGGGGGATTTAAATTTTAAATTTTCTCCAACTTAAAGTATCAAATTTTTAACTTTAATAACTCGAATTTAAGAATTTTATCATAATTTAAAATATAAAATGTGTTATTATTTAGTTTATTGAAACTGTGAAAATTGTTTAATGATGACATGTTAAATAACATTATACCTGTCTTAAAATTATTACACATTTTACAAAATAAAAGAAACATTTTAGAAGGGAGTCATAACTCGCTAACCCTCATCTAGCTACGTGATTGGAGTAAACTGACTTATAATACTTTAAGGGAAGAACATTGTCTATTTTGTTGGTCGGGTTTTCCGATATTTTAATTTTTAAATAAATAATAAGCTTTTTAAAATATAAACTTATAATAAAATATAATTTTTCGTTAAAATATCCGAAAAAATCCGCCAACAAATTACAGATTATATTTTCCCTTTAATGTACGCGTTCCAAGGTACGTCAGAACGTAGCGCGTCTAAATTTTTAACGCTATGTCACTGCCAAGATAGCAGTGTTGCGTGACAGACGCAGTCTTCCATGCTTTATAACTGACCAGTGTCCATTGATCATATACATCAAAGTGTGGACGTGTGGTGAGGAAGATAAATTATATCCAGAAACTATTATCCTCCATATTAAATTATTCTATGATTTAAGAAAAGATAAATTTTATAGATATAGTTATAATATATAATATTTGTTCATTGAACAGTCATACTGGTAAATTAATAATTATTGTAGTAATTCGCGGGATAAAACAATCATAAATGTTGATGAAGTTAACAAATTATATAAAATTGTCAAAATAAAACAACAAAGGCACAAGTGGTCGATAGATTTAAGCATAAATTAAAGAAATAATAATTATAGTTAAAATATTATTTATTTGTGGTATTATAAAGCTATGATAAACACAAAATACAAATAACATCATTTAAATTACGGAAAGACACAACGATCTGACGCACTATAGGAAAACAGGTGCGTACCTGTAAAATTTTATTATAGGTCAGTTTATTTTAATATAAAAGCTAACATCACTACATTTGGATTACTGAACTCAAATTTTACATGAACGTTTGATAGACGAAGACAACACGTGCAGATATGGTGTCCTACAGATAGTTCATAGATTACGGTACAATTCTATTTGTGTGACGCTTTTGGCAAGTTTTAACCGCTATTCAAATAGTTACACATAATTATAATTGCCGTTTCGTAATATCAAAACAACTATTTAAATTAATCAAATTTTAATTCACTCCTTCAGTAAATTTCATCTATAAAGTCCAATGTCAACGGATTTGAAGTATACAGTTAATTACTATAGATGTTATTCATGATTTAATACTTAACTGTCAGGAGAAATGTAAATAATTTGTTGAAAACATTTAAGAAAACTGTTAACAAAAAATAACAACAATACTGTACACGTATACTAATACGTATTGACACTAAATTTTCACGTTTCGGATTTTATCATTCGTTAATTTAATTATTTAAGCATTACCTACAAAATAATCCGGCTTTATAAAATTTATAGCGATTTGAACTTATCTGACAGCTAACCTATTTATCAAATAAAATAGTTATGTATATTACGTAGATGAATATTGTTGAGCACTTTGGGTTTTTAAATATAAACAGTATAAATAATATAAAAAACAATTGTGTACGATAATGCAAATATGTGTTAAAAATATTTTGAAATTTTATAAAACAACTCATCTAATATAAATAAATCTTAGTATGTATTTAACAGTTATCAAATTTTTTACATATATAGTTTGAATTTCTTTTTTTGTATTTTTTTAATTTGTACTTAGTAATAATACATTTTTTTGTTAGAGAAACCTTGTTTTCTTCAAGTATCAGATGCGCGATATTCCTACCGTATTTTTAAAACTTTTCAAAACTAATAAAAGTTGTTCATAGTTATAAATATTATTTCATTAATAAAATGAACCACAAAGTACAAATGACCTTGTTGCTTATCATTTAATCATAACTTTTTTACAATAATTTTAAATCTTTTAATGTCCAAAATAAATATAAATAAATATAATAATACTTAGTACATTACATTATACTCAATCACTAATTCGTATGCAAACCATAGTTAGTAAAACAATTTCGACATAAACAAGATGTTTATTTTATAGTACCGACTTTAAATTATATTTACTTAAGTTGTATATTTGCATTAATTTTAGTTTTGAGTTTTGACTAACTCAAGTCAAACAGCGTCATGTTTACTTTCTCATTTATGTAAAATACATTTTTTCAAAGATACCAAAACGCAATTACTATTTTGTGAATGTTTAATAGTTAAGATTAATTTATAAAAATAGTAGTGAAACGATAACCACCACAGATACAACCACATTTAACTTGTTGGTCATTTGCGATTTATCATTTAGTGATGATAATTGCGGATCATTGTAAATTATCTATATGCCTCATACAAATATGTGTTATCCATTTTTATGTGTAATTCTAAAAAGTTGATAAAAATAAATAAATACATTTTTTAATTTATACCAGTATTTCTCAATCGGTGTATCACATTGATGTGCTGTAAGGTCTTCATAAGTGTGTCGCAAAATATTATAGTTATTAGTAAACGGTTTACGTAAAATGTCGGTAATGGATTGAAATATTTTTAACTATTTTCTTATTGAAGATTACCTGATTCGAGTTATCTTGAATTCTTAATAGGATAATAAAAATTGTCTTGCACAAATTTTTTATGTTAAATATATAATAAATATAAAAATAAGTATATTAAGTATATGTGCTATGAGGTACAAAAATTGAGGTTCGTGAGTAAGGAGTCACCCTCTACTTAGCTTGTATTAAAAATATAGAAAAATGTAAATGAAACTATATATTTACTTGTTTAAATCAATAGATCTCAATACCATTTTCTTTTGGACCACCGAAAGGGGTTTCCAAGAAGTAAAGGAGTATGTAAGGCACTTATTATTGTATTTTAGTGATTTTAAAGTTGGGAAAAGAATCTTTTATAGAAAATAGCAACTTCTTCTTTAACTGTTTTCGTGTCCAGGTCTTTGTGAAGAGTTTGGTTGGAACATAAAGTGGAACATTGGTAATTTTGCAGAATGTGATATTTTGAAACATTTGAATTGTATTTATGTTGTTTTTCTTTCCAAGAAGCCCAAAGTGATAACCCATAAGCCCACATTGGTTTTAGGAGTGCTTTATAAAATTGTTGTGAACTTGTTTTTTAAAGTAATACTTTAAATGTACGAACCCTGGAACTGAGAGCTATTCTTTTGGATTTGATGTGATTATTTCATGTTAATCTTTTGTCCAGATCGAGGCCCGAATATTTTACTGTGCTGTGTGGAGGAATAGGAAAATGTTTACTGTAATAACTTGACAGAGACCATGAAATTATTTCTTATTAAATAATTTAATACATTATAGGGAAATCACTGAGAAGACCTATAGACTTTAATGTGTTAATCGTTAGTCGTTTGTTATGAAGTAAGTGCGTATTATTATTATAGTGTATTATAGGAAATTTTCTATTTTCACTTTTCGGACGTCATTTGTACTACGTAACTTGTACGTATAATCGATCCTTTTTTAATTAAGAAAACTATATTGAATGAGGAATTGCCAGGTCAGAATACAAATGCTTATAAAGTTGATGTTAGGGATTGCTTGGTCCGAGTTCCAGTCATCCTAAAAATCAAATTTCAATCATCCTAATTTTGAGGCACCTAAGTGTTGGAAAAAATATTAATATACGATTAAAGAATAGTTTTCGATAATATCATGAAAGAGAAGAAAAGCTATTAAAAATAACCCCGGTCTTAAGCATAGTATAATAAATTAGTGAAGATACTGAGACAGAGTCAAAGTGGAAAAAAATTAAAATAAATGTAGATATCTCATATTTTTGGATACATTTATTAAATTAATATCCCATGATTACAAGAAAAGCTATGAAATTGATACTGCCATTTTCTACATCCTATATTTATAAAGCAACATTCTCTTCAATGAATTTCTTCAAAACTAAAAATCGACTACAACTGTAGGACTAGGAAGGTGATATGAGGTTGTGTTTGTCAATCATTCGAAGATGAAGAAAACTCATAATGAAAGAAAATCAGTCCTAAATTTATCACCCAAACTAGATTTTTTAATAAAATTGAAATATTATTTTTCTATCTCAATAAATTAAATATTTCTTATATTTTTAATAATATTTTTTCCTTAGTCTTATAAACAGTGTTTTTTTGGGAAGTGAAACTACATTCGTAGTTGATGAATTTATGAAATTTTAGTGAATTCGTAAATGAGATAAAAAAATAAAATAAATTTAGAAAAACTAAAAATTATTATTTTATCATATGTGGTCTTAGCAGGGGCCCATATATTAATATAAGTATGTACAAATATTTATGTTTATTTCCTATCGTAATGAATATTTCTTCAATTAATAGTTCACTTTATTTTTTCATGGAGTAGGAGCCAAGCTTGCGAACTAAATCGAGTGGGAAACTGGTCATCTTCGCGAACATCCAGTCGATGGATGCCGACGTGTGTCGAGCGTAGTGTTTCTTCCAGGAATTTCCCCGGGGTGGTGATTGACAAATGTTCAAAGACTCCCCCCCCCCACCCCGGATAAAAATGTTAAGAATAGTAAAGAAATATCAAATATTAGAAAAATGTAGTTTTGACATCACAGTGAATGATCTACAATCGTCAGATATGAGTCAATACCATACTTTATTTATAAAATTATTTTCCCCAATGGAAATCAGTAATCAGTAATTGCATAAATAATATTGTTAAGCAATTAACAAAATGGTAGTTTTATATGCAGCTAAAAAAATCACCTAATTCCTTCAGAAAATGTTGAAATAAAAGTAAGATTAAAGAATTTTCTTTTTGATCATTTTTGTTTTATGAACATTAAACTTTACACACCAATGTATTTAAAAATAACTGATATACTTTTATATTTGTTTCATTATCCTAAGTATGTGTGTTAAATTTATTAAAGTTTATGTATTTTATTGCGTTGTTTACAAATATAAATAACAGACAAAGGTGACTCTCATATTATGAAAAAAAAAATATTTTTCTTGATGTAATATAAATGAACCCCATTTTTGAACAGTTTGAACATTTTGTGAACAATATTCTTCAAATGCCTTCTTGAAAAGAAATGTCCGAAAGAAACATTGCCAAGCCTATAACTACCGACCATTGTGTGAAGTCCCTTGACGAACTATTTTTGTATAGTCCCCTGTGGAAAGGAGCTTCGCTTCAAAAATTTCCTTTGTATCCGTGCCGACCGTACCATAAGTGCCACTCGTTTTGTTTTACCCTTTTCGTAATAATGCAACAAAACGGTCTATTGTTATGTTTCAGAATATTGATATACTTTATACTCGAGAGCGCTTACAAGCGGAAAACATGACCGGTCGGCAAATACGTCGTTTGCTGTATGGTTTGCTGATTCTGGCGCTATTCGTCATAGTCTTGCACAGCGGCCGTACTGCATATTGGCTGGCCAAAGATGGATACTACTCATCGGAGCCATCTGCAAACTTCCACGCTGAGGTCCAAACTGATTACAACGAACAACAGGTAACCTAAAGTTTCACATATCACAGTAGGAACTGCGGTGTGACTTAACATCGCGGGGTAGTTGCGTGAATCCACAATGAGTGTTAATTTGCACTTTTCAATGGTGTACTCGATATTCATTCGTGTAAAATGTGACACACGGTTATTAAAAAATATTATATTCGTTAATTTTATTTTCCAAACCTCAGATAGGTTTTTATCAAAAGTAATCTCAACAAATGTTTTCTCTAATTAATTCTGTCCTTGGCCAAGTCATATAGCTCACTTCAGGAATTGGCTACAGCATCCTTTATTATTTGGCTGGTGTATTTTTTTTAGGTCTTCCTCTTGGTTTTGTTCCTTCTATAATTTCTATATTCTATTATTATTAGACTATGCAATTCATCTCAATGTCTCAGTGTGTTCAATCATCTGTATATATTCATTTTAAAGGGGTCTATCAATGATTTTTTCCTATTATTATTATAAAGTCATAATTTATTCCTTCTTCAGTCATTTTATTATCTGTATCTTTTTTCAACACTACATTTAAAAAGCTTTTAGTATGTCTTTTTCTTTTTTATTTATTATCCATTTCTCATTCCCATATAATACTACACTCCAGTCATATTATTTTATAAGCCATTTTTAATGAATATTTTCATGATATTCAAAGTTAGTAGTTTTTTTTTTTAAAAAATTTGATTTTTTCTTAACCTATTCTGTTTCTCATTTACTTTGTTGATCTTACATCTTATATTATAATACTGCTCAAGGACTTGAAATGGTCTACTTGCGTGATTACTTTATCATATATTGTTATATCTATTGTTGGTATGTTATTCAAATCTATAATTATAAATTTCTTATGTGGCGAAAATAAAGTAGCTAAAATAGCAACTCGTAATTATTTATAGATTACTAGCTGAACCCGTGCACTTTGTAGCCCGTTAAAAATCCTACCTCTTATATGTCTCAAACTGTGTGTTAAATTCATTAATAATTTAATAATAATTTTTAATAATTTATTTCGCGCTAATTATTATTATTAAAATAAATAAAATATAAATAATAAATTATTAAAATTTCCACCGTAAATATCAACATTTCTGCTTGAGCACCTCCAAGGTTATTATCACTTTTTAACTTAGCCTATCTTCTGCCAGTAGGTCTAATACAAAGGTTTCCAAACTTTTTATTGTACGACCCATTTTGGGAATTTTTTAAAATTTGGCAACCCACGATATCAATAAATAACCAATTTTTTTAATGAATCAGTTGCTTACAACAAAAAATATATATTTATTTTTAATATAAAAATTTAACGCGACCCACCGAAAATATAATAGTGACCCAATTTTGAGTCGTGACCCACAGTTTGGGAACCTCTGGTCTAATATATATCTGTACCAAATTATATATAATACTATGTTGTTGATATATATAGATATTAGAAAATAATAATACTCTCACAAATCATAGCTACGTTTGTTTTGTCAATAACTAGTTGTTTTAGTAAATTCTTCATAGCACTTGTCTTCTAGTGACGATACAATAACACATTTTAAATAGAACGAAGTTAAATCAAACATACAAGCTCATAAATATATCAGAATCAGAATTCTAAAAAAGTATGCATATCATATAATACTCATAATTTTGAACAAAAAAGAACTTAAGGATTAAAAGTTTCCTAAGCACTAAAGCGTTAAAGTGTCGCGCTACGATGGAATAAAAATTTAAAATCGTATATCTTTTATCTAAATAACTGGTACGCATACAGTTTTTTTCATATAGTATATCGTATGTTTGTGTATTTAAACAACGAATGTGCGAATGTGAACTATACTGACAATACCCAATAGGGTCACAATATTAGATCTAAAAATAAGTATTGCAGATATTAAATTCAAACAAATACCAGAATTTCAAACATAATGTTGAGTACAATATGGCGTTATTAGTGATTATAATATTATAAATGAATAGTAGAAAGTGCTTAGCGAATCAATACTTCATAACCGATGTTAAGAACTACTTAAGATCAACGGACCTATTCCGTTCGTACGTATATAATATGTATAATTCAAATATATACTATATGTCAACACATACTTATAATCAAGATTGAGATTTTGAAACATATACTTTTTTTTAAGTATATTAATAAAATTATTATTATTATTATTATTATTATTATTATTATTATCATTACAAAAATATAATTTATATTCAACAATTTGTTTCGATTAAATTATTTTCATTTAGCTCGTTGCACATATAAATTTATTATTACATATTATTTATCTATCTATTTATTTATTATATATATTATATTTTTATATTTTATTTTATTATTTTATTCTCTTAAAATTTAATTTGATGATGAAATATTTATCTGTTGTTTAAACCATATGATTATATATATTATAGTTTTTTTGTTCCTATTTTGCGTTAAATTTCCTGATATTATAATAATAAAAGAAAGTCACGAAAGTTAAGCAGAACAACTTTTATATGTATTACTATTAATATAATATATACGAATATACATGCAAATTATAATGCAATTCAGGCCGTCTTTTTGGAGGTATATACTGCATTTTAACAAATAGATCGTATTTTCCACGTATTACGCGTATTATATACCTGTGTATGGTTACATTTGAAAGTACGATTAAAATGTATACGAGATACAGCTAATAGTACCTACGTCAATTTGAAATATAGATTGCCAGATGCTCATACCAGTGCTGGACACTCGTTACAAATTTTAAATTATATATCTACTTTTTTCTTAACATGTCAAATTGTTAGTTAGACTTTAATAAAAAAAAAATTAATCATTATTAAAATCTGAATAACAATTTGATATGGAAAAAAGACAATCCATGTACAAATTATTTAATAAATATTTATGTATTACATTTTTGTTTATGAAGAAAGATCAGTTTTGATGTAAAAAAATATTTTAAGCTCTAACCAATAACATTTTACCATAGATTTTTCTTCGAAACATATATTTTATTTTTTTTACCAACACGATTAGAATATGAGAGAGCTGAAGACTTATAAACAAATATTTAGCTAGTAGCTTTTTTCTATCTAAAATATTTTTACTTGCATTTATATATGTTTTAGTCCGAACCCAAGGAATAATATTTACTTTCAATTTTACAATAAAAACTCGGCTTAATAAAAGAACGCGCAATGAGTATTCGTTCAAGTAAAAAGAAATCACACCTCATGATCTGGACTTTCCCAGTAAATAAATTAATGCAAAATATTAATGTGTATTGAATTAAAGCAATTTTTTAATTGGGTAATTACTATTATACTCACAATTCGACGTTTTGAAAAAAAATATTTACGTAAATTAATATAACACGTAAAAACGTTACACCAAGTCCACTCTATTCATATAAAAAAAAAAACAACTTAGTTATTATTATTGTTATTAATCGTAATGATCGGGGTACTAAACTTGTAAAAAATTAAACAAGTTAATGATTTTTTAATTCGTCAAATAGGAATGTAATACCTACTGTCGTATATTGTGTTGCTTTTATAATTTAAAGAAACATTATATATTATATATATATATATATATATATATATTATTTCTTAAAAAAATTTTACTATTTACTAATATCAAGCTAAGAATTTAGTATTTAAGTCTGAAATTATTGTTTTGTAACTTTACCTATAATTAATCATATTATGTTATGCATTTTCAGCGTGTACAAGATTTATTCATATTTTCAAAAATTTGTAATTATTTCAGATATTATATCTAAAAAATGTAACAAGTTTAAGAAGTATTAATCGGGTAAATAAGTATTAAATAATATGTTATTAAATACTAACTGCCATGTATTATTTAAATGCATTTTACATTTAGTTTTACCAACTTTAGTGATAAGTAACAATCGATTTTTTTTACTATTCAAGTAGACAAATGTATAATAATGTGTTTTATAGTTTATTTGCCATTTGTACTGACAGTTGTAAATGTGACGTAACCATAGAGAATATACAATCAAACTATACCAAACAGTATTTTTTAAAAAAAAAGTTTTCAAAAACAAAATATTCCACCAATCATGTGCACGGAATCGAATACAGTAACTGTACTAATAACTGTAGTTGAACTACCTAAAAAAGTTTTATTATCAAATTCGATATAAATACCAAAAACGGAATTAATTAATATATGAGTTCATCAGTGTTAAAAAAAAAACTTCTAAAATATATTTTAATTCGAAAATAAATTAAACATTAAATTTATTCTGTAACGACTAACCAAGTATGTAAATTAGGGACATGAACAAGGCACTGTCAACGGGAGGGTTATATATTTTAAACTTAATTATAATTATATAAATTTAAACTGTAGTAAAAAACCAGAATATTGTTGAAAAAAGGAGGGTTACCCAACAATACCCTCTCGCCACTAGATGTACTATATACACTATATAGATAGTGATCGACCAAAAATAGCAAAATAGCATTGTCTTCGTTTAAAAAATTACACGCTCATAAATTTTCCCAACATCACGTTTGTATCAAATGTATACATAATTTATTTTCAATATTACTATACATATAAAATAAATGACAGTCACATTACCTATAGAGTATATATTATCATATATGGTACTATGCGTGCCAAAAATGAACATATAATTTTAACAAAAAGGTTTTTACATATTGTTTCAAGTGCAATTTACTTCTACCATAATATAATTACAGTTGTTTAGAGTTCTTACATTTACATAAAAAATGTTTGTGAATGACTTTTATAGAAGAGTTGAATTATACATTATGGTAACTCACTAAAACCAAAGTTTTGTTAAGTACGAATTGTGAAGTTACCACAAAGGACTTTGTAATGGGTAGCTGATGTAATTAGGTTTTTCCATACTTATTAATAATACGTCTATAATATATTAATTTATATTGATTTATTACGTAATAATATAACGATTTAATATGTATAATTTATAATTTGGTAATGTGTTACTAATATTCGAAAACGTCTACCATAAAGATAAAAATACTGTTAGAGTGATCGAATGTATTGTGAAAGTTAAAAGCGAGTCAGTCCATGCATTATCATCTATAGGCGATAAAAAATAAATCTTAAATGAATTGTTCAATACTTAAATTTAATAATTTGTTACAGCATTATAATCAAATTTGAATATGATATTAATTTACAAAATATTGAACTTACAGAACATACAATATTTGGAATCGCCAATTCTACCTATGACATCTGATTCTTTAATGACGGAATCCATTGAAATTTCAGCGTTGCAGTTACCCTGGTATTTTAAAGGTAAAAGAATCGTTGATACTTGATAATAATTCAAATAATATTTTTATATCAATTGAGCTTACAAGTTAAAAATCAAAAAAAAAAAAAAAACGCTCTTAAATTGAAGATATAGATTTATTTATTTATGCATATGGCACTCGGCATGAGAAGATTTAGATTTAAATTAAACTATAATTAGTTTATCCATTACAATTTTAATTTATATGATTTTCGATAAAAATTTTACTATCGAATTTCGTGTAAGAAAATTTTTACTGTAAACAGGAATAGTACATGTTTGATTATAATCGAGATAAATGATAACATTGAATGTAGCTAATGTTAAACAACATGCAAACCACAAAAACTTTTAAAATACAAAAATAATGAACATTTATGATCCCTATTTATGATAACTACATAAATATGTTTAATAATTTTAATTTTCCTTACCACTGAATATTAAACATAAATATTATTTTATTATTGTTGTCAGTGAAAGAAAAGCAAATATATTAATACTTAGGCTTATTTGTTACATCTGCAGACGGTGTGCTACGACCAACCAGAGCTCAAAAAAATCCTAGGACTGGACAGAGAACGAGTCAAATATGGCCAAAAGAACAAAAGGATGGAGATCGCATAGAAGATCAACTCATGTTTGTGCCCCCCAATTATCAATACGACGAAGAACCGATGAAGACAATTTTGCTCTACAACGGTTTGAGTAATTGGATGGTGGCCGACGGACAAAATGCATTTATATCGAATCAATGTCCAGTGAACAGATGTAAAATTACAACTAAAAAATCGGAAGCTCCAGACGTGGACGCAATTTTGTTCCGTGATCATTTTTCACATCCTGGTCATAGAAAAACCGACAAACAAGTAAGATTGACAAGATTATTACAATAATCGTTAGACGTTTTTCCAAAAATAGACGATCCCATTTTACTATTGATTATCATATATCTTACATGTTTTGTGTGTTGCATTTAAATTAATTAATTAATAAAATGCTTAAAATTAATATTACGTTATTGCCTGTTTTAGTTTTCATATCGCGAAAGAAATCAATAAAAATAATATTTTTAAATTCTAGTCGCAACGATGAATACAATATATTTATTCTGTTTTATTGTTGAAACTTTTTTCAATAAAATCAGTGTTCCAAAAATTGCATTTGGCCTCATCATAGATTTTTTAATATTCTATAACTGCAGTGGTTTCATCGATCGACTCGTTACGAAACACTTATTTAAATATATGTCGGAGACAAAAATTGTCAAGCTTTCTATTCGTAATACAAAAAATTTTAAAAGCCTATCAAAACCAGTTCGATCAGAAATCAATACTACGTTGCACTTCCCTTAATTCATATTTGTTTTCCGGTTACATATACTCGTATGTATTAATGTTTTTAAGTAGACGTATCATCAAACTCTTTTATCCGACCCATGAAACCCAATATATTGCTGTATTGCCGACTGTTAGATTTTGATTTATTTTATTATATTTTATATATTTTTTTTTTTTTTACAGGTATGGATTTTATATTTCCTCGAGTCACCGTACCATACGGAACTCATCACTTACAACGACGTGTTCAACTGGACGGCCACTTATCGACACGATAGTGATATTGTAACACCATATGAACGATGGGCATATTACGATCCGTCGGTGACTCAAGTTGAACGACTAGAAAAGAATTATGCATTCAACAAGACGAAAAAAGTAGCGTGGTTTGTGTCGAACTGCGGTGCCAAAAACGGAAGACTGCAATACGCTAGAGAGTTGGCCAAATACATATCGGTAGATGTCTACGGCGTGTGTGGACCCTTCAAGTGTCCCAGGTCGGATAAGTGTTTCCAAATGTTGGACCAGGAATATAAATTTTATTTGGCTTTCGAGAACTCAAACTGCGTCGACTATGTTACGGAAAAGTTTTTCGTTAACGGACTTCAGTAAGTTTGTTATTGAATTATAAACTTTTAACAAATCCCAACTGCTTTGATTCTACTTATTAAACCGATTGAATTCCGGTTTATCTGAACGTAATCTGCTAGGAATACTCCATAACACAATAATCATGATTACTATGGCGATGAGGTTAAACAATAATTGTTTATAATTATTTCAATAATTATTATTGAGCAATCACGTATACTTTAAACTTTGAGATAACGAGAACCCTTTTATTATTTTATTTCACTTTACAATTTAATTAATTCATTGCATTAAATTAAATGGTTAAAAACATTTACCGTATTTTATTGACTATGATTAGTTAAAGGTCAAACATCGATATCTAATTGCCGCCTACAAAATATAAAAATATGTGTTTAACTGAACATACATGTCTACAACTTATACTATATTGTGTATATTCACTTAAGTTTTGTTAAACACGCGATAGTTAAAATCTATCTGTATAGCTGTATTGGAATAAGACTATAAATAATACATGTAAATATATATAGTTCTTTATTAAAATTGCTCCAACCAACTGTAGTCGAAATTTAACATTGTATCAAAGTTGCCTACACCAAACCTCATAAAAAGGGGTGATATATAGGCAACTACACGCATTACTCAAAGATTCGAAAGTTTACAAGTGATTTCCCAGACACTAATAATGGTCGTTGAAAAAATAATAAATTATTTTGAAAACATTTAATGATATTATTGCATGCTATTATGTAGGTATATAAAGTGATGGTAAATTGCATTTTCTGAACCGTTTGAACATAATTAAAAACGTTTTCTTTCGAAAATATTTGAAAAAACCCTGTATCGGTCATATTTTTTTTTTAATTTTTTTTTTATTTGAAAAATAAACGCCCGTTGGACATAGAGTGAAAATTGAATATTCTAATAAACAATTACAATAAAAGTAAATACAGTACAAACCGTTAAAAATATAAATATAAAGAATAAAACATATAACATATTATACAAGATATTTAAAGATAAAAGATATAATGGATTTGTACAAAATTTAATGCATTTCATTATAATAATTTTTTAAACATATTTTCATTACACTAGGAGTATGAAAAAAGAAATCGAAGTTTCCAAGTTTGTTACCTAATATTACCATTCGGTTTACCGGTGCGAAAAGACAGTAGTTGCGTTTATGTGTAGGAACATGGAATGTGTAGGTGGACCTTAATAAAAGTTTTGGAACATTTAAAGAAATTTGAGAAAGTATCTCTGGACAGTCGATTTTAGAATTAATTAAAATATAAAGCCAAATCAAGTCATTATATTGCCTTCTAAATTCCAGTGTTTCGATATTAAATTCTGTTGATAGTATGGGATAAATGCGGGAGGGGGTTGATCGATGGGCGTTGATTGGAACGATCGTAATGACCATAGCGAACGGAAGACGGTTGTTGACGATCTCAGAGCTCACGTCGAGTACGCGTATTTTAAAATGCGGAAATTCTCGCATTGCAGACACAACGTGCTACCGATCGTGATGGGCGGCCACAGGGACGACTACGACCGGATCGCACCGAAGCATTCATACGTGCACGTGGACGACTACGAGTCACCCAGGCGGTTGGCCGAGTACCTGCACCGGCTGGACGCGGACGACGACCAGTACAACGAGTACTTCCGGTGGAAGGGCACCGGCGAGTTCATCGACACGAAGTTCTTCTGCCGGCTGTGCGCGATGCTGCACGACGACGGGGCGCCGGCCAAGCACTACCGGAACGTCAACGACTGGTGGCGTGGCCCGGGCGTGTGCAACAACGCGATGCCGTGGCGGAGGTTCATCGAGTCGTCCGACGACGACGACGGCCAGGCGCCGTCGGCCGTCGGCTCGACGGGTGGCCGCGGCCAATAGCGTTTGCCACCGGCGGCTGCCGCGGCGCTGGACTTTATCACCGGACGCCACAGACGCCGCCGCCGCAGCCGCCGCATCGGTCACCACGGCGAGGACGACTCCTCATCGTTAGCCGACGATGACATCGACTTTTGGGCGCCCGGCGGCGCGGCCGCCGTACAAGCACCGTCGGCTACCGGAAGAGCACCGCCACCGCCTCCGCACCAGCGGCCGGTCGCGCGTAAACAAGGGCCCCCGCCTCCCCCGCCGCACGTGCGCATGTCGAGCGCTTCGCGGAGACGTCGCAGGGGCCGGCGGAATAATTTTTAACTACAACCAGTGTTCTGTTTGCCGAAGTTACGTTTCTTTGGTATCAAAGCACACCGCAATATGCCACGTATTACTAGTATTATTATTTTATATTAGTAATATGTGGCATACTCGTATTACAACATATTGTCTAACCGAACACGTGATGTATTTTAATGTATATTGTGTTGCACTATCAAATCCCCTCCCCCACTGATGCTTCCCCGCCTACCAACGTGTTCCACGCCCGAGTGGACGCGAAACGATTGCGGTCCGAAACCAACCGAGGACTATCGGTATATATGCTGAATATCGGAAAACATGAATATTCATCGGGAAAAAATAGATAATTTAATACAAAAAAACACCGATTTACGTTTAGCGTTGCTTATTTTGAGCAACCAATGCCAAATGAAAAATATAAACTCGAAATAATTTAAATTCTTGATGCAATATTATTACGAACTGAAGTATCGTTCGTTTTACTGTATAGTTCGGAAAATATAATTGTCTGATTTTCAGCAACATGCGTAGTTTTATACAGTTACATTATTTTACGCTAGCATACTGCTGTAGAACGTTCCTTATAATATTATTCACTTATAAACTGAAACCTTGAATATATTGTAGGATTATAAACTACTTCCATAGTATTTTAATATTTTAAAGTCAATTCGTTGGTAAAAATTACTTTTATATTACATTATATTTTTTAAAACAAATCTGTAAAAATTAAATCGTGATGAAAATTTTAGTGAAAACCAATGAAGAATAACGAGCGACTTTCTGGTATATAAACCCGAAATAATAGCTTAGTAAACACTCCTTAATCACCCCTCCCCTATCTTATCAAAACCAAAAGACACACCATCGAAAACGGTCTCAATTTATTTTCAGTTAATTTTATTTCGACATCATATCTTGTGTAAATGATAATCTTCCGAAGTTACATCGGTCTAATTGTCTTCCATCAGAGAATATTATTATTATTAACGTTCTATGTAATATAATTATTATTTATTATTATTTCTATTATTATTATTATTATTATTATTATTATTATTATTATTATTATTATAAATCTTAAACAAATTATCATAATATCGACTGAATTATAGACTTATTGAACTCATTTTTTTGTGGTAAAATAATTTATTAACTGCATTATTTTATAGAAATTCATCGCAATAATATAGAACGTTGTAGCAATATACATTATATTATAAATACATCGTCGTTTATAAGCAACAAGAATTTTTGTACATAATTTATACATTTTAATGTCTATAAGCTATAATTATTTATTGTTATAAAATAGTACCATTGTAACATTGCACAATTTATTGTTTTGTACCTCCTGTGATAACAAAGTGATATTTTTTTATTCACAACGATTGTAGGCGCAAGTAATAACATTTACGTGTGAAATATAACATGTAAAATATTATTCACTATATATTAATTGGGAATATCTAATAGATACGTGTGGGAACACGTGTCTATTCGGTCTTCCCTATTAATACATTTTATTGGCTTAAGTTAATAATGTAATAGTATGACGAAACCGAAATGATGTGGCCGGACGTTTCGTGTACAATATGGGCCTTTTTCCCTGATCTTCTGCCCAGTTTCTTTTGACTGCTATCTCGAGGATACGGAAATGACCCATTTTTATGACATGTATTAAACCATTTTAATAACACGATGCATTTAAAATACATTAATAAAACACTGTGTTTTGTAAGTAATTATTTAATGTATAAAAAATATTACCAAACTGTATGTAGATCGGAATATAGACGAATAGATGAGAATATAATAATTATTAGTATAGTTTTAGTGATAAGTTTAAAGTATAATTGTAGTATACCGTCTACCTATGCCATTATATCAGCAAAAATGTAATTAGAAAAATCATTAATTGTTAACGTTGTACCTATCTATTACAATGTATGAATAAAATAAAATTTTCAATTGAAAACTCAACAAGTTTAAATGTTTTAAAGGTAAAAGACATTTTTAATTTAACATTAATGCTTATTTCGTTAGAATATATTGTACATTAAAGCTCGGTAATGTATGCATCCGGTTGTCTTAAATTAATATCGACAGTTTTGACCCTAACCTTACCCCATATTTTCCAGTAAAAATACGCGGTGTCGTAGTCATAAATTGGAATAATTTAACTTAATATAGTCATCAGATAGATCTACTATTAAGTTTTGAAAAACACATAAATTGCTTTAAACATTCTCAGCGCATTTAAATTGCTGTATTTTCGATCATCCAATTTTTAAAGGGAAACCATAGTTTTTTTTGTTGATAAATCTATACCAACATTTTAACAAAATTGACCCTATAATTGCGTCAAAGTATAAGGTCGAACACCCACCGAACTAATGTGACGTCTGGCAAGTGATATAGCTAACGCGTAACAAAATTACATATGGTGTGACACAACGCCTACCTAAATATTTTGTAAATAGTAGCACTAATACCAAGTTATTACTCAGTCGTCAATGTCTTCGATATCGGACAGCGAAAATGTTTTAGCATTAGTGAGTTTTATCAATGTTGATAATGCAAATAATAAAAAAATAAGTATTGAGTTCATCCGTATTGAAAAGAAAACCTAAAAATTAAACTTGGATTGGCGTCAATTATAGCAAATCAAAGTATATTAAAATTCGGATTATCTTTAATTTTAAAAAAATTAAAACGTTCAAACTTTTAATCAACGTACATGTTATTTATCATATCACTGTTGAATCAGTTTATTTGACGTACAATATATTTCTTTAATTGTTTTGATACAAAGTAGTGTACTAGATGCAAGCTACTTGTTACATCACTTGTCACGTTATTTTGGTGAGCGCTCGACCTGAATTTCATTAGTGTTTCAAATCCTGTGCATGATTAATGTTACATGTTAAAAATAAAAAATAAATAAAATGTTACCAACATTAATTGTTATTATTGATATGCCTTAAAATGTTTATCATAAAACGGATATTATGTAATATTTATAATAATTAAAAACAAATGTCCTTTGTATCTATATACTCGTATGTACAATTTATTTAACTCTGCATTTATTTTATATTATGTGATTAGTTATATTATAGGTAAATTTATACCATTAAAATAAAATATTTAACAACTTTTTTTCCATCAAATTTATACAAATGTATTAATTTCGTTTTAACGTTAACAAAATACGAATTTTTTGATTACCATAAAATTATTGTATGGGCTTATTCAAATGATCGTCTGAAAATATTTCAAAGTACAAAAAGCTTAACTTAGTAGAATATTGACCAAGAAAACTTCTATACCGAGACTTCGAGTAAAAACTGAATAAATTTCATGGATTATATTATAACTTTTGTTTACGCGTACTTAAAATTTTATAAACTTAAAAAAGAAGTATTAAGGAATCCATCACTTGTACCAATAATTGAAATTTATAAAAAATTAAAAAATTAAAAAACTAAAACTACTGTTTTTCTCGTATACACTGATAAACTATGTTTATGTATATAACAGTTAGTAAGACGCATCATGAGAATTGAATATCTATAATACATATATATATATATATATATATGTGTGTGTGTGTGTGTAAAAATAGAATCTTTGTCACGCATGTTATCTGAAACTGCTTATTCGATTATCTAGATAGTTTTTTTTTTTTTTTTGAAAGAGTACTTCGTGAAGCAGGTTTTATGTTTAATTTCAATTATATAAGTTGATTGAGTAATTATTAATTTATAATTGTATATTTTTCAATATCCTATGGCGCGGTGCAGCAAAAAAATACAGACGTGTGCTCTTCTCCTCAGTCAGGCGTTTCCATTTGTAATCGGCTTACACCGCCATTGACGCCACCAATACTTAATTAAATCATAAAAAATAGACTGTAATGTAGTACAGTGATTAGTGATATTTTTTTCGTTAGACATATATTTAGTCCGATAAAATAATTAGACAAAATAATACTTTTTTATGTACGTACGTACGCTATAATAAAAAACATGAATTCGAAATTTAAGTATAGGTCGTACGTTAAAATGGTGAAAAGAACCTTCAGGTATTTGCTGTTCAGGAGGGAAAGTGTTCTTTCTAACCATTAAAAAGTTTCTTAAATCGTTCTCATCAAGATTCGAAACCTTTTTTTGACATGGTTCGTGTGTATAATTTGGCTTTTCAAATAATATCTATTGAAGCAACAACAATTTAGCATGGAAACTTTATGCTGACAGTAAAAGTTTAAGGTTAAGTTTACCATTTTATTGGTTTTCTTTACCCAATAATCTAGAGAACTGGAAGTTTAAATAAATATATTTCATGAATGACTCAGAGAATGAAGTAAAAAGACGTTTGTCTGTTGCTCTAAATTAAGGTGACCATACGTACTGTTTTAAACAGGATTGTCCTGTTTTTCAGCTTGATGTCCTGTTTTTTCAATCGGAATTAAACAGGACGCATTTAGTCCTGTTTTCCGTGACTGTCCTGTTTTAATACTGTTTTCACTATTTTTTCATCGAAAAAGGATTTTAATGATCAACTGATAAAAGTGTTGTCAATAATAAACTGTTTTAGTTATTTTTATTTATGAAATCCAATCATGTTGAGATGTTTACTTAGTTTACGTTGTGAATTTTTCCTGAAATTATGCCGATATCGATCGTCGATAAGAATAATAAATTCTAACTTCATATAATAACATTCACAATGCTAGTACGTTAATTATTTATATAAGTTTTATGTATTGAAAATCAATTAATTTTTTTTACTCATTGCAAAAAAGTGTCCTGTATTTTTTTTTTTTTTGCATATACCTTTTGTCACCTTACTCTAAATACCAAAATACAAACATTTTACCATGGAATTTACAAATCAAAAATTATTATTTTTTTTCCTATAGTAATTAAAGATAAGCATTTTTTTTCACATGTGAAGTCGGATAATTCAGTGCGATATTTATAAATTAAACCATTAAGATATGGTATTTTTACTTTCTAAAATAATGGTTTAATAAAAATTAGGTAAATGAACAGATTTATTTATTAAAAGTAAAACATTGTGTAGTATAATTTAATCAAGATGATGATCAATTCATTACAAAACAAATGAATCATTAATAATTAGTTAGCATTAAGTGTAGGTATGATTAAAATTGAAATAACAGAGCGAAATAGTTCAATCGAGCCAACATAAAACTATAAATCGTTCGATGCGCGTACGTAAGGCCCATTTCACAAACGACAGCTTCGTCCGTACGGATTTTAATTGGCAGTAAACACATGCAAGTAATTACCAATTTCACACAAGACGGTGGATGGATTTTTTGCGTACGGTCACTGTGATACAGCAGTGTAAACAACTGAAAAATACGGCGCCGTTCTGTTGTCGCCTGCGTGAACTAGTACATGCTTTCACGAAAGACAATTATTCGTCACGGTCCGCTGTCAAAGCTGTTCGTTGTTGCTTTTTGTAATAAAAATACATGGATATCGGCACAGAAATGTTTATCTCTGCTGTGGAATGCAGACCTATCTTAAGGAATAAGTTTCGAGTTATCTACAAAGATAGAAATAAAACCAAAAATGCTTGAAGGAGAAGTGTATATTTATTAGTTGGGTATAACCAGTAGATACGATTGTCAAGTCATTTTTTGCGTAATTCCAGTCAAACTTTTTCATTCAAGTAATGGGTTACCTGCTAATTGCTTTCAAGTTGAAACCTGCTTTGACACGTCTAAACGTATACGTAGTATAGTTGTATAAGGGTTAAAACTTCAATTGTAAATCGCCGTCACTCGTGTATATGTATTTTGTTGATTTTGTTTTTTACGATTTTTACTCATAGTAACTAAAATTGTTTTAAGTTATTCTTTTAATAAAACATTTATTGTACTTACAATTTCATTTGTGTGTTTAAGTTGAAAATACTCAAAAATTGAATGAATTTATGTAATATATAGTTGTTCTTGGAATCGATATTATAGCAAAAAGTTTCAACTACAAACATAAAATACAAATAATCAAATTATATGTTTTTAAATTAATCGCATATGTGTGAGTTCATTTCATGAAAAAATAATTTTCTCTTTGTTGTTTTGTGTCGTTAAATAATGAAAATAAGCAACATACCATGTAGACATGAAAACAATAATTTTACATTTAAACAACAATTCATATCTGTATATTAATCTCCAATCATTAAACTGTTGTTTAATTGTTAATAATAACTTTAATGTGAATGAAATTGGATCAAATACTACCAAAATCAATAAAAATAACCAATATTAGCACATTAATTAGAGTATAAATGTACGGTGTACCCATATTATATTTTTTTTGCCGAGCACGTTTCTGCATGCATCCACCTCTTCACATTAATCGGTTTTTGAGTATTGCTGATATTATTCTTATGACTACTCGACTAAACATTTTTTTATTTAAACGATATGTATTAAGGTTTTGAATTTTTTTTAACCATTGGTGTTTTTTCCAGTTAAAAATATTTTACCAATTGAACACATTATATAGTATGACAAAAAAAATAGTTTGAAACAAATATGCATATTTTATTACATGACATTTCGAAAAAAAAAATACATGTCATTAAAAATAAATTATTTTAATATACGCGAGTACGTGACTATCTTGTACGCTGCAGTTGTCTAAACATGTGATTGTAACATATGTGAATATTAGTCGTATACAATTGTTTAGATACACAAATGTTATTACACTTATTAAATTAATTTTGAATGAATTGAAAGGCTTTAACGTCGAATTAGTATATCATCTCGTTCAAATTACGTATATATTTATAAACCGTTAATTTGTTAATGTTTCCATATAATTATACCACGTAGCAATTATTCACAATTAAAATTGAGTATGAAAATAAATGTGAAATATTGCCATTTAAGTCGGTCGCTTAAACGATTGTTAATCCTCGTTATTTTTATCGTAGTTATCTATAGCGTTTGCAAATCTTGTTGGCTAGTAAAAGAAAAAAAATACTCATGTCAGTCGCATTCTAACGAGCAGAAATTAGACGTAACCCAGGAAAAGGATGACACACAGGTAGATAATGAATTATATTGTACTAGTTAATTAATAATTTATTAATAATAATTAGTTAGTAAATATAACTAGATAAACTAATCGCTAAAAATAATACAAGTGTAAAATTGTAATTATTCAAAAAATTGCTTATGCAGGTTTAGAAACCGGGAAATCGGAGAACGGCATTGTTGTAAAATTATTTAAACATAAATATCGGTATTTGAATTATTAAAATTTAATATTAAAATGTATACAATCGTTGAACTTACAGAGCCCGCCCACCTTGGAGTCCCCAATTATAAATGTTACACCAGTCCCTGTTATTAATTGGAACAAAAATTCCAAGTCACATTTACCATGGTACTTCAAAGGTATTAAATATTAAATTAAATAATTGTTTTATATTATAATATAAGCGTGTTAAATTATTAGGCGCAACTTTATGTTTCGCATTAATTGTCACCATTGTAATAATAATTATTCATTGTCATATCCGTAACAAATAACACTCTGGTTGTGTTAGATGGTTTTAGATATCCCGAAAGAGACCTCGTGGACAAGAATGGAGTTCGGATTTCAAAATTATGGCCAGAGGAACACATGCATGGCGATCGCGTGGAAGAGCAGCTTATGTTCGTGCCGCCACATTACAAGTACGAAAACGCACCGATCAAAAAGATTTTACTTTTCAACGACCTCAAAAATTGGATGATAGAAGAAGGGCAGGGTGAATTTCTTTCGAATGACTGTCCGGTAGATAGATGCTCGATTACAAAAAATGTCAAACATTTATACAACGCGGATGCAGTTGTGTTTCGCAACAAGTGTTTCAACTATAACCTGTCCAGAAGTATTAAAAAACAAGTACGGTCAAAGCTATTAATTTAATCGAACACACGCTATTGTAATTTATATTTAGTTTTCAATTATTCACCCATAAACTTTTCCGAAACGAATGACTCATTATTATGGGTTTTTTGCAGGTACGAATTTTTTACATTCAGCAGTCGGCGTACTACGCAAAACTTGACGATATCAGTGCAAACTTCATTAACTGGACTGCGTCGTATCGACATGACAGTGATATTGTCGTGCCATACGGACGATGGGCATACTTTAATAATCCATTGGTGACCCAGGGAGAACAATTGAAATGGAATTATGCACAGAACAAAAAAAAATTTATAGCGGCGGTCATTACGGAGTGCGATACTGATAATGGCAGATTGTTGTACGCGCGCGAGTTGAATAAACATATCGCAGTAGATATATACGGTCAATGCGGAGATTATCACAATGTAATATCAGATACGTTTTTTAAAATACTGGGACAAGATTACAGATACTATTTGGCTTTCGAGAATTCGAATTGCAACAGTTACATAACAGAAAAGTTTTTTGTTGAAGGACTCGGGTAAGTTTGTAATGCATAAAAAAAAAAATGAACTATATTTTATAAATATTATATACCAGGGGCGGCCAAACTTTTTTTGGTCAGGATCAACTAAAAATATACTTCACTTTTGAGGATCGATTTATAGAAAATTTTTTTTATTATTGAATAACTATAATTATTAAGAAACATACTTACATAAAGTTAATATAAACATACAATAAGTATTGTAAACTAATTACTAATTACTAAAAATAATATAATAATAAATAATAATTTCTAAAATCTAATTAGAAAAGTTTAATTAACATATTATTTTGTTGATCTGGGCATTGTTGAAGTGTGACATTGTATGTCATTGACCAATTGGTCGAAATCTGGTGAATAGTTACTAACTGCTAATCGAAGACACTGCTCCAAATGGTCATCAGAGAGCGTAGATCGGAATTCAGTTTTTATCATTTTCATTTTACATTTTACCGATAAAACTTATCGCCAATTCGATAAGTAATTCGTGCGCGTGTCCCTAAAAATAAATTTTAATATGATCGACTTTGAAATTGTCCGCGATCGAACGTTTGGCCGCCGCTGTTATATACCCACTGGCCCTTATAATATTGTACAGTAGGGTGTCTGACTGTATATTTCAATGGAATCTGTTGAATGTTAGTATATCATATGACTATCATCAGAGTTAAGATAATAAACACACGCAGAACAGAACAATAAGAACGTTCATGTACTATAATCTAAATCCCCAGGTCCCTAGACTACTAGTGCTGAGCATTGTTTTGAGCAATTCACGGATTACGGATTACAATTATTTAATCGGAATTTTGGATCAATTCGTTTCATTCAGATTCTCGGATTCAATCACTTGATCCGAATTTCGAGTTCAATTTGACTGTACTTTTTTGAGATAACCAGTTATTTTTTCATTATTTTCTATAAAATATGAATTAAAGATGGGCGTGTAATCCAAAAATCTGAATTTTTAGATTATTCTGATATTCAAATACGGATTTGAATTAAATTCTAATTAGGATTTGCTTTTTATATGATTTATAATTATTTTAAATTTTTTATAAAATAAATTATTTTATTTTATTATAGTTAACATTTCACAAAAAATTAATATTATGTTCTATGAACTACATTGTACTTATCATGTCTAATAGATTATATAATTTTTTATTAACCACAAAACAAATTACTTAGATTATTTTACACCTCTATTACTTACAGTTATATTATGACTGAATACCCAATTAACTTGTCAATACTGCATAACCTTAATTAAATTTAAGCGAACGTAAAAATGATTCATTGCACAGCAAAATTAAATTGATTAAAATAAATCCGGATTTCCTAAATCGGAGATTTCGGATTCGGATTTATAAAATCCGAATATGCCCGCTACTATTATGAATATACAATCTTGACAATCGACAAACAACTCAATGTCACAAGACCTCTAACAAAAAATATGCTAAGGTTTTTGAAATAATCGGTAAAAGGTTGTTTATTTTATTGATTTTTCTAATCAATAAATTTAATTATTTTTATTTTTCAACAATTATTTTTAAAAAGTATATCCATGTCTCATATTTTAATACAGATAATATGTTACATGGATTTTTTAATTATAATTAATTAAAAACACACGCAGATACAACATGTTGCCGATCGTGATGGGCGGTCGTAGGGAGGACTACGATCTGGTCGCGCCGAACCATTCGTACTTGCACGTGGACGACTTCGAGTCGCCGGAAGAGCTCTCCAAGTACCTGTTCCAGTTATCCGGCGATGATGAACTGTACAGCGAATACTTCCGGTGGAAGGGTTCCGGGGAGTTTATCGACACGCGGTTCTTCTGCCGGCTGTGCGCTATGTTGCACGACGAGAGCGCTCCGATCAAGTACTATCAGAACGTCAGTGACTGGTGGCGCGGACCCGACACGTGCGACCATCAACCGGCGGAGTGGTGGCGAACGTCGGGCAAATAGTCTTCCCCACCGTCGGTACTAGGGAAAAAATATTCACGGTCCTAGCTGAAGACTTAATAGTTGCACGATCCGTACATATATAAACAATACGGAACGCTGCACAAACAAACCGTACGAACTTTCTACGCCCTATGTATAATAATATTTACCTGCAGTTAACCAATATATTATTATATAAGTATATATATGTGTACGTGTATGCAGTGGCGTACAAATGGAGGGGGTTTTCGGGATAAATCCCCCCCAGGGCCAACAAAAATATCTTGAGAATGTCATCATGTGTATAAAATTAAGGATTTTGTAAGTTATAATTAAAGACCGGATTTAGTTGCACTAAAATAAGTCAAAATTGCAATGAAAATAATACAATAATTGCATAATAAAATCATATAATTGCTTCAAAAAAAGTACAAATTGCATTATAAAATGTATTCTTAAAATATTACAAAATGTATAATTATTATTTATTTTCTTAAAAAGTATTTAAAGTATTTTAAAGTATTTAATAATTAAATATATTATTTTTCTGAATTAAAATTTATAATTATGTACATCTCTAAATTGTGTTCCTTAAAATTATATCGTCGGTTATTTAAGATATATTTATATAAAGAAAATGATCTTTCAACATCCACACTGGTTATTGGCGCATATTTAAAACAATTCAAAAAAGATGGTGTTATGTTTGTATCTAAATTAACATTTAAATTACCTGCCATCACCTCAGAATAAGTTTTAATTGTTTTAAATCCATCATTTTTTTCTAATACATAAGTAAATTTATCTTTTATTATTTTTCCATGAGGACCGGGAATATTTATTAATATATTTTTAATTTCACTAAATATATTTAAACTATTGAGTAATTGGCTGTTTGATTCTTCTAAATTTGTGAGTTTTGTAGTTAAGTCGGATAAATGTAACTTTAAAAATGCCAATCCACATTTTACTACATTATTATTTACCAATGATTTTAATTTACCAACACTAATAGCATCATCATCTAAATTTTCTACTACATTTTTAATAGTTTCAAAATGATCTGCGTAAAACATTGCGGCATTTAACCAAGTCCCCCATCTGGTAATAACAGGTTCGGGAGGCAAAGGTACATCCGGCATTAATTCTCTGTATTTGTTGATTCTAGATGGAGCTTTTAAGAAGGCTTTTTTTCCTAAAATAAATTAAATAAATAAATGAAATGTTCAAAATTGTGAATATTTATAAATTAATACCATTGTTAATTAATTTATTAATATCTGGATATAATTCACGAATTTTTTCTAATACTCTGTTAACTTCATGTGCCAAACATGTTATATGAATTAAATTTGGATAAAATATTTTTAATGTCTTCGCTGCTTTCACCATATAAGTACCAGCATCACTTATAAAAAGTAACACTTTTTGTTCGATACCGGGAAATATTTTTAAAGAAGAATTTACAAATTGACATATAGTTTCATAATTAGTACCCACAAGTTCTTTACATGAAATTAAATATGATTTTCCTGGGCTTCCATCTAATTTACCAATTAATAAATTAGCAATACTCAAACCTAAATAATAATTTTTGCATAAATTTTTCTGTAATTTTTTACGTAGATTAATTATAAAAAAATATATGAAATATTTTACACAAACCTCTTGGATCGGTAGTTTCATCTACAATCAAGTAAACAAAATTATCTCCTATATCGCTAATTATTTTCTCTATTACATTTTTATAAATATTTGGAATATAATTTTTTCTTAGAGTGCTTTCATTTGGTATATTTTGTTTTGTGTATTTTTCCAAAAACTGTTTTAACACTGGATTACATAGTTTATGCATAGGAATATTTGCAGAAACAAATGCATAACACAAGTCTTCAAAATAATTGTTCGATTTTGGAGATGTACTCGTAATAAGTAGTTGTTTTTTATTATTATTTCTTTCTAACGCATTTTTATGCAAAACTGAAATTATGTATTAAAATTTAAAACCTTAATTTAAATAATTTTGTATGAATATATAATAGAACATAAGTATAAAATGCAAAATTTACCTGTTTCAGAATGATGATCTAAAAAATATTTTTTTTCTGATGAAACGTTTTTGTCACATACGAGGCAATAAATAATTTTACCATCTGTAGAAAAAATTTCTTTAGATTTGTTATATGGAGCAATCCAGGACGATATTTTATTTCTTAAACTTGATTTTACTTTAGGCATAATGGTTATAGTTAAAATATATGAAAATATAAGAACAAGCTAGTACAATTACACGAAAGCAACTGATACTAACAATTTAATAATTTTCTTTTTCAATATACAGACTATTTTAAAAACTGTAATCGTAACGGGTAGGTAATAAACTATTGATATCGATATCATTAATGACCTATGGAAGTCCATACCACCACGTATATCTATACTTATATTACACCTTTATACTTAAATAATCTAACCAATAATGAAAATCCACAATAATTTTATTATTTTTATATTATAAAATTAGTTAAGAAATATTGATTTGTACATTTAATAACGTAAAATATAAAAAATTGCAAAAAATTGCAAAAATTGCTAAAACATTGAAAATTGCAAAAATTGCAACATAAAATGAAATAGAAAGACTGCAATTTATACAAATCGTGTACATATTTGATCAGATTTGATTTATCTTTAATGCAAAAAAAGTTGTAATATCAATTAAATCCGGTCTTTAGTTATAATGAAATCACAAAAATATTAATTTTTCGTCCGAGGAGGTAGAGATACAAATAAAGGTTTATTATTTGCATAAAAACTGTTTTTGTGTAGATAGGTATTAAATATTGTTTACCATTATTAGTAAATTGTCTCTGTGCTGTGCCCGTGTGTGTGTGTGTGTGTCTATTTTTCTAATGGCGTACCCGCATGGCGCATACGGCTTCATCGAAATATTATTATAATTTATAACTTTATCCCTTATCTTTTGTTTATTAATATATATATTATTATAATAATATACACGATTGTCCAAATTTCTGATGTTCAGTGTCGTAATCTAATTGTTCAGTGTACTCGTGACAGTGTTCAGTGTACACTCGTGACTACTGACTCGTATTTCAAATTACATCGGTGAAATATACTATCTGCAATACTGCAATAGTAATCTAAAAGGTTAAGGTAAGTCAATTTTATGATTGAATTTGTTTATAGGTTTCTAGTCTTAAATATTCTTAATGCATTAATTTTTTATTAGTGAATTAAACGACATAATGTTACCAAGTAAATATACAAATACGTACGTAAACGTATTAACTGTTTTCTAAATACTTATGCGTAAAACTGTAAAAGTGTTTCAATGGTATCTGAGTATTGATCTGGTATGCAAATACTTTTTTTTCTTAATATTTAAATGGTTAATGAGATAGAAGTAAGTTTTATGGTTATGCCTTATTACTTAGGTACCTACTTATTACAATTATTAATAATTTTTAAATACATATTATATTCTATATTGGTTGTATTAATATAAAATTGACATGTTCAAAATAAAATATTTGTAATTCGATGAAATGTTTATTAAATACTAAAGTTAAATCAATAATAATTTTGGTTTTATGATTTTATGAATTATTAAAATACATTTAGAATAGACTGATAATATTTACATTAACACTTATAGTCTCAACATAATATTATGTTTGCTTTCTAATTTAAAATATCCATATATGATAATAGATTATTTTAGAAATTAATTTAATTTTTTTATTGAAAATAAATCCATTTGCATTCCAAAATGTAATATTTTTCTGTATTAAATATTAAAAGGATTACTTTTAATTAAGAAAAATAACTATTTTTTATTTTCTAAAAACGTATTATATTTTATTCTTGTATAAATTATCGTTTTTTTTAATACTGACATTATGATTTATTTTTTTATTTTTAAAACTTTTAGTAAATATATAGTGGTTATGGACGTATATATGTAGTATAATATTCAATATGTCTATTTTTTAAGTTGTTTTACATTTTGAAATAAAAGTATTATTAAAAAAATGAGTGTGAACTCTTTTTAACAACAATGGTCTTTGGTCTTTGATAAAATATATTGCATTGGGTAGAGCACTCTGATAAACAAATATAAATAATATTATGTAATCCCCCCCCCATAAGATAATTGAGTGTACGCCACTGCATGTATGAACGCGCAATGATGAATATTAAATAAAAAAAAAAAAAACAACCCGAAACTTTTTGAGACTTCGTGATCACCACGTAGAGTGCCACTTAGCGGATTATCCGGAATACCGGAATGAGATAAATAGGCGCCATCAACTGAAC
Organism: Sipha maydis; assembly: GCA_034509805.1. Classification (NCBI taxonomy): domain Eukaryota; kingdom Metazoa; phylum Arthropoda; class Insecta; order Hemiptera; family Aphididae; genus Sipha; species Sipha maydis. Next base: position 127,506 of record JASXSY010000638.1, on the reverse strand, counting down.
ATGGCTAACTTGACGTGGCCAACTGAATACCGCCAGCTTGACCCAAAAAAAACTGGACACCAAGACAGCTGGCTGTGGACAAACATTTGAAATAATTAATGCTATACATTATCATATCATTATTATTATTCTTTTACAATTTTATATTTAAAACAATTTGATTTATTTTTAATATACAAATAAATTTGGTAATTATGCGCAATATCTCTTAAATATTCGACAGTATCTCTATTGTGATAGCCTTGAACAGCTGTTAAAATACATTTATCAGCATCCCTGCAGTTTTTTTAATTTTACTAGAGGATTATGTCTTATAATAAGGTGTTTAAAGTACTTATCACAATTAGCGTGTATTTTCATAAGCCGTCTAAAATTTTCAGATTGTAAAATAATTTAATAAATATTTTCTTTTCATTTAAAAAGCATTATTGTTTGTATAACATAATTTTCGTGTCCAGTTGACCGGCTCCACTTATCCTAGATCACATAATACCGCGATAAACACGCATGTATTTATATATATGTAACTATTACTGCACAATTCGTCATTCTATTATTTATTTTCAAATTAATTCTCGAGCCTCCAGTTCTTCAGTATTTTATTAAATTGGTTATCTTTAATATGATTTCCTTGATATTTTTTTACTTCTTGGCTCATTTGAATTAACTGCGTTAATATTGTTTGCATTTAGTAGAATCAATCGTACTATCTTCATTTCATTAATCAGCATTAATTTTTGTTGCTTCACTATATAGTGTCTAGCCAAATTAAGTTCGTACATTCAATTTCTCTACTATATAATGTATTATATACTACACTAATCAATGTATTATTCGGTTAAAGAACTCGAAATCCATGCCGTACTTACTAATAATCTTTGATTATGATTTAATTAGCGATTAACCATTTATTTAGGTACCTCAAGTTATTTCCAAAAAATTGCAACTCAGAACAAAAATTTTTCTCGAATCCCCAGATTACCGCTACAGGTATCTGCGTCAATGCAGTGGTTTTTATTAATATTTTTTTTTTTTTTTTTTTTTATTATTTAAAAAAAGCAAATAGCTGTACTTGTATTTTTTTTTCTTTTTTTTATATATATATACAAATTATATTATCTTTTAAATACATGTATACTACTTGTAAGGGTACTTTGATTTTATAAACAATCAAAAAAAAAAAAACTTTCATCTTTTAAAAATAATATTATTATGTATGCGTATTATATAAATAAAAAATGTCCTGATAATGATCTTGACTCTCAATAGTGTTTTTTCGCACTACAATTTATAAGTGTATTGTAATTTGTAACTGCCACTTTCAAAATGTTCTGAGATCGATCTACTTACACACGAACGTGTTATGACGCAGAGTATTACGAGTACATTTAAAACGTAAATACGTATATATATCAACGAACATGTATCAGTATACTGACTATCTTCTTTAATTTATATTTAATACCCACTATAGACTGTATTCAATGATTCTCTTAATTACAGTTTGCAAAATGTTGTAGAAAATTACGTAAAATATAATATACAAGTACGATAAATGAACCGACATGTTGTACCTATAATCTTTTGTTTTCTTGAAAATTCTAATTTATCCAAGGAGCAACAGAGGTTAATGTTAAATCATTCACAAAATATATGCTAAGAGATAAAAATATTTATTAAAAAGAGTCTAATGGATTAGAGTAAGGGGACAGTCATGGTGGTTATAGCCGTACCTTTGATTGGAGTTGGGGGGGGGGGGGGGGGGGTTCAAACTCCTGACATTTTTTCATGTTATATTATGTCATAGCAAAATAACTATTTCAGTCTAAAATAATTAATAAACATTGTATGTTCACATCGAGTAAATAAACATAATATTTTTGTGTTTTTGTTACGTATTTAAATACTCGAAGCATATTCAAACTGTAAACAAATTTTTTTCTTCACATATTTCATTGTTATTCAAAATTCTAGCAACTTTACCAGTAAATATAGTTATACAACAATACAGAAAAGAACTTTTTCGATGCTGTTAAGAATTAAACATTACTTAAGAAATGCATTTGGATAAGATCGATTGACTGGCAACCATTACTCAGTGTATATAGGAATATTGTTGTAGATCCAGAAGAAATTATTTATCGTTTTTCAAATTAAAAAAAAATATATAGTTTGTCATATAAACTATTTTTTAAATGAAATATTTGGAATTAAGTTGAATAATTGTTTTAAAATTTACCAATAAAAATGTTGAAATGTAAATTTCATTAATAAATATTAGTACTACAATATTATGAATTGTATGCTATATTAAATTACCTATACAATATAATAATAAAATAAAATTAGAACAAAAAAAATTGTAGCTTATCCTCCTCCCCTGAAAATAATTTCCAGTTACATTCCTGGTCGTAATACTCAGTGATGTATTTTGAGGGGGTGTCTTCCATGTCTGGACACCTCCAGACTTTTAAAGTTCAAATATATTGGGTATTGGTGTTCCATCATAACCTACAACTTTTCTATTATACCATTTACATGAATTTCAAATGTAAAATTTTTTATCAATTACCTAAATTACCTATATTATAGGTCCTATAACCTAATATAGTAAATTGTTGAAAAGTAAATTCAATGTTTTTTACATCAGTAAATAATTCTAAAAATGCTGTTTGTGAGGTTTAATAAATGTTGGACACCCTCCGAGAAATCACCCAAAATACGCCACTGGTGATACTTAATACTGTTCTACTGAGAAATTTGGTCCTAATTACCTGTGTACTTAAGTCACCTAAGCACCTTGTGTGTCCAACATTCTATCATAATAATACTACTCTGCATAAAACTTTTGGTGTACAAAAGTTTGATCAAAAAGATGTATACAAGGGAAAAATTTAGTTTACAAACCAATATATTATTGTCGCTCCGTTGAGAATCTAGAATTAAATAAACGAGTTTGTTGCTCATTTAGTCAAATATAATATTTTAAATATGTTTAAATTTAGCGGAAAAAAAAAGATATTTTCTTTATTTTTTTTTTTTTTAATTTATGACGTTTATTGAGAATTTACAATTCTGTACATTATATACAGTAAATAAATATGATAGGATATTATAATATTATATAAAAACCACTTTCAGTTACGTATAAGAAATTCGCAGTCAAGTCATCTTAAAAAAAAAGTATTAAAAAAAAATTAAATAGGCTCCATCAAAAGACGGCGTTTAAATACTTTTAGATTTTTTAAATTGTAATAAATTTATTTTTGTATTACTGCAGCTTTTTAACTGAGACGTTAGTTATAAACAAATAAAAAAAAAAATAATATACATAATTACACATGTTGTACCAGAATAGCATTGATATAATTACTTAAATATACACAAAATACTAATACTAGTGTACCATATTATTTCAGGTCCATGAATAACCTATACGTAGTTTGGCAAAGATGTGAGATGGTAAGTGCCCTTAAGAAGGATAACAGATAAACGTTTACACATATATGTTCCTACACAATAAAAAAAAATGTACCTGTACATAAAATCCTACACGAAAAAAAAATATACTGGTATGTAAGTTCCGAACGAAAATAAATGTTTCATGGCTAACAAACCAGCTAATAATAAAATAAATAAACTTTGCGATTATTTACAATTATTATTATTACAATTATTTACAAATTACACAGAGGAAAATAGTACTTTTCCCTAATGTATTTAGGTTAATACCAGTACATGTAGAAATAAGGGTAGAAAAATAGTCGTCAAAATAAATGTTTCACAAACTTCACCTTCCACCACAATCTACATAAGGTTTAAATTTCTAAAGTCAAGAACAATGCAAGAGCAGTGCCTAGAAACGAATGTCGTAATTAATTGAATATCTTGCTGAATTCTATTTTGTTTAGGTGTTGATATTTTATGAATTTTTTACGATTGATGGCATGATACACGGTTAATATTATTACGTCTGTACAAGATTTAAGTCTTAAAGTATCTTAAAGTATACAATCTAAAATCGTACGCCGATTTATATGTAATCGTCAAGTATTATTGTCAAATACTTATTACACAAGGTACCATCGATCCGAAAAACGCGCAAGAAAGCATATATAAGGTAAATACTGTCGATTGCGGGGATAAGTATAACTGGAGCTAGAACCATAAATTTATAAAAATATTTTTTCTTAAAATACCTGTTTGTGGGTGTTTTGACACCACTGAATTTACCACAATAAACAAGGTCATCCCCATAAGGTCGATAGTAATAAATTACAGTGTATCTTTTTGTTGTAACTCCAGTGTGACCAATAGTCACAATTACAGTCACAGATAAACAGATACAACTAATGATAACTGTTTAAAAATGATATGAACACTTAGATGATAGACGCGGTTCGATTTAAACTTAAAAGAATTTTTACTTTTGACTATAATATTTTTTTAATTAATCATTATCATTTTAAACTGTTTCAATAAGATCTCGAAATGATTTTAATCTGTTTTTTTTTTATTTATTAATTTTTGTTAAATTCTTCAATAAACGTTATTAATTACGTTTATGAATAATTGTTTGTTATCTACGTGTAAGTTCCATTAATAATTTTATATTTTATTTATATAACTGTTCTATTAAGTTTAAAAACCTATGAATTATGCTAAAATGTGTAGATTAAATAGTCATGGAAGCTAGATTTATGACGTATGAAACTATTAGTGCCAAGGCATGTCCTACTCACATTAAATTGAAGTTCCAACAAGCTAAACGAAGACAAGAAACTTTAGATTTACAAAAAGAGTAAGTTTTTAAATTTTTTATATCTAAATTATTTTTTTTATAATTTAACTAATAATCATAATATTTAAAATTAACCGTATAGTTATAATCCTACATTTTAAATAAATTATTATATTAAAGGTTTATTATTTATACTTTTTACAAATATTTAATTTATTACAATTTTTGTTATGAAATCTATTCTAAGAATAATGCATACTTTTATCATACACCTACTTTAAATTGCAGTTCTTAACAGATAACTATTTAAAATTTATTTGTACAACAAATGTTAGATGCTATTAAAAATTATTCAGTGAATAATATAGTATATATATAAATACCTATTCTATTTATTATTTATTATGTGTACTACACACAAATATATGTCTTAGTTATGAATTAGTTGGAGATAGATTGAGATTACCACAATATATGTTCAAAAGCAAAACCTTATAAATGTGTAATTATACACTATAATGCTCTGTAGATGAACTTTCAATACACCTTAAATGTCAGCTTACTATTGAAAACATGAATGTATATGAAAGGGATAATATTAAATTGTACACAATTTAAAAGAGGCCACAATGTGTTTTAATTATAAAATAAATAATTAATTAATTAAATTGTTAACAAACATAAAATACTGTTTTATTAGTTAATTCTAATTACATAATATACTTATTTTAATTAATATTTATTACTAATTACTAGCCTCCCTAAAATGATGACTATAATCCGGTCTTGATTGGGGTCACCAATTGCTGATAATATTGGAGTATTTTATTACGAATATTAAGTTAAAATCTACTTCAAAGTTTAATGAAGTAAAAGTACTACAATTTGTATAGGTTGTATGTTTAATTTAATTCATTATTCCCAAATCCCATCAAACAAAATCAATGTCATTGCTTAGTCGCTAGGGTACAACTTTATAATGACTGCCTCAGAGGGGCAGTGCCTCTGCTAAAATTATGTATTGAAAAATGAAAAAAATGAATTTAGATTTAACTATTCCTACAATCTTTTAATTTGTTTGCTACAATTTTCTGATAAAATGTTATTATCTTATGTTAGGCTTTATTGATATCGGTATATTTAGATTTGGGAAATCTCATACTCGAAAGATACCTATTGAGCTTTGTATACAATATACTGGTCTTTATTCCGCGATACTAACCAATAATCATACGGTATACATAGTGAATTTGTTGTGTAATTGATTAACGGTCTATCATTATTCAATATTCTTTTTACTTTTAGTATACCTTTAATATTAGTTGAAGTTTGAAATATTTAATTCGTTTTTAGCATAAAATATCTGTTATAATGGACGGTTTTGTACTTAAAGATTTGTTGAAAATAATTAATAATCTCGATTCTGTTTTATTTATGTAAGTAATATATGTAAATAATATTAAAATTTTATTTTTATGTACGTTATATTATTATTTATAAGTTAAGTATCAATTTTGAAATTTTGACTTTTATTATAATAACTAATTATTATAACTAAAAAAATTTTTTTAATCTTTTTTAGAAAACGTGATCGTCAAATTAACGAAAGAAGACATTTGGAAAATGATGATTGCATCAAAAATTGGATGGTACCTATATAAATTAAAAAATTCAATATATTTATATAGAATATTTATGATTACAATTTATCTAGTCGGCATTATAACTTAAACTTATATTATATTAGGGCTATTCATGCCACATAATACCTGATGGAATCAAACCTTAAGTTTAAGTTTAACTCAAAGTTAAAATTATTGAAACCTTTTAACTGAATATTTGTTTTGAAATATTGTATTACTATAACTTCTAAATGTGATATTTTAGGTAAAAAAAAAAAAAAAAAACATTTTTATTTTAACTCTTTAGATTTTGAAATATAGCAAGACTACTTTTTCATCTTACAAAACAATTGTATTGTATGTAATTTGTTTAATAATAATGTAAAATAATAATACTATGTAGTAATAAAATGTATAATTATACATCATTACATCTTTAATTTTAATGATAAATAATAATAAAAGAATCATAAATACCTTATTATTTCTAAAGAATTATTTTGCATTACTTTTGAAAGCTTTCAAATATAATTATTTAAAATTAATTTCTTTAAAAAATATATATATATTTCAATGTAAATTTGATTATTAAAACATACTTCGATAAAAAATTTATCTTGTAGAAAGTTTTATTAATTAGAGACTAGACAGTCCCTAAAGTTCTGGACACAGTATTTTTTAATGTAAATTGTGTTCTATAATAAATATTAGGTACCAATTGAAATTTTAAATTCTTAATTAAAAAAAAAACATTTAATATATTCGGCTTACTTACATTTAAAAAATTTAATATTTAATTCTCAAATGCTTCAGTCAATATTAGAATAATATTGGATCTGCAAAAGTTAAAACATAATCATATTTTAGTATAAATCATTAAAAATAAATTATCTAGATAGAACAATAATTGTGTTAGTCTCAGATTGAATTAAATAATTATAATTTGCTTATATTTGATATTATTAATATAAAATTACTTTTAACTAGGAAATTGATGAAAAAAAATCTGAAACCGTGCCCAATAATGAAGGATATGATATTGCACAATCTATGATGAAATCAGAATGGATGCTTGAAGTACCTGAAGATATTGATAACTGGATTGCAGTATTATGCCCTGATGGAAAACGTTGTTGTGTTATTGCTCAAGATGTATGATAATAAAACCATTAGAGAAACTAAAAAGTACACATTATTAAATTGTTTTTTATTTTATTTAGAACAAAACAAAAGTAATCAATAAATTTGGAACTACAATCAATTATTTCCAGTCATTATTTCCTTATGGATGTCATGTACCAAATAATTGTCCATCACATCGCAAACGTACTGTTCTAGACTGTCTATATAGTTATAAATTTAAAAAATATTATATTTTGGACATCATTGAGTGGATGGGTGTACCATACACAGATTTTGATGTATGTATTTTATAATTACCACAGTTTTATAATAGTCAATGAATAATTATAAATAATATTTTTAATATTTATTTTCTTATTTTTATTATTTCAACTATAGGCAGAATTTAGATTTTACTTTATTCAAAGTAAACTCAGTGAAATATCGGGTATCGATAAAAAATCAGCAAAAAATTATTTTCCATTTGAAGTATATCTTACAGTTTAATATTGAAAAAAAATTATTTTATAATTTAAATATATTTTTTATTTTAGCTCGCTCCTAGAATGGCTGCTAGTGATTTGTATCCACATCTTTTAGAAAAAACTCAATTTTTTCATGAAAATGTTGATTTAGATGGTATTAACTTCTACTATCCGCAAAGTTTGTATACTCCTGGTGAATCACCATTAGTGCTGTGGCTAAAACCATTCATGATACCTGATGTTTTAAGAAGACCAGTCAATGATCAATTGGCAGTAAAACCTCCTAATTATGTCAATGTTTTTGAATTTAGTCAAAGTTTGAAAAAAAAAAATAAGAGAAACAAAAAGAAAAAAAATACTTCTAATTATGAAAATATGGAAATAGACAATTCGATTGAGGTTCGTATATTTAATAAAAAAGATTTAACTTTTCAGTACTCTGAAAAGCATTTTCATTATTAACAGTGTCAGTTGTTTTTATTAAAACCATTAGATCATAGAATCAATCATGAATAAATATCAAAGTTATTAGCTAGTATGAGATTGTTATTTTCACTAATTTTAACTGTATATTATTATTAAACAATGCTATTTTCTGTATTTTACTCAAACTTGCAAAATAATTAAAAAAAACTGTTTTCATTTAAAATGACTAGTGTTTAATTTACTATTATATTTTTTATAAACAAAATGTATTTTGTTTTGATTGAACCAGGTGGAAATGGATGATCCAGTCATTGAAAATGAAATGTGTATGGAAAATTAAAATCATTTTTGTTGCATATTTCAATAAATATTGTTATTTAAGATATGATGTATAATGCTGTTATTTATTTTGTTAACCATTATTTCTTAACCTACGATCTAAAATTTAAAATAAAATAAAAACTTGTCTAAATAATTATTCATATTATAACTTTCATTTAAGAGTCATCATTGGGTGGCTTCTTTTCTCATTATAAGTTTTTTTATTTATGTTTATATTTTTACGTATTATATATACTTATTACGTTTACTGATATATTGTATATTTTGACATAAAAAAAACATCTCAATAAAAATAAAAAGAGATTCAAATCAAGTTATAAGAAATATTTATAGAATGTTGAATTTTAAATTAACTTACTTTTGTACCTCACAAATAAAGTAGTATCATAATCATTGTATCATGATTAATAATTAAATGCAGCTTTTAATTTTAAAGTAATATTAGTGGAAATATAGTATTATTTAGAGAAATTCGTGTGATTTTTTCATTGAGTATTTAGAATAAATTTTTAAATTTCATTAGTTAATAAAAATAATTTTTCATAGATACGTGATTTAATTGAAATATCAAATTTAACATATCATTTTGATTATTTGTGTGAACTTTTTAGTTTTTTAGATAGGGCAAAACTATTAAACCTCTTAGTTCCAGCCTATAAATTATTACAAGTGAAACCAAAATTACATATTTTAATAATACGAGTAACTAATAGAAGAAATAATTTAAGTATATTTAATTTACTTGATTAATATGTCAGTGAAAATTGATTTGATAAATATAAATTACTTTTACAGCCATTGTAGTTCCATTTGTAATTTACTTATATTGGATTAACTAGTACAATCCAATTTAAAAGACATTTTATTACTTAGTAATAACCTAAGTACTCAAAAGTTATTATGTTACAATTATTAACAAGTAATTAAAATAAAATTTTCAAATACTAAACTATAAAAGAATTTCCAGAATATAAACTTGATTTCTTTTATCGACATTTATTTAAACGCACACAATTTTAAAATTGTCATACTATTGAATTTCGTTTACATTGCCTATCTTGATGATGCCTTAAGAAATATAAATACTTTTATTTTTTAAATTTAGGATAAACGTTTAATTCGAAATTTTATGTCAATAGCTTCTTCATTGTATCGATTAACTAAACATATTTTGTCTTGTATATATATATATATTCAAATAACTCTTGAAAGTTTTTTTATTAATAAAACTTTTTGTAAAATATTGGTAAGAACAGAGCTTTTAGCTCAATAACAATATTTGATCATATTATAGTTAAAGTAAATGTATGTATATATTAGTTTTCGGCGAAATTGTTCTACCAAAAATGAAATATAGTTGTGGACGGATGGATTGTATTAGAAAATCAAAAATGTCCTTGAAAATTTCATCGCATCTCGATCCAGAAGATATTGATGTAAATAAAATGTGAACGTATAGCAATCGAAAACGAGCTATGAATAATCTGGCATGCTGTACTATGTCGTCGGATTCGAAAATCGCGGATAAATTGACGGTGAACACATAAACCGGCATCGTAGAAGAAAACATACAAATAAGTAAGAACCGTAGTGTTAAAATAGTCAACTCTACTCGAAACAATAAATATGAGAAACTGACGACAAAAAAAAAACGATTGCGATCTCCACGAATGAAATGCTAAAAATCAATATCAAAGATTACATTAGTGTAATCTGTGGCAACATTATATTGCCGAAAAGGTTTAAGAAAACGGTTTGTTATGCAAAGAAAGCCGCTGGTAAAAAAAACGTTCAACGAATATAAAACCTGTCGGTGTTGTGGATAAACTGGAAGGTAACGGTTTCAATTTCTTAAAATTTACGAAGATTGAAAACATATTGTATATTTATCAACTTTTTCAAAACATATTAATACACAAATTACATTTATTTAACTTGGTACTAATACGATCACGAATCGCTGTTTTTTTTATTTTTAATGCCGAAGAATATCAACGAAGTTTTGATAAAGTTTGAAAAGTAAAAAACTCGATTACATTGTAATAAACTTTTAAAAAGTTTGACCGTGCACGAGGATCAGTTAATCGGAATCACCCGAAACTCAATGACTAACAAAAAATCAACACCGAATAATTCCTTCGATGCGGAATCAAAAAAAAAAAGAACATTTTTAACCATTACTGCCATTTCCACCGACAGCTACTTGGAGTTCATCTTGACCCAATCACGAAAATACTCGCCTTGAAAATACCAATCATGATCGTTAGTAATCGTAAAGGAGTATTCCTTAGTGTACCAATTATAAAACATTTCCTATCAAAAATCTCCTGTTTGTGATGATCGGAGTAATCCTTATAGTTGAAATTGTGATATACAGACACAACAATAAATACGAGTAGTAAGTTATAAAATAAGCAATTATAATAGTAAGGGTTATTGGCAAATTAATTATGCTTGTATAACCAGGCGCGGCTTCAGAGACTTACAAAGGGGGGGGGCATTTTTTTCAGCCATCACTTAATTGCAAATGGGACTTAGAGTTAGAGAATATTCTAACCTGGAACCTGTAAGTGATTACTGATAATAGTTGTTTCCCCAAATTAATACAGAGTCCGACTACGTTCCTATATTATGATACACACCTCATATTGATGTCATATGGTTTTTTTAGGCCGCCAAATAAAATTGTTAGGTAGGTAATTAAAATCAGGATTTAACAGTTCACAAGGACAAATATGTGAAAAATTAAAATTTTTGAAAAAAAGCTGGGTGGCACGGCCCCAGTGCCCCCCCTTGGAGTCGCGCCTATGTATAACTATTATATTTTTTAAAAAGAAAACTAAATTTTTAGTAGAAACAGATTTTTTTTAAATAATGGTTATCAACATTTATTTAAACGCTAAAAATTATAAATACTCGTATTCCCCTATATTTAACCAAAAATAGTTTATTTGTAGCCTTATAAATAATACAGAGTTAAATTAAAAAAAAATATATTAACTCAACAATATTTATTCTTTTAATTGGATTTGATACAGCTATCTGCTATTTTATAATTCTCACAACATAATACAGTAATTTTGGTTAACTATTTGTAACGATCGATCTAGTGATACTTGAAATTAACTTTTCCTCATTTACAATTTTATCCCGCTAAATACCATCAGAACTAGACCATAATTGTGCAATTTAGAAAAATTAAAATATTTAATTTGCGAATAATTTGTCGAAACATAATCAATCGGAAACATGGAAATATTGATCCCGAATTATTTTCTTGCCGAATATACATTTTTAAAATTTTTATCACATCAGCTGGATAAAAAAGCCACCTAAATTTTTATTTTTTTTTAACATACACTAATCATAAGTATTCCTGCTCCTATTTTATTCTATTTTTTTTTGATAGTTCAATAAATAGTTTGCATGTCAATTGTATACCTACTTTTTTTTCACGTCAATGGAGAATCGGTTAATTGAATATAACTGTTTTGATGGACTTATGTCGCGTGAAATCATAAACACATAAAGATTTTTATAAGTCTATGCATGTAATAAAATAAAATCGATAATCTAAGAATAGTTTAATAATTACATTTTATATAGATAATTGATGATTAACTACGTTATTATCAATGATTTTAAAATGTATTTTATAATCAATATCATTGATGTTTTATAATCCGTTAAAATAAAATAGTTTATCAATGTTACTTTTGACCTTTTTCAATTAACAACGGACAGATAATTCTATAAAGATAAAAGCAGTCTACTTCATTTTTAAACATAATATTATCTTTTGGTAATAATAATTTATAATATATACTATATATGTGGTATTAAGTATAGCTCTCTAAAACCGACGATGTTAATTCATTACATGCTCTTAACATAATAAAATCAGTTATGTGCGTATGCTGTAGAAATGCATATTTTATTTTGTATACAATATATAGGTATGCGTATTGGTGTATTGATTTTAATATTGCCTATCCTTTTTACTGTATATTATCATCGAATAAATTTAAATAGTGATATTCATGTATGTAGGTTCTTAAAATTGAAATATTCAATAGAAACAAATTTCAATAGCAAATCATTTTTAATATTTGATCTACAATGTTCATATAATTTCATCGGACATGTAAAAGATACTTTTAAAAAGTAATTTACATACTAAAATATAATTGGCTACTTGTTTGTTTAGAAAATAATTTGTTGTAGACGCGTAAATTATAGAATCTACATATAGATGGAAATTTAATTTAATCCCCTCTCCGCACTAAAAAAGTCGGCAACGTTTTTGAAACTAAAATATCCCTTGAGTTCCATGAGAATTTGTTTGAACAGTTTGGCGAAAAATTAATTGTTTTCAAATTATAGTTTTAGTTATATATGGAATTCGTATTAATAAAACGTGGCCTGGATTTTCAAAGAAGTACTTTAGTCTAAACGATTTTGATTACCACCGGTAGGCTATAATAATCGACAAAACAAACTGAGCTTAAAATAACTACAATAAATGTTTGATATATTTGGGACTGTTGGTATTTTTAATTTGATCGACTGACTCGTTCAATAAACGTGGTATTACATAATGCAATATCATCATGTTGTATTATTTCTGTTCTACCAATCGAATGCTTTGAGACAGATAATTATTATTATTTAATAGCGCGTTGTTTCTTTATGTAACGTTTTATTTATTACCAATTATACCGCATAAGTTAACAATACAAGGTAACCAATATAATCCAATTTACCTACAACCTGTATTCTTACTCTTTTTACGAATAAAACGAGGCGTTCGATTCCTTACATATTTTAGCGCTTACCTTGTTTCCGGCACGCGCAGTCGGAAATGCTTTGAATAACTTATGAGCGTCGTTGTAAAATATTGTCCCGAAATAATTATCATTTTAACGCAAGTTTTTACAAACGAAAAATAATTCTGTGCAATGAATCGTATTTTTGCAACTAGATGACGACGCGAGTTGGTTGTGCTTCTTGACGGGATTGCGAAATAAAATGTTATATAAAACCAAGAGGAAGCTAATCGAACTATCAATAACAATATTTTCAAGTCTGTCATAGTATTGTACAGTATCCCGCGCGCTTTCAGTGACTTCAACATGTGCGAACAATTGTTTTCAGAATGATTTGTACGATCTGAAATCCAAAACATCACGCTCGTCCGCAGTTCTACTATTTAATTTCTTAATCTAGTAAGTATTAATATTCATGTATACATACATATATTGTCTGTGTAAATTATTTATGTTCTATTACATGGGCGCACTAGTAATTTTTCCATCATCCGAAAGTTATGAATGAATAATTCAAGACTACAAATTGTAAATATTATTTTCCGATTTAAGCTCTTGCAATAACGAAAACGAATATATTCTACAATATAGGCGGAGATTTGCTTGACTTTTAGTGGGGTTTAAATCTTTCTTTGCGAAACTATTTTAATAATCTATTTAATACTTTGAAAATTGTTCAAATAATTTTAGAGAACTTTCGATTTTTTTTTGGGAGGCTAAGCTCCCAAGCACCCCCCAATCTCCGCTTATGTTTTACAACTGTCTAAATTATCGAACAATAGGTATCAACCATCCATCACCACCGAATCTTTTTGAGTTAATTATATTGCTACAATGTGTTATTATTGATCGACACGGACACCGGATATCCTTTTTTAACCTGAAATTATTACTTTATTTTCATGGTTCATAACTTCGCTTCTAAAATAATATAATTCTTAAATTATAAATTATGTCAATGTATTGGCCTACTAAAACTGATACGGATCGCTAATGCGTCAATGGTATGCTTGTAGTAGAGTGTAAAACATCCCAGCACTGTTGTATCTTTTTACTTTTACTATTACCTAATAGTGAATTAGTTACATGACTTATGTTATTGATGTAAAAAATAATATAAAATGATTTAATTTATTAAATATTAGAGTAATCTCAAATGTCCGTATAATTAAATTTATAACTTTTGTATATAGTCAGAAAGACTCATATTAATTAATAATAAATAGCTCATTTTACTCATAAGTTATACAGGCCATGATGGCCCTTGGCTTCCAAAAAAAAATTTCAATCATCGCGATCTTTGACGGCATTTCACCAGTTATTTATCTGTAGTAGATTTTTTTCAACCGGGTCTGTTTGCTTCTTAGTCATCCTTATCCCCTATTTAATTCCATTCATGCGTGCGTTATACGTTTGGATATTCTTTCCTCTTCCATTCCTTGGTCAGTTATCAGATCCGACAACATTTTTTGTATTTCACTATGTTTTTGTTTTCTAAAGTTTTCTAAGTGAATCACGAAACCACACGAGAGTGTAGAGTGTGCATTCTTGCACTGCCTTGCCTCGTGCTAACTCGACAGAGTCCCGACGAGGCGATCTCTCGAAAGTGTGGAGCTAGTGTAACGTGCTTAGTGATATTTATAGTATTCGGGGCTACTTTGACTGTTATTTTATCGGTCGAAATGCATGGAAACTATTAAATTTGAAGTTTTTGATGAGATATTAATTAATATTTTTATTGGTATTTATATTGTTTTTTGTTTTCTGAACTTAGTGCGAAATAGTCGTTTCTATGTAAGAATCGATAATGAGTTAGAATTTTATTAGGTATCAAATCATTTTATTAATAATTTAGTATATTTTTTATTATTTAATTTTTTTATTTTATATTAGCGCCAATCAGCTTTTATAACAGTGTCGACAAAAGTTTGTTACAAACAAATAAATAAATATAAGTAAATATAATAATATAAAAAGTGAATAAAAATTATGAGTGTCTGTGTACGAAATTATGGGTAATTATTAAATATACACATAATTCTTATTAGGGGTGCATTTATTTAAAAATTGTTATAGTCTAGTGTTATAGTCTAGTATGTAAAAAATCTTTATTATTGATTTTTATATTGATATTATATTTAAAAAATAAATGGTGACTAATAGTTTATTTTTATTAGGTAATTAAAGCATTTCATTGGCCCAGAGAAAATCTAATTTTAGTCCCCATTTTACCTCATTAAACGTTATTTTCAAAAATGTAAAAAAAAAAAAAAAATTATAGTCTTAGATTGTCTTCCTATAAAGGTTGAGAACCACTGTTGTGAAATAGGCAAACATTCGTTCAAACTTAACATCAACTAAAATTATTTGTAATAACATTTATAACATATTTGTAGGCCAATTCGTCATATTTCGAATGACTAAGATATTCCTTCGGATATTCCAGATATTTAAAATATTGAATGAGTTGATTTATTATTTACGTCTCGTATTTAATAAGTTTTAATAATTATTACAGTTTTATTTATTTTATGTAATAAGGATGCTAGAACAGAATCTAACAGGCAAGTTCGCGCTTATAACTATCGAATTTGTCATGTCAATAACTATAATAAATATAGGATAAATTAACCTAACGAGATGATCAAAAGATGATAACACTATGGGTTTGCATGAGCAGATTTTTTTACCATTAGAATATTATTACATTTATGTTAAACTATAGTGATTTTGGAATTTTTTATGATACAAACAAATCATTTGCATTATTATGTTCTGGTCTACAACGAAGACTACGAATAATAATAACATACTACTGGTGTGTCTACAACAACCAAACTATATTATATAAAATATACGCTTGTATAATATATTTTTCAATTTGTATAATATCACAGTAAAATATGTATATTTATGCGATCAAATAGTTTTGATAAAATACGGTGTATAGCTTGTTGATGACGCTTTAAGAAAATATTTACTGGATTATATAATATGGGAAACGTATAAAATTCTAAACGTATGAATAGGTTTCTAAAGAAATAATAATAATAACGTAGTGAAGCTTGTAATGTATAGTTTTTTGTTCTAAATTAAATTTGGTTTCCCATTCAATTATGATTATTTTGTAACCTTTACGTAGTCTAAATTATCAGTCGATCGTAAGATTGAGAATCAGTTGGAGTTTAATTTAAGAAATGATCAATATTAATTAAAATAATAATGTGCTGTTAAAATTTTTCAAAACAATCGATTTTTTTTTTACAATTTCTGTAATCTTAAAAGTTATTAAAGAATTACATTATAGTAATAGAAATATTTAGTAGTATTTAAATTAAATATTAATTTAAGTAAGTGATAAATTCGATTCAATCGATTTTTAAAGAAAATATTATATTTCACCATAATTAAATGTTTTTATATATTTCTCAATAATTCCAATTTTTCCTGCATATTTCGATGATTTGTTCAAAAAATTTATATATATTTTTCAATATAATTTCCCATGTTTCTAAAAGTACGTAAATAAAATAATACCAATTATGGAACTTAATCTACGGTCGATATAGGTTTTAGATTTACGACCTCGATAAACAATTGATAATGATTTATTAATATGTGTTTGCGTTTGATGTACTCACAGCGAGTCAATGTACTTACTTAACGAACTTTAAAAAATTAAAAGAGGTTCTGTCAATGTTTGATCTTACTTCAGGAGTTTCTCTTCAAAAAACAAGAAAACTAATAAACAAAGATAATATTAAAAATAATTTAATCTTTATATCTATTAATTTAGGATTTTTGAAGAATACAATAAAGCAACTAGAAAAAAACTGACTTTAGTAGAGAACTCGTAGAAGGAACTGTATATGAATAAAATAAGCACATTAACAGGGACCTTTGAGAGTGACACTAAAATAAATAATGCACAGTTTATTAAATAAAAATCCTGATTTAAACTGTCTAAAATTAGAGACATTAATTGCGGAATAAATGAGGTAATATTACAGACTCATTCTTTTGGATGTTGCAAATATGAAATTTTCATCCATTATTTCTGTTGAAGTAGAGCGTGCGTTCCTTTGGTCGATACAAGTCTATGATACGACCAAATGGTAGATAATTTAGCTTAGAAAATTTGAGCATGTACATGATATCTCATTGCTATAATAAAGATTAAGATAAATAAGGTTTAATTCAAGTATCTTAATTTCTTTTATTTTCATTTTTTGACATTTATGAAGCAGTTTTTAATTTTTTTCAGTTAGTTTTTTCAGTTTAGTCAAAAGTTTTTTTACAATTTTTAATATTTAATATTTTCATTTTTTTATCACGTATAAAGCGATTTTTTATTACATTTATATTTACACACGTATTTTGGTTTTTTAATGCGTATAAATCCGAGCCCTAGTTAGAACGTTATGATCTGTGTTTACTAGCATGATTCTTATAATACCTATGTTTTTACATTTACTAAAAAACTTTTTTTATTAAATACAATTTTGAACGTGTTCCTTAAAATAATCTCTGACATGATTTCCTATCAGGCTCAAATTTCATAATTTATTCTTTAATGTATTTAATGAGAATTTTCACCTTTGCCCTTTGCATATGATCTGGCTCAATCGACACCAGCACATAATTTTATCTCTAATACCACAATTGCATAGATAACGATTTTTTAGATATATTAAATATCTACAGGTTTTATGAACTTTGTTCGTTCGTCGAATACAATTTAAAATATATTAATACTAGAAGTTTGCATTCCGACATAATGAGCAGAATGTTGATAACGATTTACGATGAAATTTAAGCAGTTAATGGTTATAAATACGGCAGTTCATGTACTTAAAATTAGAGTATTTTAAATATCATTCTAGTTGGTCTTGATTTTTAATTTGGTCTTGATCACGTTTTCTGAGTTTTGGTCAATGAATAAAATTGTAAAATATTTGTTGTTAATTCTTTTAACATGCGTGACACATCAAATTATCTCGGTGTTGACTGTTGATACATACAATATGTATAAATGACAAACGAAACGAAACCGATCAATCTAACAATGTGTCCACCAGCCGTAACATTACTAAAAAATTCGGAGACATTATAACCGTAATACAACGATCGTTGAATGAGCTTCTATACAATACGTGATGTACAACGTGTAAGAGACGTTACAAATGCTGTCCATAGTGGAACAAGACCGTGTTACCAAAAAACTATACCTTCTGATCGGGTATGTGGAATAATTGGTTCTCTTCGGTGCAGTGAGCCAATGTACGTACAGCCAATATGTGTATGTCAGATACAGGAGGGTGGCGATTAATGTTATGTTTGTGTTGTTCGATGGAAGAGGCGAAGAGGTCTGTTAATTATAATTTTCCATTTATTAGTTCGTGGTGTATTTTTGTTACCGCGATGAATACAATTTCGTGTTTAGTTCGAGATTATAATAAAGGTGACTCAATCAAAGGCCGCTAAAAGTGAGTTAGAATGAAAAAAATCATCATTGAATCGGTTTACGCACAATCGGAAAAGTATTCGTAATCTTTAGAGTATTTCCAAATACATTTTGGAAATCATTACATAATAAACAATCGATTATAAATTGTACTTTCTAAACGGTCCCTTATAAGTGATGAAAATGATATATTTAAGTTATGCAGCACTTAAGCCAACCAAAAAGGCATTTTATTTTTTAATTTGAGATCAGTTGCAAGTGTACTATCAGTACAAGACCTCTGAAATCTGAAGTGTTTAATCGGTTTATCCCCACGGGGAAGGTCCTGCATATTGCGTAGGTGTTTTCGGAGACTATTGCCGTGTATGATGGTCTTCGCGTGCTACACTTTTTTCCCTCGCTGCCGGCTACTACGCACTGTGTGCAATAACAACACGTACAACAAACCGTCTTCGTACACCACTACACTTAAGTATTGATTTTTGTCTTATTTTTTCAGTTTCTTCCCTTAATTCTGAAAACCATACGAGGCGGACCGCATGTAATACAAAACAGCACGCCGAATGGTCATTTAAGTCTCACCCCGATGGATCGTGCAAACGTGTGTGTGGGTACTCGTATAATATTTGTACAATCGACTTTAAATATAGATATATCACTTATATCTATAACATACACGTGTGTGTGTGTGTGTACAAACATGATAACGCGGTGTGCGTGTGTGTGTTTGTTTGTGACCCATTGAACGTTTGTTTCGCTCTCACCACCCCCTGCCGTTGGTCCGCGGTCGTCCGATACCATCCCTCGCGAGCACGGTGTTCGTGTTTACACTAGGCAAGTCCGGCAACGTGGGCCAGACGACGTTGCCGTTTGGTCGTAGCAGCGGCGGCGGCGGCGGTGGACACAAAAACGTTTTTATCATAACACATATAATCGGACTCGTGCGTGCGGGTACGACGGTGATCCGTGTGCGTGCGCGTTCCTTCCTCCGTGCGTGCGTGCGTGCGTATATATTTGCGCGTGCGTGCGAGCGCATTAGTATCGTCCTGGCGAGTGGTGTGGTTGCGCGCGCGCCAGAGTGTGGTGTTTTTGTTTTGGGCGAGGAGGAGTATCATCATCATCATCATCATCAGGAACAGCAGCAGCGCCGCCGTGATCGTCGTAGTAGTCACCGTCGTGTGATGACGAAATTGAATTGAACATATCGCAGGAGTAAAAAATAAAAAAATAAATAAAAAAAAACGTTTGCACACGCGTGCGCGTAAAGCAGTAGTAGTCCGCGCCGCGCACGGTTGTATATACACATAATATAAATGTACATAATATATATAATACAACAGTTACAATAATACAAAAATATTAAATAATAATAATAATCTCACCACACACGAACACATGTACGCGAGATAATAATATTTTTGTTGTTTTGTTTTTCTCTTAAAATTCGTCGTGTGTTTTACTTGCATGGGTACGTTTTATTGTAATATATTTTTCTATTATTCTCTTGTGTCTTTGCTCCGGCGTCGGACTGACTGCTTCTGTATCACTGCGAAAGAGGCCCGTGCGACCGAAAAACGGATCGGACAAAGGAAACGCGAACGCTGCACACTCGTACACGTAAATAAATAATCGCGCCAAGAGATACGACACGATGCGCGTTCACTATCGTCACGGACACAGTGACAACATCAACCATAACAACAATAACAACAGCAGCACGACGGTGGCTGCGTCCAACGCCTCCCGGACTGTCGTCGGCGCACGTTGTTCCGAATCGCACTAACACCAGAGGTACATCACCGTATAGATATTTATTTATACGTACATGACGTCTACATCTGTATGATCGACGTGTGTGTGCGTGGGTGTATAAATATATACCTATATAAATTAATTTATATATATATATATATCTACAACTTACGTAGTCTAACTTATTCTTGTGTACCTTAACTTACTAATTCCACTTACATACTTGTGTTGCCTTCATATGCTCATTACTCGTTTTCTACCACCATCAGCCTTAGTCCAGCTTTAGACTATTATTTGCTTAGAATTTATTTTACCAGTACACCACTACTCATAAGTGCCTTTTTGAGTACAGCGCACAGAGATTTTGGGCATAGGTTTTTTTCTTACTCCATTTCTTATTTATGCCATGGTTTTGTTTCTCCATTGGTAAAATTGATTTTTTTCATTTAAACATAACTTCATTGTTGTTAGCAGTCGAAAAAACATGCTAGAAGACTAGGGACTAATCATACCAATACTATGTCTTTGAATGGATCAGATGCAAAGAAACGTAAGCTGTTGAACAATGATGAAGCCATTCTCGATCCGAGTACAAAAAAGTAAGTGCTTGTTTTTCATATCTAGTTGACACATTAAATGCGTGTTTACTGTATTTCAATTGTATGCATTTTTTGTTATCCAATTTTTTAAAGTAAAATGTATTGTATTTATTTACAATAACATAGGTTTTAATATTTTCATGAAAATACTAAAATCTAAATTCTTATATTATAGTAGTTTTAAATATAATTAGATCAAGAACTATAGTTTTTATTTATTCACTATTGTGTTCAACTAATTTGTTGCTGAAACTTAAATTTGAAAGACAATCAACAATTTATTATTGATTTTTATTTTTGAGTAGTTATAAATAGAAAAAATAGAAATTTATATCTATATAGTATTATATTCAATTTAAGATTTATTTTTAATTATATTTAATATGTTTCTATATTTCTTGAAGAATTAAAGAATGTTTTTGTGAACATTATATAAAACTGTTATTTTAATCTTATAGAATCAAGGTACAAGCTCAGCGTAAATTTGCCCAAAATGCTGTGACACCCAACAGTACTCCGCAGAAACCTATTCAAACTCCCGTGGTACCTAATAATTCAATAAAACCACCAATAAAACGACCAAATACAGAGGATTTCCTGACTTTCCTTTGTTTTAGAGGTAAACAAATAATGTTTATTCTATTTACAAATGTTAATTCCATTAATTAATTGTTTAATCAGGTACTAGTTTACTACCCCCACGTCTAGATTTCTTTAATAAGCCTCAACGCTCTCTATCAGCACAAGAAATTGCTGCGGGAAAGGTATTTATTTTTGGTTCTCTACATTCAAGGCCTTACTAAGTTTTGTTTCACATTTTAGAAAAGAAGAAAAAGCACTCCTATACTGCCAGTGACTAATGTGAATAATATAAATAATGTGAATATTGTAAATAATGAGCGAAGTGAAAGAAAAACCATAAAACAGTTACCACAAACTAAGTATCCATTATCTAAATTAGGACAAAAAGGTACAGTAAATGCAACTTTTATGTTTTTAAAAATATTAAAATTTTAAAATATATTATACCTATTGTTATTTATAGTTATTGGTCGTAATCTGGTAAGATCTAGTTCAAGGTATACTGTAAGACAAGAAGCTCTTACTTTGCGTCAATTATCCCTTCGCCATGGTTCTAAAGTAATAAAACCAAAACTTAAAGTTAAAAAGTATGACTAGTATAATAATTTGACCATGTTTTATTCATATTGAACTAATTATTTTGTTTTTATTATATAGACCTCTAGTTGAAGAAATTGTTAAAAAAGAAACAAAGAAAAATGAAAAACAAGTGTCATTAGATGGTAAGGAATTACAAAAGTTGAAAGGCCGTATAACACGATCAAATTCTTTACCAAGTATATTTTCTCCTGCAATAAATCAACTTCGAGGTAAAATATTTGAAAATTATTTTGTTATATATATGATTTATGTTATTATAAAATAACTTTTTAGATGATAAAGGTAAATGGTGTAAAGGGGATAATAAACCTTCTTCAAAAACATCTGAAGATTCAAAGGATTCAGATGATGTTGAAGAAGAAAGACCATTGAGAAAAAAGACTGCATCAAATTTAAATCATAGAAGTAACAGTCTTGGTAACATAAAACAAAAGACTAGTCTAGTTAAATTTAAAGTAACAAACAAAAATGATAGAAAAACTAGAAGTTTAGCTAGTAAACATAAGAGTAATGATCAAGATAACTATGTCATTCCTGATAAGAATTCGAAGACTGTATCTAAGAGTAACAAAGCTAACAGTTTAGTTGAAACAAAATTTTCTTCTGGTGTGAAAAGAAGAACATCTTCTGTAGATAACATTAAAACAAGTCATGAAAATAAAGATTTATTAAAGTAAGTTAAATATAATATTTATGGTAAAGAAATTATTTTTCAATATAATTTAATAATTATTTTAGTTCAACTGGTTCAAGACCTCCTAGAAGAACTAAAGAAGCTGCTACTTTATTTATGGAAATGTTACGAAAAGATATGCGATGTCCTGATGAACAAGAAGATGAAACATCATCCGTGGAAAGTTTTCCTGATCTTCCGAACTCACGAATTAATGGTAAGTCTAGATATTTACTAAGCCAACAATAATTTTATCACTTACAAGTTAACCAAAACACTACATTCATTTTTTTTTTTTTTTTATTATATTGAATTTTATTTAAAATTTATATTAATATATTGTTTTTATTCATATGTTTTTTCAATTATTAAAGAATTCATAAACATGTAGCATTCTTATAGCCTAATATATAACTATTTAAATGGTTATTTTGTTAATTATTAATACGATAGTCTTGAGTCACCTAATTCTAAATTGATTATTAAAGTTTTTTAAATATAAGTTAATTTTATTACTTAAACACTATTTTAAAATATTATATTAAAATGCTTTTTAAAAATTCAGCCACATCTTAAATTTTTTGTTTCAATAATTATAGTTATTTTTAGAAGTATTGTATATTTAACTTACTTTATTTTTATTTCTTAAAGCTCATTAAATTATTAATGTTCTAAATAAAAATACTGAAAATTTAAGATAATTTATAGAATATTTTGAATTCTCATGTTCCATTGTCATTGAAAAATTAAATGTTTTATTGTTAAAAATTATTCTGATTGGTTCAGTAATTAATATGTTTAAAAGTCATTTTGTTCATATTTTTATTAATATTAATTTTTTTATAGAACAACGTGAACGTGAATTAAAAGTTTTTTCTAAAAAGAACAAAATTGAAAAACAACAGGATAAACAGCGGTTTGAAAATAAGGATGATAAATCTTCATTATTAGCGCTTGGTAAAAAAACTGTATTAGAGAAGAAGGTTAAAGAAAACAAAAAATCTGAGATTAAAACATTTACTAAAAAAAAAGTAAAAGAAGTAGTAGAGGTATCGACCAATTCTGATAATGATGGGACAACTTCATTCAAAAGAAATCTAAGACCTCGCCGTTCTTCTACCATGTTAGATGATTATATAATAACTGATTCAGAAGAGGATTATGATAAATGTGAATTCATATCCGAGGTAAATAAAAATGAAACTTTTAAACCATCAATAAAAATAACGGCTGCGGGGAATTCTAAAATTCAAAAATGTAAGATTAGTACTGAGGAATCAACAAAAAAAAATCTTAAAATTAATAAGACTGACTTGAAACTGAAAAAAGATTTGAAAAAAATAGATTCTGAATTAAAAAAGAGTCTTTCTGAATCTAAGTCAAAAAATATTTTATTAAAATATGACAAAGAGCCTGAAATCAAGAAAAATAAATATGCTACTGTTGACAAAAAAATTGAGAAATTGTCAAAAAATAAGACTGAAATTGTAGTGATTACTAAAGAACCAAAAACTTCCGACGAAAGTTCGAAAAATGCCGGAAAAAAAGTGCCACTTCCTATTAAATTGCAGCAAAAGTCAGCAAAAAAGGAAAAAGTCTCAAAAAATAAAAAATCTAATTTAGATGTATACAACAACAATAATAAAAAGCCTTCTACAACATCGTCATCGTCGGTTGTATCTTCTTCGTCTTCCATATTTAGTGGTATTACTAGTCAATCAAAAGAAGAACTTTTAGAGTGTATGGCTGCTAATTTTGATGCCAAATCTACTACCTGTGAGGATACTAAGAAATCTACTGTTAAAAATGAAACTTCTATGACAAAAGTTGAAGACAATTCTTCAGTGTTAGAAAAAAAAAAAGAAAATGAAGTTGAAACAACATTGGTGCAACAATATCAGAACCACGTTCCCACAACGGAAATTGTATTCCAAGAAAAGAAAGTTGAAAATAGCATTACAGCTTTAGAAAAAAAAGAAAAATGTGATACTGTTATGGATGAAAAGAAAGACCATATTCTAGAAAAATTAGAAAGTATAAAAGCTGTTGAACTCAAACAAGAGTTGAAAGTAGTTTCAAAAACAGAAAATGTAATAGCAAAAGAAGAAAATGTTACAACCCCTGGAAAAGTGGAAAATGTAGTTTTGGTTGTTGATAGGGTTGAAAAAAATGAATCTATTGTGGTGCCATTCAACAAAGTGGAAAAAGTAGAAAACATTGTGTTTCAGACCATTGCTAAAGATTTATTTCTTGGACAACAAAAAGAGATCAAGATCACCATGCCTGAATACTTTTCCGGTAAAAATTTTCAGGTTCCTAATAGATTTAAACAAGATGATGGCCTTTCTGTATTATCTGAAATCTGTAGTGCCTTACCTAGATTTAATGAACCCTTTGTACCTAATGGTCAGCTGATAAATAAATTGCCGACTACTGTTGAAAGTAGTTTTGCAAAGTATACTTCACCCTTGATTAATAGTGATGAGAAGAAAGAAGATAAACCTATTATGTCAACGTTGACACCACCATCTTTTGAAAGCCGTACCATGAAAATGGTGAATTTGGCTAGAGAAAACAAAACTATATCTGGAGCAAATGACAAAAAAGATTTGACTGCATCGTGGAGACAGGCTTTTAAAAATGTAAAATTGCCCAAAAATGGACTAGCTTTAACTGCTTATTCAGCTGGTAATAATTTGATCTCTTGGAAAAAGAAAAAACATGATGACAATCAAACATTGCCACAGAAAATCTATACAGAAAATGTGGATGACAATAGCAATGATGAAGCAAAGGAAATCATTACTGATAATGATTTAGTCAAAACCTCTTTCCAATCATCTTTAGTTAATGGTAGTACAGTTGAAAATAAATTGGAATCTTCTCAACTGTGTCAAAAGACTCATTGTAGTGAATTGAAAACAACTGATGTGTTGGATAGTAAAAAGACAGTGGGAACAGTAGCTAACAATGCATCATATTTGGCCAAAAGAACTATACTAAATAGTACGAAATATGATTTGAAGTTCGAAAAACGTTCTGCTACAGCAGTTGTGCCAACGTCTGATTTAGTTACTGAAGAAAAACAACAACGTAAAGACATAATTGGTGATGTATCATCTTCAGATGATTTGAGTCCAGAAAAAAAGATTTTTCATCAACGTCGATTGTCCACCAATCAGTCGTGTAGCGGAAACAGTTCTGATGCATTTTCTCCAGACAATGAGACAAGTGTTTATGCTTTTCAACCTGATTTGCCGGTAGCTAGTACTCCTTTCCGCCGAAATAAACCACAGTCACCCGCCAAGTCGAGAACAGTATCACCAAACACATCCATTGCTGTAAGTATTTGCACTAAATATGTACTTTAAAGTAGGCTAAATATTTAGGTATAAATCAAGTTAAAATTCTTATGGGCCCATGAAAATGTAATTGTAAAATAAATAATTTTTTTAGTATTTTACTTTTTATTTATCAGAATATTTCAAAGTGATATTCCTCTTACCCCTAATTGAAGGGCAATTATCCAAACGTGGTATTGCCAAAAATTTGAAAATCAAGATAAACATCGATCCTAGTATAAAAAAAGACAAGGAATTCAAATTTGGCCTAAAATTAGATTTATATTGATTATTTCTATGAAAAAAATTAATTTAAAAACTACTATTCAATTCAAAATGTGTTATTGTCTATTTTTATATCAAGTTAAAACGTACTATTGCCATGTTCAAAGAAAAACCCCGTATTACCTGTGTTATTGGTATAAGATTTAATTTCATGTCATAACAAAACATGATATTGCCATTCTACATTGTTTAAAGGTATAAGTTAATTTACTTTTATTTAATAATAATAATATGATTAACAATAATCATTATTGTTTCAAATAGTTTATATCAAAAATAATAAATTCCATATTGTCATTAAAAATAAAGGGTTATACCACATTTTGGCCTGTTAACAATTTTTAAAAGGATTGGATTAAAACTATTTCTAAACTCTAAATAGATTTATTTTGATACTGCCAATCAGTTTTATTTTATTTTTTACATTTAAATAAGCCAATTAAAAGTATAAATACATGTTATAAGACACAATATAGATTTTCTTAATTTGTGAACATTTTGATTTTTGGCAATACCACGTTTCTATACCACGGTCGCCTTTCAATTGTTTCTCTGCCAATAATATAAGTTTGCTTATCATTTGAATTTGTTTTTTGTAGGTGAGTATAGAAAATGATTCTACGGAGGAAAAATCTCATCATTCTACTGTATCATCAACAACAGATGTTGACAGTGAGGAAGGACGGTTGTTTTATATCCCTTTGCCAGCTGGAGTACAAGCTCAACCTTTGATCCAGGGAGTGACAGTTAAATTGGGCACACAAGGACCACAAAACAAATTAGTGATGAGTGCCAAGTTAGTCACCAAACCTCCAGCATCTACAATACCAGTTAGGTATGTACATTTCTGCTTTATTACAAAATAAAATGTTATAAATAAAAAAAATTAAAACTATAGTTCTATATCACCGAAACCGGAGCGAAAAATTAAGCCACTATGTACAACCAAAATTTCCAACAGCATGACTCCTGTTGGTACTGTACAGCCAACCACTCGATCTGTTCAACCCACTAAAAGTACTCCCTCGACTTCGAAACATGTGTTACCATTACCACTACAACCAGAGATCCTGGAAACTAAAGATGAAAAGAAACGGTTACAACAAGTTACTAATATTTCTGCCACAAAAAATAACACTTCTAAGGAATCAAAAAAAATGTCTATATCTTCATTGTCTTCTGTCTCTGGCTCTGGCTCTGATAATAAGAAATTTAAAAAGTAATTTCCACTGCAGTATTTAAATTTATTTTTTATCACTACAGATGTTAATTTACTGATTTAAATATTTTAGGACTGAAAAACAAATTAATAACAAGAGAAAGTCTAGCGAAAAATTGACTTCTAAGAAGAAAAAAGAATGTGCAGACATGATGGATGCACCAACATTTTACCCGTCTGAGGAAGACTTCAAGGATCCACTTGAATACTTTGAAATTATTAAGCCTGTTGCCAAAAAATATGGTATATGTAGGGTTGTACCACCTCCTAGTTTTAAGGTTTGTCTATTAATAAATAGAAACTAAAATATTTCTGTCTACAGCCTTGATAGTGAGTGTAACTCATTTTTGTTTATTTAGCCGGAATGTAAAGTTAGTGACGATATGCGGTTCACAGCCTATAATCAATTTGTTCACAAAATGATGAATCGTTGGGGCCCAAATGTCCGTGAAATGATGGCCATGAAGAAATATTTAAAAACACAGTCTATAGTATTTTCTAATCCCCCACTGATTGGTGGCATGGAATTGGATTTACCTAGGCTTTATCATACTGTTCAAGACCTTGGTGGGCTAAAAGAAGTAATAGAGTTAGATAAATGGTGTCGTGTTGCAGATTTGATGAAGATACCTAAAAGTGCCCAAGATCGAGTTTCTAAACTTGATGACATATACTGCAAGTATTTGCTGCCATATGATACTCTTTCACATGGTAAGTTATATCTAGTAGAACTAAATCATTCTCTTAAATATTTGATTTTTACTATAGAGGAACGACAAAAATTAATTGCTGAAGTTGACAAAGAATGGAAACAGATCTGTAAAAAAGGTGACTCTGACAATGAACTGTTTGAAGATGTCAGTGATTGCATAACGAAGGTAACATAAATGATTATTAATATGTAAGATTAACATTTAAGTAAAATATTTTAATATGGAGAAATTATATTTATCTTATTTAAATTATTTTGTATTAATCTATGTAATACTGTAACCTTTTTATTGACATAATTTTAATTTTATCAATAACCATCAAATATATATATATATATATATATATATATTAAAAGACAATATAATAAGTTAAATATGGCAATAGAAATAAGTAATTTACCAAATTGTAAAATTGTTGTTAAATAAAATTGTCAAAATTATGATTTTTGATATTATCATTAAATACTTTATATACCTATATATATTTTTTGTTCAAAGGGTCGTAGTATAGCACTGAGTGCTTATTATAGAGTGGCTCGCAATACTGTTGCAATGTGGTTCAAAGAACACCAACAGCAACAGCCGCAGGGTAGTGGTAACTCATCATTGTCATCTAAGATGGGTGCTGCTGCAGTCCGAGCTGAAGATGTTGAATCTTTCTATTGGAAGCAGGTGCAAGAGAAGAAGAATCATATATGTGTACTTTCAGGTTCAATAGATTCAGGGGCTGAGGGCTATGGGTTTCCGACGACTAAGACTGCCACATTTACCAAACATCCATGGAATTTAAAGGTTTTGACTAATAATCCAGTATCTGTGCTCAAGTCTCTTGGTCCAGTCATGGGCATGACTGTACCTACCATACACATGGGTATGGTGTTCTCAGCATGTTGTTGGTACAAAGATCCACATGGTTTGCCATGGATTGAGTACTTACATACAGGTGCTGATAAGGTGTGGTATGGTGTGCCATCCTCCCAGAGTGATAAGTTTCGTGCAGCCATGAAACGGCTGTTGCCTCGAGCTGTGGCCGAAGGACAAAACCATCACACTTGGCTAGCTGCTGATAGTGGTATGGTGCCACCTGATCGCTTACTAGAGCATGGTGTTACGCTTACTCGAACTGTGCAGAACCCAGGCCAGTTTTTGATTGTTATGCCACGAGCTTATACATGTAATGTGTCTACTGGATATGTTATATCTGAAAGTGTCTACTTTACTCAGTCTGGTTGGCTTAATGATTCAGAGAAAATTTTTCAGGTAAGTGGATAAAATAAATTTTTTTTATTTATGTGTAACATCCTACATAATTGTTACTGGTTAAATTATTTCTTTTTGTTTTTTAGGATTTGCAAAGAAACTGTGAACCAGCTGCTTTTTCATATGAAAAGTTATTAATTAACATGTCTATGGATCCTCGTACACCTCAAAAATTACTGAAACAGGTAAGTTCACACTCTGCTATGTTGAAATAAAGATTGGGTAATTTATGTTAATCTCTATTTAAAAGCACAGGTTTTCGGTAGTAAATTGATTCTTGTCTGATAAAGTCATACAGTTTAATATAGCGTAGTTAAATTAGGATTACAGAATTAGATAATATATTATATTATAATAATGGTAAAAATAACTAACATAGCTACAAGTTTTTTCTAATAATGATGATTGTGAAAGAGTTTCAGTTAAATATTAATGTTTTTATTCTTTTACATTTTATTAATATAACATAAAGTTGAAAGAAAATATTTTGAATTTCAATACATTTAATTTTTTTGAATCATCTAGCTTTCAAAGATAATCTTTATGTATAAATATTTATATTAATATACAAGTATGTATGCCATATAACTTTTCAAATGAAAATAAATAATTGATTCATTATAATTGTTTGATGATAATAATTGTCATAATAATAAAAATAATTGACAATAATAGAAATATAATTGTTATATTCTTATTTATACTTTTAATAAATTACTCATTATAATCAAACATATTGTTTTAAGTTTTTAAACCCTTTAATTTATCTTTTTTACAGCTACTAAACATATTAAGCAACATGAGAGATTGCGAAGTAGCACTCAGGAGTCAATTAGTAGAGGATTTGGGTTTAAAGGTGTCTGAACGTATTCGGCCATCTAAGTCAAATGAACAAAATGATGATTATGAGTGTGACGTATGCCATTCAATTCTTTACATATCAATGGTAATAAATAATAATGTTAACTATGATTGTCTTAAGTATTATGTTATAATTTAACAAATGTTTATTGAGTATTATATAGTTCTTATTTTTTGGAGGATGGTCCTGTCTAATTGTAATTTAGTCCAACATCTATTTAATCAATTTTAATATTACTGTCTCTATAGTATTGGTTTAATTTTGTTAATGTTTTTACTTAACTTTTTATTCAAATACTTATATTTAAATATAATTTATTATATTAATCTAAATTAAATATTTTTATCACAGTTTACTGTATGAATTAATTGATACCTTTACAAATTATCCAAGTTTTCAAATTTTACTATCCAAAATAATTTTTTACTATCTAAACATAGTGTATTAAAACTTGCAATTAATCTGATAATTTTATATATATATATTTTTTTTTTAAATTCTGGTATTTTAATATAAAATAATATAAGATTTTATATTAAATGTGTCAAGCTGTGTATATATGTATCAAATCGACTCAACAATGATTTTTATGTGTTGTTATATTGGTCATAAATAAGCACAATATATATGGCATGCACTCTATTATACCTTTATAATGTATTTGCATAGGTAAACAACTCTCATGAGGACTGTGACTATTGTTTGAGACACGGCATTGAAATGTTATCAAAAAAACATAATCAACTCAAGTATTGCAAGTTTTTGTACACTTTAGATGAGGTGAGTAATTATCAACTAGTGTATTAAGTAGTCTGGAAGCTTAAAAATCATGGAAATACGTACAAGTTTTATTAAATGTACTCTTTAAATATTTATTACAATTTATTTCAAATTTAAAATGATCAAATTTATGCAATTATTATCTTGAATCACTAACGTGCTAATTAAAATTGTAGCTTAGTAAAATATTCTTCAAAAATGTTTTATTACATTTTGACATTAAAGACGAATAATAAACCAACTTTTCAGAAGAAGCAATTAAAAGATTAAGATTACTTTGTAATTAAGTGGCTAAAGGTACGTTTTCCCTGTAGAGTCAGCAGACACATTATCACTAGACTGTACGTGTTTTATATGTGATTGTTTTCCTACTCGCATCAATGTTGCGCATTTGTAAAATAATGTAGTGCATCTAGAGTAGATCTAACATCTATCTATCTATCTACTAATCTGGATGTCCTGTATCTTCACATTATAAATTTCCAAAAAATGTGGGTTTTCATTAACCGAGAATGAAATATTAATTGAATTAGTTAAACAATACAAGAAGATTTTTGACAATGCTACGTTTATTCCACTTTATTCCACTATAACACTAATATAGCTGTAAGAAATTCGAAAGCAAATGTCAAAGAATGAAGATTCGTCTGTAGCCAGATATCTGGAACATAATTTTTAAAAAAAAGGTTTAATGTACATTTTATGGTTATGGCTCTAATAAATAAATGAATTAGTAAGCAACTTTCACTCTACTATTCAAATATAATTGAAATCAAGTATTATAACTACATTGTTGAATGTATTTCTTTGTTTATGAATCATCCTTAAAAGTCATTCATCTTCAAACTCTTGTTCTTTTCTCATAAATAAAATTCGTTGCATGACGATGAAGATAATTGTTAAATAAATTTAAAAAACTACGTATGATCACTGTTGCAAGTATTATGATAGAATTTCAGTCAACACGGTTTGATAGAAAAAACAAAAACGACTGCGTCAGAGACGCATGTTTTGAAAACAGGCGAACTTTGCGCCCAGACGTAGACAAATTCTGTCAAAGACGCTACAATGAAAACATACTTATATAACGTACAGTGTTGGGAAATATCTAGATAAATGTTTCTAGATAAGTTATCTAGATAAAAATTATTTATATTTTATCTTATCTAGATAAATTTATACTCAGTTATCTTTATCTTCATCTAGATAAAAATCTTGTTATCTATGAGTACCAATCTAGATAATTTATTTAAATAGAATACAAATTCAATTTGAAAATTTAAAATGTTTTTATATTTATTTATTTATTATTTATTTTTTTATATTTTAATTTTTACATTTTTCTGTACATCTATATACCTATTACACAGATAATAACTGGCAAGATGACAATCTTATTATGAAGTTTATTTTAAAAAAAAATTATTTTATATTTTATCTTTATTAATATTTGAAATGAGTTGAAAAAATGATATTTATTTTAAAATGTTTTTAATTATGATTTTTTTACCTAATATCTGTAGGCTATAATATCCCGAATATTTTCAAAATTAAACATGAAATTATCTCATATTTATCTAGATAAAAATGTACTTCTTTTTATCTTTTTCTAGATGAAATTTAGTATAACTATCTTTATCTGTATCTAGATAAGAATTAGTTTAGTCATCTTTATCTTTATCTAGATAAATTATTAGTTATCTATTCCCAACACTGATAACGTATCTATATAACCCTAGAACTTATTTTTGAACGACCTTGTATATAATTTGGAAATATCCAAAATTTTTTTTGACGCATGTCCATACACAATAAACAGTATCTCAAAGTATGATTATTTTCATTAAGAAAAAAAATTACAGGTTGTAACTCTAGTTCTTGTTATTGTTTCTTACTAAAAAATAAAAAATTAGTAATATTATTATAACAATATTAAAAATAAATAATAAAATAATAAATAAATACATTTTATGTTTTATAATTTGGATAGATTTTTATAGAATGAGTAAGTTTTTGGCATAGTCCCATTTTACATGACAAAAAAACCCAAACTTTGACTTATTTAATAGCTACTCTATCTGTATAAGCTTATTTGATATTATTTGTCCACTAAGTTTTCTTCTCTTTCTTTTTTTATAAGTTTAAACTGTTATGTAGTCAATTGAATCTAAATCATACGTAATAGCAAGTTTAAAAGGTGTTTAAAAAGATGTGGAAATCTCTTTTATTATTCCATTTAATTTTTGATTTATCATCGGTTATAAACCAATTAAATTAACAGTCCTTGACCAAAGGTTTGAAGTTCAAAAAATTGGTGTTTGACATTTTTAAAATTGTATGGATTACCCTTTTATCTTTACACACTGAATTAATGTAATTCATTTATTGAATACATAGATGACTCCCATAACAATACATAATAATAATATTATTACAAGTTTATAATAATGTAGCTTAGTATAACTGGTTGTACTATAGATTAAAATAATAAATTATTTCACTTTGTGTTAATAAAATAATGAGAATTAGATCAACATACTTTTTATTTTAATGATGGAATTTAATTTTTGGAGGAAGATTCATATTTTCATATTTTTGTATTAATATTGTTATAACAACATATTAAATAGTAATACAGATTTAATAATAATCAAAATTGATTTTTTTGAGTTATTACCTTATTTGTTGCGTATGTCAATTTATTGTTATATACATATAGTAGGTTATTCTTCAGTCATTAAATATAGATAAATTAATTTCCAATTTACTAAATAAATATAGTTTTTTTAAGATTTAAAATATGCTTATCAAAATATAATGTACATTCTCAATATTGTTTTAAACAAAGTTTTGTTTTTAGATCGAATTGGATTCAGTATTGGTGAAACTGCGTGAGAGAATTGATTCGAAAAAAAAGAAGATGTCTACCAAAAGTTGATGACCGAGGATGAAATCTCGATATCCCTATAAATCTAAGCAAGAAAACATAATAAAAAATAAACTGTTTTTGACTTATGATAAAAAATTACATAAAATGCATAGTTCTTTTTCTGTCAACATATTGCAAATTATGTTGTTGAGTGTTCGATCATATATTATTATACTCTTCCTAGAGAGTAAATTTCAAGACTTAATTTTTTTTATTTCTCATATGTTCCAACGTTTTGTGATTTCATTTTTTTTTATTATTATTATTATTATTATTTATTATTACAATTATTTAATTTTTTTTTTACATTTGTACAAAAAATGTGTTCATGTGGTCTCAGAAATTTGTTAATTGTCCGTTTAGCAAATTTTTGTACTTAAATAGTTTTAAATAATAGTATTTTGTCAAATCTGTGTTGCGTGCTCCAAATAGTTGTAAAAAAATTAAAATAAAAAAAAAAAAACAAAGACTTGTATTTCATAAGAAATATTGCTTGATATAATTTTAAAAAGTAATTATGTCATAAGTCTAGTAAAAATAAAAAAAATAATAAATGCGTTTAGTATTATTAAAATGAAACTGCCAGTCTTATTTTTTTTTTTGTTAATATAATATTTTTCATCACCCCTGTTGTACATTTAGTTAACCAAAGTCTATTAGAATTTGTAAGTTAAAGTAATGTATTTTGTTAATCATGAATTAAAAATATAACTGTTAACGAATTATAGAAAAGAACATGAATGGCATTAATATATTGTCTTCGTTATCAAAAAAAAAAAAAACATTTTGTAAAAAAAAATAATTTCTACTTCTCTGGAATTTCACATTGGTATGGCTATCCAACAAATTCATGTTATATGTGTTAAATGAAACGGTTTAAATCGGTAGTTCTCAAATATTTTTTCAATCATGTTATAATTATTATAAATCGAAGTACACTTTGGATAAACATCATTTTTATTTCTACAGTTCAGATATTACAATCTTTATCTTATCTAATAATATTATACTTATAATGCATTATTTTACTTTTAATATTGAATAGTATTTAATGCTAATGTATGGTTCTTTGCAAAAGACAATGGAAAAAAAATGCCTACAAATGTCTCCATTATCATCTGATGTTGGTCCAGATGGAAAAGTCACTTTTCATTGGATAAATAACATAATATCTTATAGTTTTAAAAGAATGAAAAAATAATTTTCATTTTTGCCCAATGACTAACATGACGATTAGTTACGCAATCCTTTCCATCAAATTCTACATCTCATCAAGGATTAGCTGAACGAGGAAAACTCTTAGAACTTCGGTTTCATTGATGTTCATTGAATAATAAAGTATAACGAACGTATACTCATTTATTTATGGAGTTAAGATTGATACAAAGTATTCAATAAGTATGGAAAAACCAAATAAGTATGAAAAATAAGAAACAAAAGATTTTAATTAGTTGGACAAGAAATTCATAATGATTATCATTCATCCTCCCCTTAAATTGAACTATTATACAAACTTCAAGCACATGTTATACACCAAAATTGAATAAATTAAAAATCATAAAATAACATTACTCTAATTTATTTCTTTTATGAATTGTTTTGATGTTTCTTATTTGTAATAATAAAATTTTAAATGGCATACCTTTTAGTAAATATTAAATACTGATTACAAAATATGTTTTTACTGCAATGCTACCAGTATCGATTATTAATCTACATACAAGCTATTTTTTATTTATTATTATTATTTTTTTTTTTATTAAAATTGTACAACTGAAAATTAAAAAAAAAATGTATTGGAAGAGTTCATTATAAATTAATAATAAAAAAATGTAAGTACAACTTTGTACTAACTAAAATGAAAACACGAGGTAAATAGTAAGAGTTATATAATTGTTAATAGTGAGTGAACAAATAACATGTAGGACGAATAAATAAAAAAAAATATAACTTGTAAAATGAAAAATGATTTTCGGTGGAGTTGTTCCTTAAAAAATATAATAATCTATTCATTTTGAAGTTGTTTAAATGGTCAATCAATGGATGATTTAAGGCTACAATAGTTTTAACTTTAAAATACAATTACAAAGATTAAAAATGAAAAATGTATAACATTAAAACACTGACATATATAATGATACCGTTCAAAAGAAAGAAGAACAATTTAATAACAAATTGAGAATAAACATTCATTATAATATATAAATGTATAAAAATAGTAAATTGAAAATGTTATGTTTTGGTCCAATATAATATGGCAGTATGGTAACAATCGGTGGTATGCAATGAGCATGATTCATCATTGTTTTCCATTCATGTACCTGGAGATGGCAAAAAATAAAATAAAAAATAATAAATACTTATAGACGTGCATTACACAATACAAATTCATAGCAACAATAAAACACGAACTTGTGGTAAGAAAAATCATCCTTGGAGTGAATATTTCGCACGTGTTTGGTCAAGTTGCTCTGACTATTTGATGAGTGGTTGCAAAACGGACACGAATATGGTTTGAAACGTGAATGTATGATCATATGCCTTTTCACCAGCGATTGTGATTGAAATGCTTTATCGCACACATTACACGTGTGCACACGTTCATTGTGTACAGTATTTTTATGTGTTTGTAATCGGCTCTTGATGGCAAACATTGAACCACATTCTTCACACCTAAGTTGTACAAAAAAATAAAAAAAAAAACAATGTTAAAAACAATTGCAAAGGAAATGCACCAAGGTCATAATTAACTTCTATACAAATTTGACTTTAATTTCTATATGTATTTGCTTAAGTTATGTTAAATTTTATAGATGAATTAAGAATAAAAAAAATAATTATATTCTATTTAGACAATTTTCAAACACAATTAGAGTTGATTTTAATCATATTAATTTATAAATTAGGTTTGTTATTGAGTACTGTTTCATTTAGGTTTTAAAATTTAAGTTTTTGTCAAGTAAGCTGTAGGAACGAATAACGGTTTTTTATGTTTTAAGGTTTTATGATTTAACCAATTGTAATACTATAATTTCTGAAATAAAATCATATCAAACCTATTACTTAATAATAATTTATAATTAATCATAAATTTAAATTTAAAATATTTAAGTATTAAATATATAGTAAGGGCAATAGCATTTTGTTTGTTCAGCCTGAAAACCAAGCGATTTTTAGTTTATCCAGTTCCAATACATAGAAATAGTCCACTTACGAGATACTTACATGTAAGGCTTACACTTGTTATGGATGAACAAATGTATGGACATGTCATGTTTGGAAGCACTCACATGGTAACAAATAGAACAAATAAATTTTGGTTCAGAATGATCACCATGTTTCAATTTTTCATGGCGTTTAAGTGAATCATACAAGTAGGTTGTGTACTCACACTATAAATTAAATAGACAACAAGTACATAAGTATGTGAGAGATTAGATTTA
Source organism: Sipha maydis (assembly GCA_034509805.1). NCBI lineage: Eukaryota > Metazoa > Arthropoda > Insecta > Hemiptera > Aphididae > Sipha > Sipha maydis. The sequence continues at coordinate 89,440 of JASXSY010000638.1, read as the reverse complement.
CATCAACAGTGAATGAGCAGTTGGTCACAGAAATGCTTGACCACAGCAAATAAACACCCATAAGGGTACCAATAGTTGACAATACCGTTTTACAAGAGTATTTTTGTTTTTTGGTATGATTGGCATTAATGTGTCTCTCCAAGTTGTACTTGTCAAAAAATGTCCGTGAACAGTAGTTGCAACAATAGTTGCTCACACCCATGTGACGTTTCAGGTGTTTTTTCAAATCTGATTTTCTGAGTGTTTGGTACTTACAGTCTGCACATTTGTAGACTTCTGGTTTTTGAGCAGCTACATAATTAACATAACACGAAATAAGAAGATATGAAGATTATTAGGTTTTAGTTAAACACAATAGGTCTCTATAAAAAATATCTTACTTTTCTTTTTCTTTTTTTCACTACACAGAGCTTTAAAACTATCAAATGCCTTATGATTTATTTTTCTTTTGGTATTTACATCGTCGCAGATTCTAAAAATGAAGTAGAACATTTTTTTTTTTTTTAAATTATGAATAATTCTTTACATTATATATGCATACGTTTCAGTAAATTCTTCATCACAATGAATCATTTCATTCATGGGTACATTGATTTTACTAATAAAATCTTGTAGAACACAGAGTATTTTTTCAAGTGTAGATTTTTTCAGCAAGGCTGTTGTCTGAAGACATATGATATTTTCAAAGGTCTGTTTACACTATAACAAAATTATGTTAATATTATATCAAATATATGTTATAAGTAGTTATGCGGTGTTCAGCATGTTTACATTGATAATAATAAGAGTACAATAACTATTAACATGAAAATGTTCACTGTTGTATCTTAAGTCAGCACAGGTAAGTAGTAACAGTTAAACACGTCATCGTTTTCATCTACCCTATAATATAAACCAATTGAACTCATTGATGCAATCAAATAATATCGACCAATTTCATTGAAAATAAATGAATGTATATATGAGCTGTACTTATAGAACCAAACAAATTTCAACGGGTATACACACGAACAGTAAAAATATAAGAACCGTGCAAGTATTGTGGCACCAAATCGTTAGAAAGGAATAAGGGAGAAACGATGATGAAATCATGTTCGAAACAAACCAGTGATCGGACGATGTGGTTACATGGAACCTTGGGAAAACCTAACCTTCGATTGACACCGACACCCGAGTTCATCTTAATCTTGGATGATGGGAAGAATGGAAGTAGGGAAATAAATTAAAAATAAAAATGTATAAAACCAATTACGGTACCTGCAACACCGAATCTTCGAGTAGTAGTTCCGCGTTACAGTCACTGATGGCGTCGGCCATGGCGTTGAAACGTGCGACGGATATTCTGTGCTGGTCGAAAAATTTGGGGGATAACCGGAAGGGGGGGGGGAGATATGAAGAGAATAGTCAGGCTGCGAAAAACTTGTACGCGGACGGCGGACTCGAGAAGACGCGATTCGAAAATCTAAGCAGTCGAGAGAACAGCTATTGTGAAAACAAACCGTCACCGTCAAGCATTGCTGTCCGGAAAGTCGTTGTCCAATCGAATCGCTTTGGGGTTACGGCACTCGGGCAGCAATGATCATAACCGTCGTCCGATGCGACAAACCAAACGTGATTAAACCGGGATTCTCCAGCGCACCGTCCGCCACAACCGTATCCGTGATAACACACGTGCAATCAGCTGGTTGTTCTCATAGATAGTAGAATAATGTTCTTTACGTCTTCAATCGTTTGATTGGTTTGCTGCAGTTCTCCATGCGTCCCTATCGTTTCTCAATTTCTTTAATTCCTTATAACTATTATTGCCGATTTCAATTATGATTTGTTTCATGTGTTCTATCCTTGGGATTGCTCTTTCGATATGGCCCTCAACATCTTTTTATTTTACGCTTTTCGATATACTATCATGGTGTAGTAGATGTCCTATCATTTTATACTCTCTTTTCCTTTATTATATTTAGAACCGTTTCGTTCGTTATTCTATCAACCCATTTAATCCTTAACATTTTACGATAACTCCTCATTTCGAAGTTTTTTCTTTCTGTTGTACTAATTGTCTAAGTTCCACAGCCGTATAAGGCAATACTCCATACGTATGTTTTTAAGAACCTTTACCTTAAGTACCTCTAATACCACACTATTAGTGGTTAATAGGTGTTTTTTACTCTAAAAAGCCCTCTTCGCTTGTGAATCTATTTAGCATTTCATCCTTCGGCCATCTTCCGTTATATTACTTCCCAAGTAATTAAAATGATACACCTGTTCCATGCGCACGTTATTTATATTTATAACAAGCTGAATAGGGTTGGTTTTGCTGCACACCATAACCTTTTTTTTTTTTTTTATTTAATCGCATTCAGAAGCGCGTTTAATGGGGGGCAATTGCCTCGGGGCGGCAAATGTTATGATATTTGATGAGGCGGCAAATTTTTGAGGATCAACATAAAATAAAGAATTGTTAGTATAAATATTAATACAATTTTATTAAATTTAAAAGTTAATGAAAAATACCTATGTATATATATTTTTTTTTAACTTTTATTTTTAAGGAGTACAATATGTAAATAAATTATTACAATAAGTACGCATGCGGAAATAGATAACATAGCTTGACATAAACGTGATAAAAGCAGCCACCTAATGGCGACACTTTATGACATGATTAGGTTGAATTTAATTTACCTTCATGTATTTAGCTAATTGATATTTAAGTCGCTACACCACTTTCTCTTCAGTCGACGAGGAGGGTTACCTGGAATAGTGTCGGAATCTAGAGCAGAGATTAGTGGATTGGAGTGGTTTGTCAGTCGGGAGCGGAAACGTTTATAAAAGATTTTGGCAGTTTCTTCTATCGTATTAATTTTTAAATCTGTATGAAGGGTGTGATTAGAAACGTAGAATGGGGCATTTGTGATTAAGCGGAGGGTTGTGGATTGTTGTAAGTGGGGCAAATCTGTTAATTGTAATGAACATTTTCTTGGCGTCCGGAGAATTGGAAGACGAATGATTACGTTTAGAGGTGTTTTTTGATTTTGGAGTTACAAATCCGTCTTCATTAATTTCTTCGAAAAAAATGAAAGCGTTATTTGGCACGCTCTGTATGCGATTCACGTGCGAGTTGCTTAAAAGATTATTTAAATCGGAATGAGTTGTTTGATTGTTTTTATTTTTTTTGGGAGTGGATGGGCTTTTGGAGTTCATTATAATTAGGGCTAGGATTTATATGCAATAAAAAATTATAAAATATGCATTTTATTTAACAATATATGCAAAAATACGCAAAAACAAATTTTTATTATTTCTAAAATATTATTATTTATCATAACTCATAATTTATTATTAATACATTAAATATTAGTTTATATTATATTATTATTACATACTACTACGATGTGTTGTTTCAAATTTTCAAATACGAACGACCGGCGATTCAAACGTAAAACAAATTTATACTGACTAAAACTCCTTTCTACATCACACGAGATTATTGGTGCATATTTAAATGAAACGATTTGTCCTGGAGTTAAGTTAATAACAATATCTTCTTTTTCATTTTCATCTACGAGTACACCGCTTATGATTTTATGAATTTTTAAAAGCGTTTTAAATCCCTTATTTTTTCAGTATAAAATCCATTTTAGTTTTTACCATTTATGCTACTCTCCCGTTACATACCGTAAATAGTTTATTTTTCACGTTTAAAATAATTTTTAAGCCTTCATCAAGAGATAGTGTTCTAGGTTAGTAATAGCTTGGGTGAGAAAACAAAAATTGCATTTTAAATAAGTAAAATAATTTTGTAAATGCTTGTCTTCAAACAATTCTTTTGATTTTTTAATTGATTCTGCTTCGTCGTCTAAATGTGCAATATTACAGATTTTATCGAATAAAAATTATTTGAATAGTTTTTTACTGCATTCACCTATGTACCTCATCTAGTAATAATTGGTTGTGGTGGTAAAGGTAAATCCGGGAATAATTCACGTAGTTTGATAATTCGGCTGGGAGCTTTTAAAAATACTTTTTTAACCGTCGCTATTAATTTATCAACAGTAGAATATTCATTTCGTAAACATTCGCTAATTCTATGAATCTCATGTGCCAAACATGTTAAATTAATTAAACTAGAGAATGACTTAGTCAAGGAATCCGTGGATTTAACCATTTATGGCGTGGCATCAGAAACAAAAAGTAATACTTTATCGTACTTCACTCCTGATGGCCATAATAGGTGCATCGTATTATTAAATATTTTATCAATAGTTTGGAAATTACATTTTGCGAATTGTTGACTGGTCAAGAATACATTTACCAGTATATTTTTCTAAACAATTTTTAAATTATGATTTAATTTCAATAAAGCTATATCAGATTCTAACATTAATTGACATAAATCTAGAGAAAAATGTACTTTATTTTAGTTTTTTAATGTATTTTTAATGAATGACTGTTTAGATTTGGCTTTTAAATTAATATTTTTGTTATGCTTGCTTATATTTAAATGCTGTATTACCTGAAATGCTGTACTGACCTGTGCTGTTTCACTGTATACATCGTTTAACAAAATGTAGGTAATTCTATCAGTTGTCCAACTAAGATAAGATAAGACAGGTAATATTTATACTCTATATTTAAAAGAATTCGACGGATAAACTAAAAACTATCGATTTTATGAAAAAAAACAAAATTTAAAATTAACAATAAATTATAAATTTAAAAATTTAAGTTAAAAAAGATCAAAATCCCAAAAATCTATAAATATGCATTTATATGCATTGTGTTCAAAATATGCAAAAATATGCAAAAAAAAAAAATTGGTTCTATTTAAACGAGAATAAGCCAAAACGTGGACAAATCTGACAACCAATAAATTAGGAAAAAAACATGCAAATGCATATAAATCCTAGCCCTAATTATAATATTACGGTTAACGTTATCTGAAGAAGATAAGGCGCGTTGGCTGGTCGTCGATTCTTGGCCGCCGGCTGATAGCCGGGGTGTCCCGTTGGTCTTGGTCACTTTAACGTTATATTAATTAACAGGTTAATTATATTTATTAGTTATTTTTTTATTTACACTAGTATTTAAGATGAATTTTCTTTAGAATATTAGTAACTTTTTGAGTTATTTTTTTCCGTTTTAACTATGTAAAAATGAAAAATAAATATTTATATTTGACGTGTTAGTTTAATAAAACATAGGAAGATATTTATATGCGTGAGTGTCGAATGACGTTCGGAACGCGACTGACCTATATGTATATAATATTACTATTGGGATATTCATGATTAAAAAAGACGTAAGTGGTTTTCTCTAATGCATTTTTCGAGCATTCGTGTACGAATAATAATATCAGTGTTATCGGTAATATATGATAATTTCGTTAGATCCAGGCACGGTCTTCTGAGACCGTGGATCCAGTAATTTATTTTGACATATCTTATAACAAACTATCTGGAACAGTGATAAATGTCGGTTTTCTGTTTGTTGACGAGTTATCTGGCGACGACTATATAACCTGCACGCCTATAGTTGTAGTAAGTGTTCTGTGTTCTAACGATTATGGAAGACTCTAACATTATGTTCAGTGAAAAGGGTAAAAACATACATGTTATAGAAGGATTAAAATTTTCATTTCATAAACTTCTGAAAAATGATTTTTGGATATAAAAATTTTCGGATGTCATGTAATGAATGCGAAAAACTTAATTTGAAATTTTTACCTCAAACAACTTATGTAGACTTTGAAGAAGCTATTAATAATTATATTTTATCAGTACGACCGAAAAAAAATATTAAAAGGTGTATATTCTATTTAGGACACAGCTGGTGGCGGGAAATTTAAAGTTTAAGATTGTCAATTGAATATAAAAGTGACTCTGAATTAAGTAAATATCACAAATATTTTTTTGGTTTACCATTTCCACATACAGAGGAGGTGGAAGATTGTTTTACCGATGATCTAATGTCTATCCAACCAAACGACAGCCGAATTCGAGAATTCAATGACTACGTTTTCGATAATTATATTAATGAAGAAGCGAGATTTCCACCAACAATTTGGTCAGAATTTAATGCAACGAAAATGCGAGCCACAAATTCTTGCGAATCATACCATTCCCATTTTAATTCAATGTTTTACATAGGAATCCTAATGTTTATTAGTTCCTAGAAATTTTAAAGAATGTACAAATTGATACTTATATTAAAATGAGAATTGAGAAGTAAGTAATGAAAACAAGGAACTGCATTTTACTAGAAGAAAAATTCATAACTGAAAATTTGACTGAAAAAATTGCAGAAACAATAAATCGATTCGATTTTGTAAAATTAATGTCGCATACATTTTTACTAACACAAAAGTGATTTTTAAAAAAATATTATTTAATTTTTATTTATACTACCTATATAATGATTTTAACATATTTAATATTTTTTCATTTATCTATATGGCTATAATTATATTATGTAATATGTATTTTTATACTTGATTTTTAACATTTTTAATATTTTTACCTAAACAATTCAAATAATTTATATTTTAATAAAAAAGAAACTAAAAACAAAAAAAAACATTTTTAACCATACCTGTGGTCTAAATAGATCATAGACAGTCCTAAGTCTATTAATATGGAAAGGAAAGCGACAGACTATTAACTTTTTGCTTGTTATATCATGTACATACATATTTGGTATTAAAAGTATCGGTGGCACAGAAGTTTTGAAAGTAGGCGCTGAATTTTTATAGAGACAAGTTAAATGTACAACATTCAATTATTCTAATCCAACTTGGGATAATTATAATTTATAAATTGTTCATAAATATTTTAATTAAAGTAAATTCGTAATGGGGCGTAAATTTTATTTTAAATATATATTTTTATACAAATTTAAAATAGGTAATCCATTTATTATAATTTAAAATAATAGTTAATTTATTTATTTATGAAAGGTTCAAAATTAATTAGAAATATGGTAAGATTGCCTAGGCTGTAGGTAGGATAAAACGGAGGCGTTAGTTATTTGTATTAATCATCTAGTTGAAAATGTGTTTTTAATAATTATTTTGTATTTTGAATTCAATTATAAATCATTTTATTTGTGTTGAATGAACATTATTCATGAAGATGAACAAATCTAATGGAGACTCTCCGATAAATTAATAAATTTTAAAATTTTGAATTTTCTTTTTTTTTTTAGCGATTTAGTAAAATAAATTAAAATTTCAAATAAAAATTGAAATTATTTTATTTCACTTCTTTTTTATTTTTATCAATTTAAAATATTTTCATAAAATTTAAATTTTATTTGTGTCACTTTTTTTTTTTTATCAATTTAATAAGATATTGAATAAATGTATTTTCAATATTTTATTTCAAATTTAAATTTATTAATTTCATAAAATAAAAATTAAATTAAATTGAAAATTAAATTATTTTAAATATTTTTTTTAAATTTAAATTTTATTTATTAAATTGAAAAAAAGAAGTGAAAATGAACTAAATTTAATAATTTCATTAATTTAAAAATCAATAAGTATGTTCCAATTTATATAAATAGAAAATGGATTATCTGGCAAATAATTTTTTTGAAATCTGAATAAAAATGTTTACTATCTAACGCGCATGGTGGGGTGACGAGTGTAAAAAAAGTCCGACGGTGGAGATCGGTTTTTCCGACTGCATATATATTTGCGGTAGAGATTTTATTGAAAAATTATGCACTTTATGTAACTGCGTTCTTTTGGTGTTTTCCATTTTATTTTTGCGATTTTACTGTATTTAGATGGAAATATTCATAAAAACAGTCTTGAGATCCGAAAACTATTTTAGTACCTTAGTACCAAATTTCAATACAATATTGTAAATGTTGTTTATATATAAATATAATATATAATGTCTTATAGCACTTTAATAGAATCAATACAGTTCCAAACAATTATTAGCTATCGATATAACAGATAAGTATACCACGGTACGGCGTTTTGCGGGGTTCAGCTTTTTTTTCCCTCAATTTTAACGCAAGTCCAAATAAAATATTAAACAATAAATAATATTTCATCAAATTCGGGCTCTAACATTTTCCCAACTGTCATAATTATGTCTTGATATTTTTAGATATACTTACGGTTCTTGATATTGCACTACAAACCCTAGCACTCCAACTTATGTCATTAAAACCTTCAAGTACATGGATTTTATCATTTTCAATACAATTAATGACTCACTAACGCACCAACTCACTAATTCAAGTTTTACTCTCGTTTATTATTTATAAATACACATTACCTATTAAAGTATGTATTTTGATAACTTTTACGACTTCTGGAGCAGTGCCGTAACTACCCTAATTCGGGCCCGTGTGTAAATAAAATTAATGGGCCTCCTCCGCAACTGAATGCTGCAGGAAAACTGTACCTTTAATCAATTGTAACCAAACTGTTTTTAATTTCGGTAATACAGGCCATAAAATAAACATTAATGCACGATAATGTGTACAAAATGTAACAAAAACTGTTGTAACAACATTTTTATTTATTTATTTTTTTAATTTAATTTAATTAACACCCGCAAGGGGTAAAAGTACAGTGGTTTAATATTATTTCTTATTAATCTTATACATGAAACAAACATACAGGTAATACAATTTAAAATATGCATAATTTTAATTTATACAACGGATCAAAATTAAAATCAAAATTGATAACTTCATTACATGACTTAGGCAAGCGGCATATTGGACTATTAATAACATAATTTCGAGTAGATGGAGGGATATGAAAACTTACTTTGTTTTTGGTATTAAAAGTAGGGACTTTAAAACTGACTAATGATAAAAATTCTAGACAATCTATCAAACCATTTCATAACTTATACACAAACACTATATCATTGTACTTACGATGGGTAGCTAATGATTTAAGACCAATACGGTTTGTAATATTAGAAGAAGACATGTTTAAAAATCCCATTTTATATCCAAACATATGTATGAAACGTCTTTGTAGTTTTTCATGCTTTTTAATTTGACCAGACTATGGCGGATTCCAAACCACAGACCCAAATTCTAATATAGACCTAACTAATGCATGGTAAAGTGTTGTAAGACATTTTAGGTATTTCTTTAAATTCGGCACAATTTGTTTTCATTAAACCAAGAACTCTTAATGCTTTATTGCAGACAGAATCTATATGCGCATTGAAATTTAAATCATTTGAAAAAAATAATGCCCAAGTCTCGTACATTATCCCTTGAATAATTTCTTCATTATTAATACAGACTTAAAATTTATTGGAGAACTATGGCGATGAAAAGAAATGTGAACACATTTTAATATATTAATAGAGAGACCATTTTCTCTTGGATAAATCATTGGGTTTAGATCATTTGGATAAAACATGCTGAAAGGATTCAACAAAATGGGAATAGATCTCTAGAGAACTATTTGAGGCTAAATAACAAGTACAAATAATTAAAACAGAATTTTATTAAGGTTAACTTTCACATATAATTTTTTTACATCATTATGGGGTATATTAATGCGACTAGACTTTAATTTATTATTTACACTGATTAAGACTCCACCTCCCCTAAGTTACTTGTATGAGAATTATGGTCTAACTTAAAAATATTATATCCGGAAATTCCCAATTCAGAGTCTGAAATATCTGCTTGCAACCAAGTTTCAGTAAGCACAAAAGCATTGTAATTTAGACAACATACATTTCTTTTTACTAAATCTAATTTGGTCCAAAGACCACGAACATTCTGGTAATAAGTGGAAAATGAAAAGTTATTTACATTGTGATTTAGAGTTACATTTTTATATAACCTATTAATAACGTAGTTACTTCTCTTGCGGTGGATAATTAGTTTTTTTAACCAAGGAAGGAGTACCTTTTCCGAATCGAATGGACCATCCGACATCTACCGATTCTCTCTTCTGTCTTAATTCCGACCTCAATTGAAATAAATGGTCCCATTGAGTTTTTGTAAGATCTTCTTCGATCCAAACCAAACGCCAACGTACATTATTTTTTAATTTCGATTTTGGTCTCAGAAAAACTGTTATATCTGATGATGACTTGAACTCTACCAAAATGGGACGTGGTTTTACACCTAATTTACCGATCCTTCTAGCGTTATAGACAATCGAATTTAATGACAAGTATTTGAGAATAGTATTAACGATACCCAAGGATTCATCATTTGTATTAATTGAGGATTCTACAACATTGAATACTAGTAGTTTATTAGCCCTGGATAATCTATCTTGGACTTCATCAATTACTTCAAAATTAGTACTCACCGGTGTATTAGAGAAATTTTCAAGTGACTCAAGGCAGGATTTAAGAATATCAAAATTAGTTAACAATGCGACTTGTTCGTTTTTAACTGCGGTTAGTTCCGCCGTCAAGCTTTTAAAAGTTTAGTAACATATTTAGTTATTGCGGCCCTGTTCTAAAGCAATATACATAATCGGTTTTTGAGCGGTTTATTTACAAGACACCCCTCAGTTGAAATTTATTGTCACCAAATGTTACCTATAAAAGGTCGTGCAAACGCATTTCTAGTCAGTTCCTCTTACGTATCTTTGGTTGTAAGACCTACCCAGAACTCTAATACTTGATCACTCGTTAGTTGGTGGTGTAACCTTTATGTACAAAGGCAATTGTGAGAGTCAACGGTAATACATTTTTTTTTAAACTCTATTATTAACATTTCTTTTTAACATTTTCTAAAGTAAAAATCACCATGTGAAATTAAATCGTTTAGGGTATTTTTTTCGGTTATCTTAATCAAAAATTAACAAGGAGTATAGCCATCACAGAGAGGGGACAATGTCATTGGGTGTACAATGTCACGGAAAACAGGATTAAATGCGTCCTGTTGAATTCCGATTGCAAAAACAGGACTTTAAGCTGAAAAACAGGACATATAGTCAGCTTACCATACATTTTAGGGCGTTATTGCTCTGACAAGTAGGTTAGTGATAAATATTCGTCAATTTGTCAAATATGTGTTTTTATTTAATTAATTTCAAAATTTAAATACATCGTCCAAACATTGAATAATATTTATAAATAACAAACCGTCGAACTGATGTTCGAAAATACAAAACGACTTATATTTTTTCATAGGCACAGATTCATTCACGTTAAATAATCTTCCGTATGTATTTATTTTATTATACAATAATATTATCGTTTCCCTGGCAATTTACGTATCAATTATTTATTACCAACTGAACATCAGCAATAATTTAACGATTGGAAAATTGTTGTGCGGAAGCGATCCACCTCGTGAAACTTTTGAAATAGTGTTGCGCAAACATAAAAACGCTACACTCATTTCAAAACCAATATTATATTGTTCGCCTCACCCTGTTAGACATCGTGGCGTTCTTGTTGGCGCGTAATTGGTCGACACGAGATTTAAATGTAGTGTATACCGCCGTGTTAACTTTATGTACCTATACAATGTGTGCGCCGGATCAGTGTCAATTCGTTTGTGCTAGTTGGCATTTAACATGGCTTCGAGTCGTGTTACGAGCAGTTATTTGATATAATGTGTACTCGTGTGTACTGCTATTATTATTATTATTATTATTATTATTATTATTATTATTATTATAATTACTATTATTACTATTAATAATATTATATATAATGTCACTGCGTTGCGGTTGGGTTGTATCGAGATTCGACTTTATACCTGTATTATTACAACATAATTATTATTATTATTATCAAGATTTATTATACGCGCGTCTTTGCGGCCGTCCCTGTGGCTGTAGGCCACGAAATCGGATATACAGTCCCAAAACGCCACCGACAGGCATTAAATTAATATGTATGGCAATACGTGCGCGTTGGTACATTATTATACTATTGTTACGGTATTATATTATGATGTACATACACTCCATAAGGTACAGACAAAATTTGAAAAGAAACATCGACGAAGATCCATCATCTTCAAATTTCAGAACGTGTGTACTAACGAAAAATTTACACATTCATTTATTTATATTAAAAAAAATGCAGCCACTTATAACGAGCCAATTGATTTTTTCGTGCGTAAAAAATCATTTATAATATTTATAGAATAGTTTAATGTATATTCAAGAATCTTTTATTATTATTATTTTGCCTTATAGAAAACCTTCAGATCAAAGTTATTATCTAAAAAGTTGAAAGTGCGATTATACTAAGTTTTAGTAAGATCAATAATTATATATGTATGCAAAACGTGGCCAACGTCAAAAGAGGGTGAAAGAAACATGATGTTCTACAAAGAAAATTTTTCCGACGTATTTTCGGAAAAATGATCAGCCAAGCGAACATCAAATAAGATCGAACAATGAAACTAAAGAACATCTGGGAGAATAAACAAAACACAATGGAATAAAAATGAACTGACTGCGACAAGTATGGAGAACGAGTGGAATTATGAAGGATGCATCAATGAGAAATCAAAAGGTGAGAGACCACTGGGCAGATCTAAGAAAAGATGGATGGACAAACCCAACCAGATAGACAAACCCAACATAGAGGAATAGGCAAATTATAAAGATGAATGTAAGAGCTTATGTGGAGTAGGATGGCCTATAAAAGCTGAAAAATAATAAGAAGAAATGTATTATTGATAGATATGTATCCACTAAAAGTAACCAATGAGCATTATTGTATCGATTGCACGATTTATAATTGCACGATTGTATCATTTCAGAATGCTGCCGAGTGGTTGGGAGTAGTGATTGATAGTATATTTGGTACTCGATATCGCTATGGTGATTATGTAGTATCGATATACATAATTTCTAAATATTATTGAATAGTTAAGTACTCATTGATAATGGTAAAGTTAATTTAACGCATACCATTAATTGGGCACCATGTGTTAACGAATAGAACAACTATTAAAATGCGATATATTTTTATTTTAAGGAAAATATAACAACCTTATTACAATACATGATAACTTTTTTATCAATACGTATGTAAATAGTTTTAAAAAATCTTTGAATCACTTTTATGTATATTCATTGATTAATAATTTTTATTTTTATTATATTTTGTTGGCTCAGTGCATTTAAGATTTTCAGTAAATTTGCATTGTACTTAAAAAAAATGCAATTGTAGAAAAATTTATTTACGCATTCATAATATTTATTACATACATATAGTATTGGCTAAATCAAAAAGTAAAGCTATTATTATTAAAATGATAGGTATACCTATTTTCAATCAAGAACATTTGTCAATTATGTGTACGTTAAAACATCTTGATATTTAATTAATGTTTACAATAATTGATGTAGGAAAATATAATTAGTTATGAATAGAAAAAATAAAATCTTAATTAAAAAATATTGGTTCTCATTGGCTAAATCATTTGCCATTTCTATATATATATATATATTTATTATATAGTTTTATTTTGCAAATTAATTAAACTTCTAGGAGATTATACCTTTAGTACAATAGTGTGAATTTATAACACACAAGTGTAGTTGTCAGCGTATGATGGGAATGAAATTAAAAAAAAAAAATGAGAAAAAATTGCATTTGAGGTTATAAGTATACAAATAAAATGAACATCTCTCATGTGCGTAATCGAGAATCACATATTATATTGAATGTGCACGTGGAGTGATTATTTTGCAGCATGTACATAATAATTATCGACTTGTGTCTTAAAAAAAAACATTACCTCTGGTGATTGGTTAACCATTGTTTCTGATGTGTAGTTTTGCAATTATTATATATATAACATACATGTAAATTATAATTCATAATTTCTTTTCTTTTCGTTAACGTTTTATAAAATGTTTACCGAAATATGTGACAACACCTTTGTTTATATTATATCTGTTTAAGTGACTCCATATGAATGAACTGCAGTGATGTAACTTTCGAGGGTATAAAATAACAAAACTTTTATACATATGGATGGTGTAGTTTTGATTTATACGGCAGCGTTCCGGAATGTACTATCATATACGATCTTAAGACGTCTAAACACAATATCGTTCATCATATAAATGATGATACAGGCGTGCCTAACCCGTAGAAGATTTCAACCGGCCCGTGCTAAGCACCCCCAAGCATCCCCCAAATTGTGCCTATGGAGTAGAATAGGGGGTTAACACTTGAAAGTATATTAAATATAACACGTTACCCGGTGTATAACAGGGTTTGAAATATATTTTAAACTACCTTAAGTAATCAAGCATTTAATTGATTTTCAAATATATTTTTAAGCCCTAACTATGGTAGGTACGTCTAATACGGCTATGTGCATGTCCCCACCCCCTCATCGATGATATTCTCCAAAATTATTTTGCAGATATTTCGTACGTAATTTGTCTGAATTTGTTTGATCATTATAAGCATTTGTTCGGCAATAGTTTTTATACAATATTAAAACCATGAGAAGGAGCTGAGGACATGTGTTTACAGCTCCCACTTGTATTATAAATTTGGATATTTCATTTTTTTTTTTATTACGATCGCATTGTTTATTGTTAGTTTGCATTTATTTGACAATTTTAAAAATCTTCACTTTATCCTTACTCCCGTTATAAGCAAAAAACCTATTTTCCCATATCCCTCGTTCATACTTTTTGAATATTTTTTTATTTTTTTTTTACAACCTTTTTGTTTGCCATTTGTTTGAATTTATTTGGCCATTTTCATTAGTACGGTTTCCTCCAGGACTTATCCCGGCTAAATATTTATTCAGCGTCGTGGATGGAGAAATATTATATCGATTATGACACGCATGAAATCTGTGTTTCGGAAAGCGTCGGAATATGCGAAGGAAACGATTTTATTATCGTTTTTCCATTATTTTAGATACAGCGGCAGCGGCGGCGACGGTACGACGACAATCGATACACAGGTGACGGCCATTTATAAACGTCATCGATACCGGGATCGTTTCGGTAAAAAAAGAATAAAAAAAAATCCCAAGAGGGCGACGACCGATAACTTATCTCCCGTGAATTCCAACACGCGTGGCGCAACAGAGCGGTGTATAGTACACATTATAAAGAGTGGCGGTGTAATGAGGATGGGTGCCACGCATACGACTTCCGTATAGTAATAATAATAATAATAATAATAATAATAATCATAACGTTAACAACAGCAACAGGAATACGCGCACCGCTTCATATTATTATAACGCAATAAATAATAGATGGGAAGCCGAAGTGCACTTTCAAATATTATTAATTTTACGACGACGGGGTCTTATTACAGAACAGGAGCAGTGGAGAAGAACCCCTAAAAGCAATGTTGATAATTTACTCATATTTTATAATTTAAAATGGTGACGCGTATATAGATGTCATTAGGGGGCTAAAAGCTTTCTGATGCTTCGCTGGTTTCTGCGGTCTACGCCTTGATTATAACGAGCGAAAATAAAAATAAAACGTTATATACCATGTACAAGCTATTTACTTGCCGTGCATAATTTAACAAACACTGCGAGTACGCAATGTTGTTATAACAAATTTGCGTGTCTGTGATTTCGACATGGATCCGACACTATGCGCCTAACCCATTCGTCGTCAATCTTGCCCCTCGTCATCACGGACACGTGGTATTTATAGTTATAGTATACCTATTATTAATACATTATTGTGTATAGAAATATAAATCAATAGCCATGCTTAAAAATGTAAACAAGAAGAAGAAAATTTTTAAAAAAAAAGTATATTTTTAATTATTATACTACATATTTATTTTCGTTTTCGTTATAAAATCGATATAAATTAATATATTTCATCTTCTACTGCTTTAGATATTTATTTGTTTATTATAGAAAATTGTTGTTTTTAATTAATTAACATATTAAATATTTGTTATTCTATTTCCTATTTTAATTTAATTTAAATCTTTTAGAAACTTTCGTCTATCGTCACAATGTTATTCTTAGTGATAGGTGAGGCAGTTTTACTGTAATAATTAATCTGTAAACGTATTTTATTGTGTTACTGATCAATAAAAACCGGTTAGTGGCAATCGGGGACTGCCGCGATAAAGCTATTGCATATTAAATAAATAAGAAGTTGATATAATTTTAAATTTTTTTATTATTATAGTTATTCAGGAATTTGTATCATAGCAACTACTATATTCCATTAATTACGGGATTCCACAGGTAGTGGTCACGCTTTTTCGTTACGAACAATTTTTTTTCAGTCACTATACTAGGCCTGCGATAAAAGCTATGCAATAGCTTAAAAATAAAATCTTATTACTGTTATATATATATATATATATGTATATGTATACATAGCAAAATGTTGATGGTATACTGTAAGGACTTTCATTTATTTTCACGCCGAACTCTTTCCAGTTTAATCCGGTTACGTTTGTTCCGTTCCAACAACAGCGTATACGTACACGTGATTTTCGCTAACGGGAAGACAACGCGAACCATTCGATTATAATTACGCTTTAGGCGCCCGTACGCAAGCACAGTGAAAGCTCGTCGCTATAATTTCCACGACGCCGCAGGGGTTTATGTCCAAATGATACTATCAATTCATCGCCGCGGGTGTAATAACGCTGGCAATGTGGTGCGCCGGCACCACCGATGGTTGTCCTGTCTTTCTGAATAATTATCTCTCTCCACATAATAGATACAGATACAAATGTTAAAATGTATACTGAAAAAAAAAAAAAAAATGAGGCCCTACAAAAATAAAACACTAGTTGCACCTATGACCACAGTCCAAATGAGTTCAAATGTTTAAATTTCCAGATTCTCTAGCGTAATAAGGAAAGGTCGCGTGCAGTGCCGCAGCTCTTACGGATCTATTCCCGTTCTATCGGACGGCACGGTTATCCGCTCATGATTGCAAACCGTACTTACGGTGAACCCGCCGCTTTGAACTGCTAAAGGATCGATTCAAAAAGCATTACGATCGTGTATCGAATCCGACGCGCTACACGCGGCTAAAAACGAGCAACTATGTTGTTGGACCGATATCATCGCGACCGACTCGGACGTCAGTCGGCAACGCACGAGAATTCATTATGTCGCGCATCGGTAAATATATTTGACCACCCGTTCATTATTGTGAGCTCCGGAAGCGATGGGTTCACGAAGATCGCATCGCACGATCGCGTGTCCTCTGCAATGTTTATCGTTACATGCGTTACTACGGCTTACGTTGACATTTGTAAAAGCTCTACGTTAGAGCCACTGGGTTTTCTGCGAACACGAAAATGTCGGAAATCTTCTTTGGGGGATCAATGAAGTAAAACCAATACCGAGGCTGGACGACCAAGTGTAATACCGGGCTTACGGGAATATTCGAGGAAAACGATACCGAAAAGGATTACAGTGATGATCACTTAACAAACGTCAGCAAAGTCATTCCGAGACTTTTCACGCAGTGTGTGGATTCCTTTCGGTTAATTTTCAACGTGTACGCGTGTTGATCGTCACGTTTCCACGGCTACCGCCGCGCGTGTACACCGCAAAACATTTTGACGTAGTTTTCATTTCTATTTTTTCATCACAATTACCGAACGGATTCCACAAAATTTACACACGGCTCAAGATCTCGTCCGGGATGGATATGGATCACTGCACGCGCGGGACACGCGCGTCGGCGGACGAACGCGATATGGTACGGAACTGCGAACGGCCGGCAGCGGACCAATGCGACTGCGCGATACACGTGATGCTGCGGTTCGTGCGGTCGTCATCCGCGTACGTGAACAACGTGCTGACCGGACTGGTGTGCGTGGACCCCAAGGACCTGGTGGTGACGGTCGAGCGGTCGGCGGACAACCGGTCGATCGATCCGACCGGGCACCGGTGCTCGATGGCCGCGGGCGACCGGCACGGTAGCGGACGCTGCTCGAAGACGGCCGCGGACGAGTGCGCGCGGCGCCGGCCGTCCGCAGATCACCGTCGCTCGGTAAAAGACGAAAACGTGGACCCGGCACGGGTGATCGACGCGTTGTGCGATCGGATGTCCGACATACTGTCCGGCGTCTGGGCGGCGGTCGAGTCGCGAGAGCCGCTCCTGGACCGTCAAAGCATGTGCAGCTGCTGCGAGCCCCGGCCGACCGCGAACACCTGCGAACGGGCCAGCGTCGGGTGTCCGGCCCGGCCGTCCGATCATCGCTGCTGTTGTTGCTGCTGCTGTTGCGGGGCCGCGGCTGTCCACGCACCATAACCGTCCGAGTAGAACTTGTAGGCAAGAGGACGTTCGTGAAGTTGGCTCCTCCTCCACCTTGTCCAATCGAATCCGGACCTGTCTTCAAATTTAGTAACCTTTTAGTAACTAATTGTAATCGACACCAAACAATTTGTAACCAAACAGTTTTCGAGAAAACTTAATTTTCATTTCGGGAGGTTTAACATTTTATTGACTTAAAATATTTGATATGCAACGCAAATATAAACATTTTTAATTTACTATGATGGATGAACTATAGATATTTTAGAACATAATATAAATATTTGATAGATAACGTTTCAAAATTGTTACCGACTACTTTAGGTCATGTTATTATGTACATTTTTATTCAAAAACAATTATATCGAATGGAAAATAAAATAAAACATTTAACATGTTGAAGTCAAATCATAAATCTTTATAAAAAAATTTAAAATTTATGTTTTGTATACACAATTAAATGAGGCTTTACTAGCATATAGTTCGATTGAAATATTTTGATTTTTTTGCAAATTATTATTGTTTCCTAAACGTTGATTGATCTTTTGATATGTGAGAAATAATGATCCGAATGAAAGTCAACCAGACCAATAAATATTAAGTAGTTCAAATAAAAATAAATTATGTATTTTTGATTAGTGGTATGCGTTGTAGGTTTGCAGTTATCTAACTGCTACACATAATATGTATTACTTATACATAATTAGTATTATTAATCTTAATATTTGAAGGAAATTCTGAAAAATAAAACATTTGGTCTTCCTTATACTTATCTGTTTCAATGAAAATGTGATTCATTAGTTTTTTAGTAGATGAAATGGATTCAGCACAATGACCACAATCGTACGTTTGTAATAAAATGTAGTAATTTAAATTTTGTTGTAGGTCTTTAAATCTATTATCGGAAAAGCGAAAAATATTAGTCATGTTAGAAATTTGTTTGTTTTGATTTATACAATTATAATTTGAACATTTTATATTTTAAATTGCAGATAGAATATCTTTTAGGAGTTTAGTAACAATAAATGACACATTGCAGCTTGCATCAATTATTTTTAATCTTAAAATGCTTTTGGATTCATCAAAAATGTGTTTATTGTTGAACCATATAGGGCTATTTTTTTTTTACTAAAATTAAGAATATGGTTTTTATTTGAATCTGCAAAATGTTGACACGATGTAAAATCTATGTATGCCATTGCTATTATGGCAACAACTGCATCCAATGGACATGTATTACGTACTAAATATTTGTTTTTTGCCATGCGTAATTTGCTAATTCTGAAAGTCAATTTGCTATCATTTGCTAACGAACTATAATTTATCCATCGTAGCAAATTAAAAATGTTTATATTTATATTTGCGTTGCTTATCAAATATTGTAAGTTAATAAAATGTGATTATTAATATATAAAATGTTAATTTTCATTTCGGGAGGACTAAGTTAATAAAATGTTAGTCCTCCCGAAATTAAAATTAAGTTTTCTCAGAAACTATTTGGTTAAAAATTGAATGATATCGATTACAATTAGTTATTAAAAGTTGATTAAATTTGAGGATAGGTCCGGATTCGATTGGACAAGGTGGAGAGGCCAACTTCACGAACGTGGCGAGGGGACGATCGCGATACCGGCCGTACAAAGCATCCTGCGTGTGCTGGAAAAACCATACGGTTTTCACGACATTCTCGAGATAACAACGCTCCCTAATTATATACAATAAACTATTTAAATTGTTATAGAATTCATTATTTACATCGATAGAAACATTTTTTCGTATAAAAGAACTCTTAAAATAGAATAAGGTTCCCCAAAAACGCAAAAGTAGAATTTTTTTTTCAAACATTTTCTCATTTGTGTTTCTTATTTATATTAAACAACAAATGTTTTTCAACGAATACTTTGCATCATATTCCTAGGACACTATGTATAACTGGCGGTACGATTGTCATAGGTCAGTTTTACATCTCACGTACAATTTCAACATATCGGATATCCTATAGGCGTATTGTATCAATGGTTTTTTTACGTTGGAAGGATTTTCTTCCATCAGTTGTATCCTCTCTATACGGTAACAGATATGTTAGGGTTAAAGTGAAGAGGATATCATAATACTAGGATTTTAGTACAGGAGAAGCAGGGGAGAGGTATGAATTGGAAAACATTTTCTTTTTTTAACTATTCTTATTTAAGCTTCAATAAATTTGCACAGTTAAAACATGTTTTCAGAAAAAACATAGTTCTATACGTTTACACTATAAATTATGGTCTAAAATTACGTCAACGAGTTGTCAGTTATAAATGAGTATTTCATATTATATGCGCATATATATTATATTATATTATATTTTTCTTAAAAACATTAAGTAAATCGCGTTTGCGTCGCGGACAAATTTGAATCGCCAATCGCGACGGCGCACAGTGGTCTGAAAAGTGATTTTAGCTTGTCTAAATCCAAATTATTGAACTCAACAAAATTATAATTGTGGTTATTATTTATATTATGAATAACCTATACAAGACGATAAGTAAACTGCCTGTAGATAAAACCGGCCATAAACACAATCAAAGTTTAATTATCTGTAAAAAGTTTATTAAATATTATCTAAAATTTATCACTACACGCGTAATGTGTTACTTTACTTTTGACGGTTGTTGTGAACACACTTTTAAAGTTAAAAGAATTTTTTTTTTCAATTTACACAATGGATCATTTAAATCAAGGTAAGTACTTACAATTAGATAGTTTTAAAATTTTAAAATTTAAATTGTTATCAATATCATTCAAAATAAATCAAAATACTAGTTTTATTTTATATAAAAGACTATAACTAAAAATTAACAAATTTTAACAACTTATCAGTTTATGGAACTTATAGTAGATATATGTGGTTTGAATGTTCTATACTTTCCATTTGCCCCAATTTGCCCTAATTGTTGATATGACCTTTCTTTTAGCTGGATGTAGTCAAGAAATTAAGCCAAAAATCACTTATTATGATCTTTTTGAAATACTGCGTAAAAAAGGACCACTTAAACCAACAAATCTTGAGTCAAGACAAATTTTACTACATAAAGTATTAGAAGTTTATAATAAGCAGCTTTGTGATGATGCATATCTTGAAAAAGTAAAATCAAAATTATTAAGTTTCACGGTTATGCTTGATAAAAAATGGACTGAAAATAAAAGAACTTATGATAGATTTATAGAAAAAAATCGAGAATGGGTAAAAAAGGATTTTATGTTACCACCAGAAAACGAAAATAGAAGTGCTAGTAGTTCATCAAATAATTTAAGTCGTCCGAAAATTAATTTTAGTGAGCGTGCGGAAATAACGAAAAAGAAAAAAGTGAAACATTTAGTAAAATCGTATACTTCCCCGGAACTCTGTTATGCGGCCTTTACAAAGTACCAAATATCAGGAAAGAGAAGTGTTGGCAAACTTTTGAATGAGTGTATTAAAACTCCAAATAGAGCAAAAAAAAAATATGAAATCATATACATGTTTTGAAGATGCAAAACCTATTCCATACACGATTAATGAAGCCTTAGCATTTTTAATAGAAAATAAATTAACAAAACAACAATATGTTAATATACGAATTAATTCGAAAAACCGGAATTGTGATATATATCCTCCGTACGATATAGCGGCGTAGAGGAAACAAACTTTATATAACTTACATTATATCGGTAGTCGAGAACGTACAAGTACGGCTCAGAGCTGACCACAAAACCTACCAAATGGCGTTCACGCGGAATCCCGTGTCTGGGCCGTGAAGATATGTGCTGCTGTTGCGAAGACTATTTGTCGCAGTCCTCGGTAATATCCGCGGTCGAGAACAGATCAGCGTGAGTGTTGGACATTACTTACCGTGGTCGAACACATTTCAAACCATCCGATTAGAGCCAGTAGGTGAAAATTACAACAGATAATAAGAAATAGTGTTGACGGATTAATATAATTTTTCGGTGATCCTTATTGTTTATTTAAATATTTAATAAAAAATTCGTAATCAAAACACAATTTCGTTCATGACTTAGTTAGACTGCCTCGAAAAAAGTATTGTGTTTGAAAATGTCTGTCGTTGGAATATCAATATTGCGATTTATTATGGATACAGTTATTCAACTTAGGTTCTGATTGGAGATCTCTGTAATAAATTAAGATGTTTGGGATTTTTATGAAGTACTTTTTTCATTTTTGAATCATAATACTTTTGATTACAGATAAAGTACAAAAATCGTTGAATTGTATATTTATTTCATATATGATGTTTACCATGGTGTATAAATAAATACTGTAAAATCTTAAATTTTTAAATTGTATAAAATAATTTCTCGTAAATATTGATTTATCATAATCAAATAGTAGATTATTTGCCTATCATGTTATTTTAATTATTGGTCTTAAGTTTGATACCCATGATCCCATGATACCCATGAATTAAATGAACCAACTGCAGTCTGATATTAGATTTATTTATAAATCGACATTTTTTCGTTTACCGTTTTAAATCAAGATCAGTGTAGATTACATCCTAGAATCGTTTATCAGTCGGTGTTTGTTACAACCATGGTCGGGGGTATGTATTTGTTTTTGGTAATCATATCCTTATATATTTTCAAATTACTTTTTTAATAAAAATAATCAAACAAAAATATCTTATTTCAATATATTTATAATACGCCAATACCATAATTTCGTGGAAATTCTCGACAGGTCTCCATATAGAGACGAAAACAAAATATGTTTCCACGGCTAAGTTTTCTTTTTATCAATCATATTTTATTTTAACCGTATCAGTTTGGAAGTGAAAACGAAACAAAAAAGCGCGTTGTACGTTTATACATGTTCAACAAGTAATAATGTCCTGAAATCGAATCTCACCGTGCGTTCGGTAAAGTGACAAATGCTCGGAGATGGCGATTGACGTCGATAAAGTTTTCACGCGTGCGTGTGAACTGAAGATAACGGTTTCATAAGTTCCTATTCAGTACACG
This sequence comes from Sipha maydis, assembly GCA_034509805.1. NCBI lineage: Eukaryota > Metazoa > Arthropoda > Insecta > Hemiptera > Aphididae > Sipha > Sipha maydis. Next base: position 66,225 of record JASXSY010000638.1, on the reverse strand, counting down.
TTATCGATTTACTGGAGTTTGGTTATAATTGTACATCGCGCACCGGCGGTTCGGGGACGGGGAAAAAAAGAGAAATAATTCGTGTCCCGGAACGTAAAAAGCAATATATCTATATTCTATTATTTATATTTAGACGGTTAATCGCACGCGCAAACTCTATAAAATCGTGTCCGAGTTTTCACCAAGTATAACACACCATCGCTGTTGTGGACCGCGTGTTATCATGTGAACAATTTACAATATATGCAACAGGTAGGGTCGTCGAGGGATCAAGACGTAGCGAAAATACGAATCGAATAAAAACGGTGATGTATACTCGTTGATATGACGTGTGCTCAGCAGAAAATGGTTTTTGAAACGTCAAAGTCAAATTCCTATCCAGATTTAGATAACAGGAGAGGGGGTGAAATTCAAAGAGTGCATGTTGAAGATATCACTACGTTATCCAGGTTGTGTCATGATCTAAAATATATTCTAAATTGCAGCTTCGATCACTCCCATCCCATTGGAGTGATCCTAACCGAAATCTGCTTGAGTATATTATAACGACTACCTATACTTTTTAAAGGAATGTTCAGTAACAATAAAGTGTTACGGACATGTATAATGAAGGAATCCATTAGCGTAAGGAATGTGATTTTACTGAGAATATTTCGATAAAAATATTTTATTCTGTTTTTAGCTCATTGTCGTCAACAAGTGGCTGAATTATCTTGGATTTGTGCGTTACGTATAGACGTATAGTAACCGTTAATAATCAATAACCACTTATCTCTAATTTTTGATCAAATTACTCCAAAAAATATTTTGGAATGAATCAATTATCTAGCAAGCATATCCATAAATAACTGAAGTTATCCAGATCAATGAAAATTTTTCCATATTTATTGTTTATTTTTTTTTTTTTTTTAAAGCTTTTCCTCGGAACAAATTGTAAATACAACAATAAATCTAGCGGAGAGTTTTGAACACTACAGTTAATATTATTCATTCAAATTTATTCCTGAGTTATCGCTTCGCAAGTACGACGTTATTTTTTTTTCGCACCTACGCATGTGTAGATATTATTTTCGCTCGAATACCGAGAAAGGAGCAAAACGAATACGTGATGCGGTGAAGGACGTGACAAGTGCGAGTTGATAATGGTGAAAATAAATGCACTGGTTGAATCGATAACAAATAGCAATGATAATAAACGAGTATAGTTGGCGGGATGAGGGAATGGAAAAAGCAACGAGGTCTGTTGCTGCGACGGCGATAGCCATGTAATAGTGAACGATATTTTAGCGACCGTTGAAAAGGTTACGCCACCCTTCTTCTCTCTTCGCGGAAAATTAAACGCGTAGGAAACACGTGGACCGACGGTCCGTCGAGGAAATCGAAGGGAAAATTTATCATCCTAAACCGTGTATGTCGGCTTGCACAATTTCTGAGACCACGGTAATTGCAGACGTCGGAAGTCATACATGGGGACGACGGGTTAAGGTCGTTATGTCGGTCGCAGGTACGCATAATAGTTTCGAGTGTGGTAAAAAAACCTCTCTCTTAAATTCCCCCCCTCCTTTCTACATATGCTGCCGATCCCCGTGGCGTCGCTCGCAGATCAATGATACAATTTCTCACATAAATCTCTCAAACGCACACCGCGTACGAACTTTTTCGTACGGCACTTGATCAGTGAGCTTTCACATACGCAACAATATTATTATTCGTTGAAAATAAATAATGTTTGAATTTAATAATGTTCATGGTTTACAGTCAAAATGGAAATGGTACGAGAAGTTGTCGTCATATCATCACGACCAGAGATAAAATGTGTCTGTGTTCTTGTTATCATATAACAAACGTTAACGTCATAATTGTCGTTCAATTGTATAAACGTACTTTGTTTAAATGTCTACGGCAGTATGTATGTATGTATACATAAAGAAAACTATTTGAACGAAATAAAAATAATATAAATATCAATATATTAATATAATGTGTATTATAATACACATATGTTATATTATTTTTGTACGGATAAATTTATCCTATTTCATACTCGAACGCGTACATATAATTTACTTGAAATCCAAACAGACATATTCTAGCCTTGAAGTTTGTTTTACCTACTAAAAGTCATTTGTGAGAAATTAGAGTTTATAGTTTAAAAATAATTATCCGTAGTAGTTATTACTAATTCTGATTAAAATTAGAAATACAGGGGTGAACGCAGGAAAACATTTCGAGGGGTTTTAAAAAAATGTGTAGTGCAAAATTTTGAAGAAGATCATGTTTTATTATTCATTACATAATATACATATATATAGGTATATAGGTCATATTTTTAAATAACATTTGGGGAGGGAGTTTGAATCTCCAAACCCTTTGCCCCTGCATTCGTATCTGGAAGAATTTATTGATTTTCCCACGATGTACATGTGTCCACTTTAAATTGTTCACACATTACGTATTAACCTTTAGGAAAAACAATTAATTCTTTATATTCTTTATTATTATTTTTGATTTTTATATTCTTAGCAAAATGAGAAATGTGTTTATTTGTAGTCACTGTACACTATTTCAACCAGAAGGGTTGTTCAGATTATCATATTTCTAAATTTCTTATGAAAAATGTTGTCAAGTTGTTACTAGGCTAAAAAATATTAGTGCTAATTATAGGCACATGATATTTTCCAAAATTTTAGAGAATGTTAGAGTATTAAAAGTTCAACCTATATTAGTATTGTTATTATTGGTTCTACTATATGGTACTATATGGACTAACTTAAAAAATTTGATTTATCCGATCTTTTTTACTCAGGATCGTTTTTATGAGAGAAACAGTACATTGGTTTTAAATTTAAAATACCAATATAGCAATATCATTTATCGATAAATGTGTTCCATCACACATGGAGTCTCGTCTGACCTGGATGTTTCGCTTTATTTTATTTTTTTTTAATTTACTTGTAATATGATTAATTTTTTTGTAGTTTTAGTACATCAAAGGTCGTATTAATAGAAAAAAATTGTCTTCGTTACGAGCTATAAATTATGGTACATCCACTTGATAAACGATAATTATAATTTTTTGTTAATTTAGCAGGCATATCACATGTCTATACTATCCCAATAATAGTAATTGATATCAGGCGTTTTTTCATGGTGGTAATTTCATCGCGCCTCATTTTATCGTGCGTCACTTTGTCGCTGACATACCATACTGACATATTCGCTGCATATATAATAATTACAGTTATTTCAAATAAATAAATAATATTTTACTTGTATTATTAATTACTATAGATTATAGTAGTAATGTTGTTAGTATTGAAATTAATTATATATAGTATATATTATATAAAATCAATAGTAACATTCAATTAGATTGCTATTATTTTTAATTATTTTTATATATTATATACCAGATGTCAATGTTTATATAATATGCAGGTAATATTAAACAGAAGTATAGATATTCAACTGTCAAATGATAGACAAAAAATACCTGCCAATGTTATTTTTTTCGTCACTATGATTTGAATTATTTAATGTATTTTATAATTAAAAGTAATTAAATTAAGATCATACTTGAGGCTTTGGAGGATTTGGACAAATAAGTCCCAAAAGACATTAGAGAAGGTAGTATATAGATGGTCTTAAGAGTAACGTTTGGCCTTCACTACCATTTGTTTTCTTGTTATTTACCGTTGATTATTTTTTCGGAATTCTAATTTTAAAATGTTTGGATAAATTTGTTTTATTTTATTTTAAATTTTTGAATAGGTTTTGACTATCAAATCAATATAGTGAAAACGATCGTTTTTGACTTTATAAATACGAGTAGCTTGAATAAGTATATGCTAGTAAAGTAATAAATAACGTTTAATAACCAACTACTTATTGTTAAACTACAAATATCTCAAAATTCCCTATGGAACGTTCAAGTCCACGTTGGTTAAAATACATTATTAATGATGAAATACAATAGTACACATATATATATTCCATATAATATAAATAGAAAAATAAAAATATCTCTAACAACTGACATCTTATCAGTTTTTCTAATTATTCTGTAATCTAATATTAAATCTTGAGACATATAATATTGAAAGTTATTGTAAACGAGTACCCCTAAATAAAAACGTCTTATATGGCCACCATGGTGAAAAGCGTGACAGAAAATGCCGTGTGTAGCCCCAGCCTAATACACGTAAATGGTCAAACTAAGTCCTAGCTGCTAGGAGGTAATTAGTATTGTATTATAATTATACAATTACACGAATATAAGATGTTTCCTCTGTATTTTATATGAGTGCTATTAGTGATATTTTATTATTATTTATTATTTAATTTAAAATTTACAATCTATATACAAGTTAATATAATAAGTAAATGTGTTGATGGTTACTAGACGTGAACACTTAAGGGAAGGGAGTGTCCAGTGACACTACTTCCAATCAGTGATATTATAGTTTAATAATTAGTTTATTTAAGTATAATGTTGAATATCACGTTGAAAGTTATTTTAAGGCCTATAATAAAATCTTGCTGATAACGGCTAAAGTGGTATAGTCGTTACCTTATATGCGTATAGCTATGCAGTTATTAGGAAATCACAATCATACAATGAAATAGATATAATGCGACGTATGATAATTTTATAGTATTGTAAGGCCCGTTTTACACGGGCCACTTTACGTGTCGCCACAGAAAAGACACAGTGGCGCCACATGAACTATATAGTTTTCACACGATAACCACACGATAGCCACACGTGGTTCTCGACGCACTAATCGAATCATTCATGACGCGCAAATAGTGTATGCCTATTGATGGGAGACTTAACTGTATATTAATTAATATATTATATATATTAATTAATATATTAATATATTAATTAACTGTCGAGAAGTTAATCTTGAAATGTTTAAAGGATGAACCCAATATCGACGGTTTTTTTTTCTTCTGCGTTCGCGAAGCACACGCAAAACTCGAACAACAAAATATGCGTATACGTTTTCATCCATCGTTATATCACCAGATTTTCTACTGCGTATACACTGACGAACTGTCATTGAGCATGCCATCAGCCGTCCTTTTTATGCTCCAGGGAATGTTCTAGAAATACTTCAATAAAGTATTCCAGAGTATTCTATTTCTCGAATTTTGGGGGGGCTTCTAGAAGATACTAGCTACTACTACTACGAATTGTGGTCGTTTGTGGTGTGGTCCGTATGAAATGAACATACTGTTTCAATGTATCACTAACTGTGGCGCCACAAACTGTGGAGCGATTTCTAGCGAGGACCGACCACATAAACGCGCCTGTGGCACCACAATTTTGTGGCGACACACCATGTGAAAGCATCAATTAAAAATAATGTATTTTTATTAGTGTCGCCACTGTGTCTTTTCTGTGGCGACACGTAAAGTGGCACGTGTGAAACGGGCTTAAGTCAGCTATTCATTATCTTGTGTAAAATTGTTTGAGATAATTGTTAGCTATTGGTTAAGTAAATAATGAGTAAACCAATAGCTAACAATTATCTCAATTAAGTAACAATTAAGCTAACAATTAAGTAAATAATGAGTATATAAATTATTACGGGTATCCGAAATTTTGTAAATCAGGTAATACCGGTAAAACCAGGTACCCAGGTAGTACCCGGATACTCGGGTATCAAGAGCACTAGTGTGAAGTTTAAATTCGATAATACCAACTACTCGTATTATGAGAAATAATAGTTGCACAAAGAAGGTCATAAGTCCATGGCATCGCGCAGGTTAATGGTTTTGTTCATTTGAATGCGGTGGAGTACCGAAGAAAGGGATGACTTATATTTGCGATAGAATTATCAAGTAGTGCTAGTTGAGAAATTCCCATGAAGCTAAACATTCGCAATGACTATGAAAATGTTCAAATAAGAATGCAAAACACAAGAACGTATTGTTATTAATAATTTATATGGCAGTGATGAAAGACCTACTTAAATATAAGGTATAACAATAACATACAAATTGAACTAAATTTCTAATCAAAACTTTTATAATTAAATCATATAACACATAACTTTATACTTCTAAAACGTTGGTTTTGGTACACCTTCTATGCAAGTTTGTTAATAATAAAAAAATATATGCATAAAGATTTTTAGCTGCAAGTTCTAAGTTCGGTTCGTTTAAGAGACACATGAGTAGTGCGTTGGTAAAGTACATACAGAAAGTTCCGGAGTTATGCTAAATATTGTTTTGTTAAATTTACTTTTAGACAGTTTGTATATATTTTGAATGTCCTTTAAAATTATTTTTCTCTACTCCTCGTCAGTGTATTTGTCTTTGTCGTTTTCTTTAACTATCAACCGATATGATATAAAATAAATCAATAATCATCGTTATGATTTATTTTAAAGTATTAAAACAACAACGTATAACTTATATACAGTATGTAATATAAGAAGCAGAATCCAATGGATAATATATTATATTTACTATCACGATAAAGCTAGGTTGATGATATTAAAAAAAAAAAAAAAATCACGACGCACGATGTTAAAGCATACTGCGAATAAATTGTCGATAGTATTAAAATATTGATAGTTTATAATACGAGTGTGTATAATTTTAACGGGAGACAAAGATCTAATTTTTTAACATCGGGGTCGTTCCATCATAACTAAAAAAATGATTAAACGCGTCTTATCGATTTGTAGCATACAAATATTTATGCTTACTGATCATATATATATAGTTATTAGAGTTCAAAAGTTGAAGATGTTAATACTTTCCAAGAATTAATTCAAAAACTTGTACTTACTTGTACAAAAAATACCATAAATATTTCCTACAAAATCGAATAAATTTCATTAATATGGTCGAATTAGTTGGTTATTTTATTCGTTGTTTCATCAATTGTCATTCGTTGCATGTAAACACATCTACAGAAAATGTAATTTACGATGACATACGATCATTTCAAACGCGGTTTGTTCAGAATCTGAATACGATGTTATACTCAGTACCGCTAATCATTTCAAAAAATTGAAACCCCAGTGGTCGCAGCGCACTCGACGCATAGACCCGGTATGCGGTAGACGGAATTTGTCATTCGAACAAAAGTATTTCAATAAAATTAAATATTATGATTTGGAATAAAATCACTCGATATTACGAAAACGAAAAAAATTCATCAACATCCACATTGCGTAAACTATACATCGGTCGCGGGATGAATACAGACGGATATCGTGAACTTTATCGGCAACGGACTATATTACACGATATAGGAAATATCGTGACGCGCGCATATTATACGTTCAAACTTAGGACGAAACTTCCGAAATTTATCGTCACTACGTAGTTATATTATTGCCCGGGATATAATATATATATAACACCGCAACATCGGGGCGCAAAAACTTGGCGCACGCAACCCTTTGTGTTCGCTCCGAGAACACGCGGACTGGGTGTGTATAGTTGCAGTTAATGCGAATATAAAGCTTATAATGGACGCGCGCGGCCAACACTTTGTGTACGTGTATGAGATGTACAGGGTGACGTCGTAGACCCGTGAAGGGTACACCGTTGTCGACCAGTTCTGGGGCTTTTGTTGTTCGAGTGAATTTTTCGGCTTCACACGAATTATGGTTCCCGTGATTTTTTTTTTTTTTTTATTCAAAAACAAATTATATTTACAATCTGTGTTTACATGTTGTACAATAAGTAAATTTGATGGTTTTTACAATGATGGTAAGGGGAAGTCGCCCATTAGCGGCACCTTAGAGGAAGGTTCCCGTGCTTACAATCGTCATCCGAATCGGTTACCGGAAAAGGCCATATGCAATGTAACACAATATTTACCATCGTATTGTATGGTAAAGGTGTGCACAGTGAAATAAATTAAATCAATAAAACTAGAATTCAAAAATCAAAGAATCATATTTGTATAAATATGTAAAATGAGAAACAAAGTTCAACAAAAAAAAAAAAAAACGAAATAAGAGTAGATTAGAATTTATAACTAATATATCTTGTACATTTTAAACTTATTGAAATGAAATGTCGAAGACAATTAAAAATTAATTTAAAAAAATGTAAATACATTAGACCTATTGGATATTTCGAAGGAAAAAAATATAACCTTTAACTATATCACACGTAACACATAATGTTATAATATGTATATATGTAGGCAGTCTTTTAAAATATCTTGGGAACAAAGTCGGATACAGCGGTTTATTCGACAGGAATAAATAAATTTAAACCACTACCGGTGAAAACGCAACCTTAACGTATCCGTGGTACTGCTGTCGGACGTGTGTACCGCGGGATTGATGCAATCTCTCTCGCTGGGTACCCTGTACGTTCTACACAAACGCATGCATAATGGCTGTGTATAACAGTGCTTCGACATCGCAGTTGGCAGTCTTATCAACATCAACGAAAGTGTGTGGGCAGTTGGCGGAGTTTCGCTTTCAGAAATGTGACGTGCGTACTAATCGTTAGCTGTAAAACGTCACAATTGCCGCTGGGGTATGTTTGGTTACGTTAATCACACCATTGCCGCCGCCGCCGCCGTGCCCACTCTAAACGGGGCGATTGCAGTGAATGACATAAAATTCCTGTAACACGTAAGCGCAGACATGAACTTACGCTATAATAACGATTACATATAACACGCGAACACTATAAGAGAGTGTCAGCTCTTGTTTGGTTACTTTGTTTGTCCAACAGGGATTTCAGTTAGAAATTGTTCCACCCCCTGGATTGTCTGTAGATCCATGAAAACTACTCTATTATGAAACTTTTTTCTTTATCAGTCGGTGTTACACAGAATAGATAATAGTATCGAGAATATTCTCTACTTTAAATATTATGATATGGATTTTTACTACCAACATAAACGCCTCGACTCATGTTCTGCACAGCGTGCTTTTGCAACGCTGCGTGCTAGATAGACATGATTTAACATTAACATGATATCCTCCTTGTGTACGTAGACATTTTATTTGTAAGAGGCTGGAAAATGTTTCATTATATAGTAGTTTTTATGGATCTTCAGAAAATCTAGGGAGTGGGCAAGTCACTTTCTATTCGTTCCTATGCTTGTGTAGGGGAAAAGTATCACGATATATAGTTGTACGCAATTGTGATATTAATTATTGTTATTATTATTATTCAATGTGTGTTCGATTATTTGAATACTCATATAAAAAAATGTACTTATCATAAAATCTATATACAAGCTAAAAACTGTATAATTGTTTAGGTTTCGTGAACAATATTATCCCAGATAACAAATTTATATTCTAAGAATCTTAATACAACATAATATATAATATTATGTTTTAAGTATTCCACAGTAGAAAAATAAATCTTAAGATAACCCCAATGAATTATTTGAGTGTTAAAAAGAAAAGACGAAAATCGTAATTCCATTACTACTCATGTTACTTATCATTTTTATTTTCGTGTAGATTTATTATCGCTGTTAAACGAAACACAATTACGCACATAATTAATTGAAAAATTCTAGGAACCAAAGACAAAAATCGAGTTATCGATCACCCAGTTAAACTGTACAACTTCTTCAATCTCATCGTCAGACTGTTCATTTCATTTTAATTAATATCTAAAATAGTCTTGATAATTTTTTCTTCACTCGGTTTTCCAGTGGTCCAAAGAACAACGTCAACCTCAACCAAATTGTATTATTATAGTCGGTATTATTAAAACGCTTCCCGAATTTAATTGATTTTTTTTCAAATATCTCTGACCATTTATTGTGTATTTTGAACCATTCCAAGCAAGTCTGTACTATGTCTTGATGTTATTATTTTGACAGAAGTGACATATACTAAAAAAACGAATTTTATTTAGTCTTTTGATTTATATATGGTCGACAGGGTAGACGAACAAAATTACTGCACTTAAGATACAGAACTATCTTAATACAATGTCTGAAATTGCTTTATTTGGAATATCGTTATACACGGTATCATAATAAGCGGATTTGATTGTACCTCTGAAGTTATTATATACACCCCTAACTGGGTGTCCATAAGCCTGGAATCAAAATGTTTTCCGGTAGAAACAAGCCGAATAAAACTAAAATAACTTTTGACACTGTTATATACAAATCACATTTTTAAATATTTAAATATAGCTTTTTATTTTATCATTAAATATATTTATATTTTCATTATAAACAAACGCCACGTGCCATTTAATATTTAGTGGGTAATATTTATTTTCGATTAATTGTACTCGGTGCACGATAGGAAAAAGAAGGAAATGCAAATATAAAAAAAAATATTTTCTTTTTAAAGCATATAAATATTTTCGATAATAGCATAAAGAGAGTAAGAATCTAAAACATTTTTTTTTTAATTTTTATCATTAGCTATAACAATGAATACGTTTATGCACGGTAAAAATAATTATGAAATGACACGGAAATAATTTTTTTTTTTAGTATATTATAACTACCTGTCTCGTTTTAGCATAAAGTGACGTTCGAGATTAATGGTTACAGAGTTATAGTAAACTTAAATAACATGTCGCACGGCATAATATCCTAGTATCATGAACGCAAAACGGTTAGTCACGATATGGACATGTGGTTTATATTATTTTCTCTAAAACAAGAGCTGTTTAGTTTATGAATTTAAAACTTTAATAAGCCCACTACTAAGCTTCTATAATCATATTCGTACAACTATTATGTGCATATATATATATATATATATATATGCACAGAATAATTTATAAATTTAAAATATTACGTTAAGTATTAAAAATTGTATTTTCCAGGTGGATTCTAATCGTTGAAACAGTGTTGTAACTAATACTCGATAAGGATAATAAGAATTTACTAAATTTAAATCTTATTATAAGTAATTATAACTTAAGCTTAATCGTCTATTTAAATCATAGGTTATAATCTAGCCAAATCCGAATAATAACCTTCTCAAGTTGCAAAAAATAATCAAGTCGAGGTACCAGTATTTAACATATGATATAAGTAATTTATTATTTCTACTTTAAGATTTACATGACTTTTTCAGAACACAATTTTCAATATTTTTTTTTTTTAATGTACATAAAGCCTTTATTATAATATTTAACAATATAATTGTGAATAGAGTATAATTTTGCTGATACCACTATATATTCCATCAAAATTGTTTTAGCTATTAACCGTAACCAAGTGACCGCAGTAGTCATCAAAAATAATAATCTAAGGTGTAGTATACATATATTTCTGCGTCATATAGCAAAAATATATTCTATCTAAACACATTTTTCCAATAATCTTGTCATTTCAATCATTTCGATTGAATTTGGTCATTATTATACTCCTTTACTCACTCCATAACATTGTTGAATACTTCTGTCGTGTAATTGATTATTGCTATTTATCTAATCAATCGTTTCTTAATTAAGCACCATGCTGCCGGACTCAGTTATACTATGTTGTATAGTATTATATAACTGCTTATCTAGGAGACTGAAATGTACGACTCTCGATGGCGAATACCCCAGTGTTGCGCTATCTCATACGAATAACTTTGCGAACAATATTGGGTTCGGTTAAAGTACAGAACTCGATTTCGCCAGAGCTTAACAAATCGCATGTAAACGGTTCGTACACAAATCAATCGCCCGAAACCATAATTGCGTTGGAAATATTTCCAGGGAACCATTTCCACTGTAATACAATATAGGTATGCAGTGCCTCAACTACAATTTTGAGGCCCCGGTTCAAAAATATTTTAGAGGCCCTTTTAGTTTTTACTATAGCATTGATGGGAATAGGGGGGGAAGCTTATCCACCAAATTTACCATTTAGCCCCCCCCCAATCAAAAAAAAAAAAAATATTAAAAATATTATACCTAAATTGTAATAGTTTGTCAATTATAGAAGAGGCTTTATTTTGATTAATTAAAAATACTAAGTTAGTCATTTTTTTCAACTAGTTAAAATTAAATTACTTTAATACAAAAACTAACTTTTAACCATGTAAGATTTTAATGAGTTAGATTAGATTATTTTACACATTAAATATTTAATAAAAAATTAAACCAGGTAGTTAAGTTACCAAGTTAATCGAATGAAAATTAATTAGTTAGTGCCCACTGCCCAGCTTTGAAAAAAGATGATTTTGTAAATAGGTAGATATTTTATAGCTGCACTTACTTGAATTAAATAAATATCTATTCAATGATCCATGATATTTTTTAATTTAATTTGTCTGTTGTCTTTTTGATGCACCACTTTTAAATGTTCTTGATGACATATTTTTTTTAAAAAAACCAAGAAAAATGACAAACAACGCCTCACGCTATGATAATATTATAATATGAATAATTCGAGAATTTGCTGATACTAGTAATACGTCTTACTGTTGCTGTAATCCAATATTGACAAATGTACTGCTGTTAGTGAGCTAAATTCTAAATATATCGATGAATGAAGGCCGGTTTACACTTATCAAAAACTTATCAAAGTAGCCACGTCCGTAACCACGGATCAGTGTAACTTTGATTCGAGCACTGACGACATTGTTTACACTGTCAAATTTTGTCTGTCCAAGTTAAATATAAAATAAATAAGTTTATCAGTCATTATATATCAGACTATTTGTCTAGCATGTTTGTTTTTATATTCAGATATCTTTGTATTCCACAGAACTTCATGACTTTCGTACAAATGAATAAATTTCATTATTTTGTCCTCAGACCATTTTTTTTCTGCTATTATAATATTATGTATGAGTAAAAAATTAAATTGAAAAAAAAAAATTATTACAAAAAAAATTATTGTATTAAACTTAATATATTTAATATTTCAAAGAACAAAACATTTTATATTAGCTATTATATTATATTAACTATTTGCTCAATTTACTGAAAACAAGACACATTAAAAATAAAATGTTCTCCCCACGTACGAGAATTTTGATACATGTCCGTGCCAGCACGGATCGGACAACACGACTTGTACGAGTTTGTCACACGTACTTGTGGTGTGTTTATATTATCAAAGTAGAATCCGTGCCACTAATTCGTGGTTCACGGACGTGGCTACTTTGATAAGTGTAAACCGGCCTTGATGCACAGGCCGCGGTGTGCAATATCAATGTATCATACAGTTATACAAATTACAATAACAATATTGATAACTCTGCCGTTATACTATTAATTCGTATAAAAATAGATTTATACCGGACTGTTAATAAGCAATATGCCTATTTATCACGGACGTATATACGTCCGTACTATTTATAAATATAAATACATAGCCATAGCCATTTATATACACGAAAATACAAAATTCAAAATGACTGAATTCTTATATTTGATTTTACAATTGTCTTATAATATTATGTATGGTAATGGTAGAATCCTAGCCCCCCTCCATATATACATTGTGAAGCCCTTCAGACGGTGCCTTGCACCGCCTGCACCTGCGGTAGTTGCGGCACTGTAGGTATGCAATCTATTCTGGTATAATATGCAGTGTTGTGAATGAAAACGTTCAAACAACTACATAAACAACAAATTAATTCACAGATTCTCGGAAGACTGTTTGTCTTTACTCTCGATGATCTACATTTACTAACCGCTCCTCGAAGTGCGCAGACGTTGAATACGAGACTTCCATCGAGGTTACGCCTATCGAGACTCGTACACTGGGTCGAAATGAGTTTTCGGTTCGGAATCATCGCAGGACATTGTTCGTGGACAAAAGCGACTTAGCGTATGCAAATCGAATATAAATTAATTTGATTCTGTTAAATCTATACCGCAGTGTTCGCTGGATATAACATATTATCAACACACGATGACACCCGAGTTACTAGATAGACATAATAATAGTAATAATATGTATTGTACACCGCAAGTGCTCCTATGGGAAATCAAGGTCGAATTTCGTTCGCCACAATTTATCAACTTGTCACACCCAATTAAGTGGCGCGGTAAATTGTAGTGTAAAACCATATAATAAAATATACCACTCTCTTTAATTTATGTACACACGAGTACAATAAGTGTTGGTCTTTTGCTGTTGAATTTAGATAAATCGTTAAATTACAATAAATCGCTCGAATCAATCTTGTAAATAAACAATAATTAACAATATTTATAGTTGTCGTACATATAAATCTATTAAAACATACATGATGGGCACAACCGTGAATTGAACTACTTTAATATCGCGGTGCCTTTGGCGCACACAAACATATTATTTCTGAGCGAATATGAAAACAGCACATCACGTATTGTATGATTTTTACGAACGTATTAAAAGTATAAAAAGTATTAATTAAAAAAAAAAAAAAATCCACTTTAAGACCAATTCATACGTATATTATTTACTGTGCTTGAAATCCAAAAAAATATGTAAAATAACTTAAAGGTTTAATAGTAATTGGTGTTTATTTTTACTATAATCCAAGTGGAAAAATGGTTGTATTGATTTCATCATGGCGTTTTAATATTTAGTCAACAATATTTTGGGCAGTATTGCATTACTTAACGTTACATACGACTGAAAATAAGACGTATTTGAAAAATTAAACAAACCATTGCGTATAACGCTATATGCAGTCCTGTATTTAATTTATTTTTACTTAATCTTCATAACAATTTCCACATGAAAACTATAGAACAGAAAGCTCAAATCTTCTATTTATGCTTTCATAAAAATATCCAGACCCATCCCAAACCTCTTATAAAAAGACCTCTCCATTCCTCAATTCAAGGAAATCCGATCTGCAGGTTGAAAAAGATATTGTGTGATTTATTATAAAACTAAATATTAGTATCAAATAGAGATGTTCCGGGTAGAACATTGATTTTAAACCGATTATCGAGTATTGGCCAAGTAAAAATTTCAATATAACATCGAGTTATGGGTAAGGACCGAGTAAAAATTCAGTGTTACGCCGGATACCAGCTGTCATGACATCGAATACTCGGCTATCAAGTAGTTACCGGATACTCAGAACACCTGTAATATCTAATACTATTCTAGGAAAAACAAAAATTTTAATAACTTTTCAAGAAACATTAATAGATGGCTACTTCATCAATCACTTTATGTATTTTGTATGCCTATTGTATAAACTTACTGTGCAGATAAACGTATTAATTGTTTACGTAAAACAAAGAAAAAATATATACTAAACGTATTTATGTCGTATTGTTGATGAAAATTTCGACTTTTTCAACAGTTTTTTAAACTAATATCAACATAAATATCGCTTGTAAATAATGCGTAAAAAAAGTACTCAAATTATATGGGAAACCCTAGAAAATAGTTCAAGAAAGGATCGTATATTTGCGTGTTTTAAATAAAATATTACGTTTAAAATCTCATTTCCATCAACACCACTAATAGTTATTATTATAATAATTAAAAATAATAACTTTTATAATATTACATATTTTCTATTCGATAACATTTTTTTTATGCCGGAACCATATACATGTACGTGCTGTTGTATTGCGTGTCTTGGAATTAATACTATTTTTATGTATTCATCAAAAAGTTTACGTGCGTAAATTCATGAACGGGTGGACACACATATTTTATATATTATCATATAAATGTAAATTTGTAAGATCTGAGTCGAATAAATACTCGTTATCGTGCCAAATAGCATCAAGGGTAGCCAATTCAATAGCTAATTAGTATTATTTATGGTCCTTTGTGATAGTTCGATCTTTGTTGAGTCTAAAGCAGGAATTTAATTTCGAATTTCTATTAGAAAATCGACACTTTTAAATATCAAACAACAACAATAATAAAACAGTTAGAACAGAGAAGGGTGTATCGTAGTGTTTAATGAAGTGAATGCATTTTATAGTGC
Organism: Sipha maydis; assembly: GCA_034509805.1. NCBI lineage: Eukaryota > Metazoa > Arthropoda > Insecta > Hemiptera > Aphididae > Sipha > Sipha maydis. Next base: position 50,359 of record JASXSY010000638.1, on the reverse strand, counting down.
ACCGTGTTTTGTAGGTAAACATATTTGAAAACTAATCTCGTGTGTTAATTAATTTTCAACTTTCCATACATTTTATTTTTGAATTTTTACAAAAAATTATTAATCAAATATTCTATATGTATTCTATGTTTTATAAGATAAAAAGCATAAGAAGAATTCGACCATTATTAACAATGATTTAATATAATATTTAACGATACGAGTATTCCGTAATTTAATTTAATTTATGTGTTGTTTTATGGTGTTCTCGACAAATAACAAGAAATTTAAAGTATAATAATCTCATGATATTGTCGATCGTCGACTTAATACTATATTCAAAGTAATTTAAAGAATAATCTGTGATTGAACGTAACTACGGAAAAAAAATAATGAAAAAAAATACTTTTTTTAATTAAAAAGCTAAGAAAGTAAACTCTATTAACTTTTTAGTAATATTTCGTGTTTAATTTAAAAATTATAACATTTATATTTATAAAAAGCATAGGTAGTAAAAAGAAAATTATACTACAAATTCTTTGTATCGTAAAAGGGTGAAATAAAATTTATATTTCAATTTAAATATTTAACATGTGACTTTGATGACTGCTAGAAATTGATTGTTTAAAGTTTCGAATCCATATTTTCTAAACTTAATTAATTAATATTTTTCTGCCGTCAATTGTTTTTGATATTCGTTCAAAGTTAAATGCAAAATTTACGCGTATACATAAGAATATTATATTATACAATTTTATGGATAAGTATTAAATATTCATCAAGTTTGTAACTTTTGTAATACTATGACGCATATACTCGTATGATTACGATTTTTCCGACCAAAAATGTGACAGTAGTGAATATATGGTTATCTAGTTCCACCACGTTACCTAGGAACCAATCCTATACACATCAATAACGCTCAATTATTTCCTTATTTCCTTCAATTTTTGACCGCATTGCTTCCGAGCAAAAAAAGAAAAGAGAAACCGATATCTTAGTATATTGTTTGAACAGTGGCCGTGGCTGTCTTCTGACAACTTTTTTTTTCGCAATAAGTTTTCATCAGTTTGACTTTGTAAAAACTGCGGTGTACCCACGTCGTTCACGAATAACATGGTTTTACCCTTTACGAGCACACCGTATTGCAGTGGCACGAAGATATGTCTCAAATGAGGTTTAGGTACTATTTGAAAATTAGTTTGCGTGGACGATATTTTTCGATTAAGTTAGGTTAAGAAAATTAATTTTGCCACGTACGGAAAAAGGGTTCTGCTGCACTGTAAACCGTTTAGATAATCAAATCAATTAGAATGTTTATTTTAGAGGATAGCATTGCATATAGGTTTTACAATGTGTTTGCAACAATATATTCCAGTCAGTTTCAAGAGACGGAACTCTAACTAAACTGGTGACTTTTTTTGTAATTATGTTTATGAAAAAGAAAAAGTGTGTTTTATGATTTGCTTTATTTTGTTCAACTTTTTTGGAATAATATGAAAAAAAAATACAATATAAAAAAGAACCGGATGGGTCTCGCTCTGCTGTACAGTTGGGGGTGGAATGTACCTCGTTTATAGGACAGGTCATTATTACAATGGATTTGTTAAATTTGAATGCAATGATAGATATCATTGTATACGAATAACGATTCTGAATGGAGTTAATATGTTTGTCTAGAATATAATACATTGTTATTTATAAATATTGTAAAAACGATAAATTTATTTTTCAATTAGGATGGGTTGGCAGTTGCATACAGCGACATAGTTTGTCAGTCTAGAATATTATACATTATATTATATTTTACATGTAATTTTATATCAATATTCACTGTTCAAACGCTTATAAAAAAAATTGTGCCTATGGATTTTAATAATTTTTGAATCACATTAAGAACTACTTCTGTGGAATCTTCTAATAAATTTTCAAATATTTTGTACGAGCCAAATTTTTTTTATCATCGAATATAAAAAAAAAAAAAAATGTAAAAAAATCGAATACTTCAAATGCTTATAAGTGCTTAAAAATATTAATAATAAATCATAATAATATTTTGAAAAAAATATGACATAAAGCAAATGCCAATCTTAACAGTTGGTAAAAGTTTTAAGTTTCTGCGACTTATATTTTTTGAATTATAACAAATATTAAAAATCGTTTGAGGATAAATCTTTATTTTATGCAATTTCGTAAATATTTAAATTTAAAACGGTCATAAAATGTTTTCCTTTAAGTCCGGTAGAAATTTTTTTAAAGATTTTTGAAGAGTAGATCATACATAACCTAGTGTTAAAATTTTGAACCTAAAGTATGAACAAAAAAAATTTTATGAATTTTTATCTACAAAATAACTTGCTGATTATCGTGATTTTTACACATTTTATACAAATTTGAGCATTAAGGGCTTATAAAAAAATTTGAATAAACCGATCACCGATATTTTTTAGTTACGATAAGTTTAACTTATTATAAACCTTGTATTAAATTATCAAGAGTTTTCGGTCAACCAATTAAATTTTATAGATGTTTGAAAACAAAAATTTTACAAAAATCGAAAATTTAAATTGTCTATAAATAAGTCAAAATATGTCAAAATACTTTGGAAACTTAACCATGTATAGAAAACGTCAACATAAAGATTTGGTGAAAATTTCAAGTTGTTCAGGTTTTTCGTTTTTGAGTTAGAGCATTTAAAAAAAATGTAATTTGTAAAAGCGCGATTTTGCATAAAATTTCTCGTTTTTTCGTAATTTTTTTATCGTTTTTTTCGATTGTTTTAAAAAGTATTGAAAAGTTGGATTTTAGACGACTAGCCAAAGTACCATCTGCATTCACTTTCCTTTCAGAAAAGTTGCTACATAAGCAAATCGAAATATTTTTACTGCCAAAAAAGGTGTCGTCAGACACAAAAAAAAAACAAAAAAAAAAATAAAATAAAAAAAAAAACACACATTATTGTAAAACCAATTGATTCCATCACTCCGTTCAGAATCTAAAATCTTTGTACGTATTACACAATAAATTATGACTACTTGAATTACTTAAATTCGTTATTGCATTGGTTTTTGAGTTCTATGATACGAGTGAAAACTTTGTTTCTTGTCCATGGTAGGTTGAATGCTTAATACATTTACTTTGAACACGGCCGTGAGCCCAACATCGACCCTAAGAAGTCTATGGACAACCTATTTGGAATCACTGGTCTTTAATGCTTGTACACAACAAAACACTGGCACAGTTTATACTCCAAGGGAAATAAAAGGTAAGAGAAATGTTAGAAAACGATGGATATCGTAGTTGAATAATTTCCGTGATCGATTTGATGTAACAACAAAGGAACTATTTCGTTCATCACCGAAAAGAGAAAAAACATTCAATATGATTTCCAACATCCGAAACGGATAGGAACTTCAAGAAGACGAATATTATTCGGGACTTGTGCTCCGGGAAACGAATTCCTTCGTTTGTGTTTTCGAGTTTACCGCAACGCGACGATCCGTCTACGTTCCGGGCTTGACACATATCGACGCAGGTAACCCCTTCACAGCCGATGTTTTTTTTTCATTATTGTTATTTTCGTTCTGTAATATTCCTACACGCATAAGCGTACGATAGATGCGTACCCACGTTTGATCGCTCGGCGTATACGGAAAATATATAGAAACCATCGCCTGAGGTGTACGTTTTATTATTATTATTTTTTGTGTTCTTTCGTTTACCGCGGCCCATATAGGTGCGCCGTAAAATAAAAAAATAATAAATAAAAACTCACGCACGCAATCTCTAAGCGAACACATTGATTTCTTCAACAGTTATTATTTTATCGCTAATTACTCTATTTTATGTTACTACGGAACGCAAGTGGACCGTTTGAAATTAACGCGTATAATTCGATTTTAACTACCACCGTTATCGAAACGCGCATGTTGAAAGAATCAACTGTATGCGAATCTTTTACCGGTATTATTCGTTTCGTTATTCGCGCCATGTTTTACATTACAAATGCCCTTACTGCAGTCGTTACGCCGCTGTTGCTTTGGTGATAATAAAGATTAAACTATGCGAATCGCGTATTTTTATCCGTAGCATTCGAACGGATTGTAGTGCGTTGCAGCGTGGGAGTAGGTGCACATGTATTTGACACCGACATAATTTTAGCACACAACGTGCGCCTACGCCGGGCGAGATAACAACGCACAAACACTGTTTATTATTATTATTATTATTATTATTAATACTATTATATTACAACACTTATTCATAGCGGTACGCGCAATCTACAGGGCACGGTCACACGGTGACGAGTGCCGCGGGACAAAAGGAGATTGATTTTTACACGTACGCTTTTGTGCGTTGCATGATGTATTATTGTGCGACATAATGTTTTTACCGTTCCGCCCGGAAATTGCACCGCTCGACGCGCGGCGCATCGAATTGCACACGCGCCCTTGGATTCCGCAACGTTTTGTACACAAAGACGGTTGCGTACGTATACCCGTTATGTTTTATTCTTGAAAATCCGTAATCGGATGTACGGTTCGGCGTTTTTACTGTTACTCTCAGCAATGTGGATGTGTATCGTTTTGACGAACGCTATAGATTATGTCTTTATAATTGAAAAACAGTTGTAAATCATAAGTTATTAAAAATCAATGTCGTTTAACTCGAGCTAACCAAAAAGTTGCACAAAATGAATGCAATTACTTTCTTCTAAACAATAACTGAAAATATTATCACTTAATCTTGAACAGCAGAATGATTAATTTTTATTTGATTCCCCCCCCCTTCTATTAGAACGTAAAATACAATGCTTTCGTAAACAATGAAAATTGATCGGATCAAAAGTTTCGATTTTTAACACTTGATAAATCACTCTGGATTAGTCCAACGTTAAATCAATGCAACGCTATATTTTAATATTCTCAAAATTACAGTAAATGCGTTAACGGGCGTAATTTAGTTATTACACCTCAGTTTTTCTTGACACGAGAACAACTACAATTACTGTGAAAAACGGAAAATTTCGCGTTTTTACATTTCCTGTCAATTGATATTTACTATCAGAAAATATGTGAGAGAAACATCACGCAATAAAACCGATACATTTCTCATACAGTTTGGGATCTAAAATACATGCTTAGTCGACTGCCCTTACATACGTCATCGACGAATGGTGTAGACCAAACGTGAGTACGGGTGTTATAATGGTTTTCGATACACACACACACACACACACACTCTTACGTATATATCTGCGCATTGCGCACCCCCTGAGATGCAAATAGTGATTTTAACTTGGGATCGTTCAAATTCCAACGACGGTACACCAACATTTACAAACACACTGTTTTTTAACCTTACTTTATATGTATATATATATATATAGTTAAATTAAGTTAGTGTCACGCGTTAACGGGATGCGCTTCTACAAATTGTTTCAGTCCCAGTCGTCGGGTTCTTACAGAGATCGTCGTCACAAACGGTACAAACCATTTTCACTGGAGTATACGACGTGCGGTGTTCCGTAACCGCAATGGTGTACACAATTTTAATGTACGTACGTATAATAATATACGATACGAAAACAGTGTATGAGTATTTTGTTAAAGTTTTAGACGCACCGTAGCTTCGTATGCGTAAAAGCATTCAATAAATCCGGACCATATTTTTCTGTACGGTTGGAATAACGAGAAAATCGGAATTTCGTGTTTTAAAAATATTTTGAAGTCCACTAGAGACAAATCTGGTTAAAAATTATATTCAATAGCAGCGATCAGTAGGTCTTGAGAAATAATATTATTAATGTAATAATACCTACTGTTTGTAAAAGTTTACACAACACATTCGTTTCCGCGAATATTGTCTAGTCACTTCTCATAATAAAGTAGTTTAAAAATTATTAAATATATCATGTATTTTGTTTGTTAAACTTATAATATTTTTATCATAACTTAAATTTGGTATCAAAAACGTATAATTGGTTTTGCCAACGTATTCTTACGTGCTAATCGATTTTGCCAATAGTAAGGCAGCTGGAACACAACAGAAAACTAATATAAAATTTATAAGTAAAAAAAATATCACCACATAACAAAAGTGTAATTTTATAAAATATTTAGCTTCATTAATTTAAGTGCATGTAGAAAAACAACATTAATTTTAAATCATATAATTTTATTTTTGTTATTATTATTTCAAACTAGTTGTACTCTATAATTTTTCATATACAAAGTTATTATTTTAAAATAATTGTATTATGTATTTCATATAGTTATTAATAATAATATTATTGTGTTTACCTTCAATAACGAAAAACCTGTTGTCTGTTGATGACGATCTGCTGTTTTGGAAAATATTGTTATACCTATTTAATATAAAATAAACATATACCTAATATCAATGTTTAGAAAAAACGTAGTCGTTTCTCGCGTTCACGTTCATATTTAATGAATGACACGCAAACATTATCGTTTTTTTTCAAATGGAACACGAACGTGAACGATGTTTATATTTTTAATAAATTTGAACGAATTTTATGTATTTTAAATTTCCTTACCAATTTAAAAATGTATGTATAATAATGAATATTGATTGTTATATGATTAAGTATACATTTTAAAAATAAAGTAAAATATATTTAATTTTTGTAACGTCCTTTTGATCTATAATATAGATAGGAGATTATAAGTATAAAATAAAAAAAATAAATGTATATGTACGTTCTAATGAATGCGTTAATTTTTTAAAGAATTTTAATATGATCGTGCTGACTTAAAAAATATGAACATGTACGTGGATGAGTTCAATTTCTTATGCATAAAAATGTGTAACTTATAATAATATATTTATCATTTATTCATTCATATTTTTCATTCGTAATGAACGGTATCGTTTTAAATTAAAAAAGAAAAAAAAATTTTAAACTTGTTACCATATTAAATCTGATTTTATTACCTTTACTTATAAAGACATGATTCTTATGAAATATATACCTTATGATGACAAGAAAAAAAATGTGTTTTCTGAAAGTCCCATCTACTTAAATTATTCATCTATCAAAAGAGAAAGCTCACAAAAAGTTTCAAGTAAAAGTTTTAAAATTTACTGGTTACCCAACTTGTTTAAAAATATAATACATATTTTACTTATACAGTCGATAGTGTATAAATACAAAAAATATATACAGTTAATGATAATAAAAAAGTCATAAATTATTATAATTATATAAAAAATTATCTATTTACAACATTTCAATAATTTATTGTTGATTTATTTGGATTTCGATACTTCTGTCTTTGTTCTTCAACTACTTGCAACAAAAATTGCTTTTGCTCTTTTTGGTTGTTCAGTATCTCATTGAAATCGAATTAACGAAATTCCACGTTCATCAGCATCGTTCACTACTTTTAAATTTTGAACTCTTTTACGACTCTCAACGAAATTATTATTATTTTCCTAAGTACTTAGATGCTGATTTAAAAAATATTAAGGTATATCTAAGGTTTTAAATAGTTTGAGGGTATTTTTAGAAACAAAATCGCACAATTGTAATGTTTGAACTGCAGTCATCTTAACAGTAATACGTCGTAGAAGGATGTAAGCTCCTTTTTTCAATAATCATTTTTCCTATATTTACTTTTATTTCAGAAGACACTCTGCCGTCAAAAAAAGCTAATTCAATAATTGATTGTGTACCATAAATGTCTTGAGAAGCTCTTGGTGGTGGCATTGACTATAACTTTATTTATTTTTTTTTTTTGTAACCATCGAGTTTTTTTAAAATACTTAAATAATTATAAGGAGCTTATTCTCCTCAAAAATAAGTATACTAATACATTATGTAAACTTGTACAATAAAAACGTTGAAGTCACGAAGTGCAGATAATTCTCGAGCAGCTATTTTGAATTGCGATCGAAACCAGTAAATTTTCAAGCTATAAATTAATTTGGTCATCCATCTAGTTCGATGTAAAGCTGCAGATGTACGAATGTTAAGATCTAGAGCACTTTCATTTCCTAAAAGTATAAGAGAAAGTTGCAACAATTTTTTGTAATCATCTCTAGGCTAAAAACAAACGGGTCTTTGATAAACTTGAATAGGAAATTTGTGGTTCTAACTCATTAGTGACTTTATCGTATGTCATTCCGCTTTCGTATTTTATTTACCTCGATTTAATTCCAGTTAGCTGAAAATCTTTGAAACATCGGGATATTGGGACCGCTTGAAGCTCATATCAACGTATTAAACACTTTCTCAATGAGTTCCAATATGGGGTGTCGACATGCTCAACTGAGGAGGTCTATTTTTATTTATTTTTTCTAGAAGTATACATGCGCCGGTGTTTCTTCATGACAACTGCAGTTGTCTGGACTTCTTCCGTTCTATTTGGAATTTTCAGAATACCAAGTAATTTCATAATATAAGATGATACTATAACTGCTAGGTGATCAACTTTGTTTCTTGAAGTTAAAGCTGAGAGTAATTTTCCGTCTCAATGAACTGTCAATGGAATAATTATAGTCAATATTGATAACTATTATAAATATATTTTTGTAATGCAGTTCATTATGGATTAAAAAGCATAAAGTTATCTCCACTCCTTAATTATTGTAAAATGTACATAATCATGTCAAACTCTCGATTGTCAGATACGTACAAATAGTATATTGTTACGAATCCCTGATTCTGTATATTCTGTAGAATAAGATATGGTATGTTGTATGTTTAAAGTTTATATTTTTTATAAACAACCGTCGATCAAAAAGAAAGTGCTGTACAAATCTTATTGATCAGTCGGTTGGACAGCTTACGATATAATAACGTGAGTGGGCAGTCTTGATAAAACCACCCAGCATTTACGTTGTCAGAACCTTTACAGATCATTGAACAATTGTATTCCAGTTTTATTTTACATTATAATATGGTTAACATAAATTTTAATCGTCTAGTGTTGTGATTTAAATTTAGATATTTGAAGTGTTCTTATCAACATGTAATGAAGTAGACTCGAAATTTGATCTGGGAGATAGTGACATACTTTAGTATATTTTGCATAAACGATTTTATTTGCAAATTACGAATTTAATCTCGTCAATATTGTAAAAAATAAAAAAATAAAATTTTGAAAATAAATCTTATAAGTGTACATGTTTTGTTTGAATGTATTATTATGCATAACCTACAGTTATTGCATACAAGGGAATATTTTGATAAAGCTATTTATATTTCAAATAATAGGAAATTACATTTAGCTTTGTTTATTTGTGTTAAGTACCATTTATAAAACTAGCCTATTTGAGATTCTATGTTATGCATAGTTTTATGTGCTCAAAATAAGGATCAGTATAGTTGTATTTGAACAGAACTAAAGGTACTTAATTCGGATCAAAAGATCAAAATACAACTATATTGCATGTACATACTGAATATTATAAACCGTCAATGTGGAAACAAAACTTTGTTCATTATAATATTTCAGTAGCGTTCGGTAAGCTCATAAATATTGGAACATGTAGAATAGTATAGTAACAATACAAATAATTATAAAAAAAAATAAAATAAAAAAATGACAGTTTAATCATATTTGAAAAAAGTAAAAATCAACAACTAGATAACCGAAATGAGTATATTTAAATATTTTTTTCAGAAGTTTCAATTTATTATTTCATTAGAGTTTTGCATCTTCTTTTTTTATTATTTATGCACTATCGAACATTTTAAAGTATATTTAAATAATAATCTGTATTAAAAAATGTCCGATCGATTGGTGAGATTAAATAAAGCATTTTTTAATTCTTCACTTTATAAAATCATATAACTACATTTCAGATGGTTTGTGTAGAGTTAAAAATAAATTACGTATTATATTTTAAGAAATTATTTTTTATTTCACAAATTTTGTTGTATTTCAATCAAATTACATTATATTCGATTAATATAGTTTATTTATAATAACATGGTTTTGTGATTTATAGCTAATAATATTATTATTACGGTTCGCATAGATATTTTTGAATTTTTTTATTAGATTCACAAAACGTGTAGGTATCATATCTTCACAAACTCAAATGAGTAAATACAAACGTGAGTTTTATTTTTATAGAAAACAATGAAATAAATCGTAAATTTTACTAAATTCTTGGATATACATAATTATAAATTTTACACTTTATACAAATACACATATACACATATAAATTTAATTGATATGAGTAAAAGATGGGAAAGTCTGCAATTAATTTATAATTATTTCATTATAATTAAAATTATTAACTCGGGTAGGTTACTTTATACATATTGTATTTATTTTTTGTTTCCTTAACATTGTTTTATATTGAAGTTTTATAAATACAAATCATAAGTTCTTATCAATATAGAATGATGGACGTTTGCATTATTGTTATGATAGTCATTATCAGGGCCCAGAAGTTCTAGCAAATGCAAATTTTTCTTGGTTCGTTCTAGAACATCCAAATTAAGATACAAGTATGTTTCACACTTCTCTGATTTCATACACGAAATTTTATTTTGCTATTTTTTGCATATTTACGGTTTTTACCGCTATTTTGCTAATTTAAGGTTTTAAGTGCTATTTTTGGCAATATTTTCACATAAATACATATTATGGGAGCAATTTTGCTAATTTGGAGTTTTAAATGCTGTTTATGGGCATATTTTTAGATAATAAAGGAAATAAACACATATTTTTGAAAAAATAAATTACCTACTAAACAGCAGTCTACGAATATGTGAACGAAAGCAAATTGTTTCATTATAAAATGGTACTCATCCAAAATAAACAGTCTTAGACCGCTGTTATCGGCGATTAAATCGGTCAATTCCATTTGTTTCCAATAAATTGTTTATTTTTAAAATCGTGCCAGTCACTGTCACAGTCGGACTATCGCATTATCATAGGATTTGTTGTATTATTATGCTGTCGTTTTAACTATGTGCTAATGACTGAACACGGTAATTTTATTATAACGTTCCGTCATCATTTAGATATGTCACGTGTTTCATTGATCGTGAACTGTTGTACTTACTCTCAAATAGTACCTATATTTCTTACATACCTACCACCATATTCTATGAAATACATTAAAAATCTGCAAAATTAAAAAATCAAATACTTCATGTTTAAAAAAATCTACAAATTAAATACCTATATCTTAAATTTCATGTTTAAAAAAATTTGTTGAAAATTTTATTTTGCATATTTTCCAATTTTTAGTGCTATTTATAGCGCTTATAATAATATTTTTATGTGCATTTTTAAGCGCTAAAAATTAATTTTTTTAGTGCTATAACTTCCGAGCCCTGGTCATTATATTTGGATATATATATATATATATATATATTTGGTATATATTTGGATAATACAAATATGTAACACAATCATAGCGTATCTTCAAAATCCTATGGTTATGATTGAGGAAAGAAAGGAGAGAGTTACTAAATAGAGGATACAAAAATTAAATGACTAGTGATTACGGAATAATTATGTTTATAAATTAAAGAATTAACACAAACAATGATGTATATTACTGTTAGTAATGAATAAAAAATTGTAAAGATAAACATATACGTACCTTATATGTATCTGGTTCCACAAAAGAAACGAAATCACAAATTAACGCATACAAATAACTTGAATGTTCTTCTCTGTTGTGTTAATCGATTTCAATCACAATTCAATTTTACACAACAAATGTTTTTAAGACCGACGAAATTGATAAGGTCGTTCATTACCAAGATCGTTAAAAACCGAAAAACAGTAACCGGCGCGAGAAAAAAACGCTTTATTTCCTTTAAATCTGGAAATTATAACTATATTTATCGATCTGCAGGTACGCGAACAGGTCCGCGACATCGTACGTTATATTAAAATAAATCACGAGTTCGGCGCAGGGGACGTCGTAACTCGTGCGAGAGATATATGTGTACAAACCCTAGTTTTTTCGGCTGTACACAGATATTATAAGCCATAAATATATATGTAGGGAAAAGGCGTCACGTCGACGCGAAGATGCCGACAGCCATATATTAAACGATAAAACAGGTATATGGGTTGAACGAACGTGTAGGTTGTTTTCACTGTCACAACAACCTGTTGGCGTAAGACGCCGCATTTATCATTTTATTCGTTTTGTTCTTCGTTTTAATGCGCCGGCCGTGGACTTTTTCGTGCACATCGAAAACCAGCCAATACCGACAGAAACCGTGTTCTCGTTTGGATGACGTGTGCGCCGTAGAATGGGGTGATGTTAGGTTAGGTGGTAGGGCTGCGAGGGTAAAACTGTTTTTCCGACAGGGACATAATCGTATTTGTCAGTTGCAACGGAATACGGAGGAGGAGGGGAAGGAGAAGAAGAAATTGAAACGTTACGTTACCAATGAAATGCACCCGCACCCGTGGATTGTCGACGGGCACAGAAAATTAATTACATCGTAGAATTAAAGGCAGACAGAGAAAGAGAAACATATATAGATGCAATAAGATTTATAAATACTCCTTCACATCCGAGACAGTGCGCACACTGTTCCTGAATGTCAAATAAATATTTAAACTATTTTTGCCTCTTTTAACCGCCTAAAATGGTTCGAACATATTTCTAAGACTTCTTTAATTGGCGTTATTTTAGTATATTTTATTATTAAATTCGAGTAAAATCATAATTTTACACTTTATTTCTGTGTGGCGAAAAAATGTACGAATGCGTGATTGACGTATTTAGTATAAGTTATATAAGTTAACATTTTGCTTCGTGTCGGAAATACATTGTGATCACGGTTAGTGGAAACACTCAATAACTATGTGCAAGCTTCATATATTTCAATTCTGCTTTTTTGACAAACTAATAAATATTATTATACACGTTTTATTATAAGTAATAACAGAAATTTACCCAGGAGCGCGGATTTATATTATCTTAAAACAGCTTTGATGAATGTATAATCTTAGAAATTTGAATATAAACTTATAGATTATGCTTTTCTGCTTATATATTCTTGAAAAAAATTAATAAAATATGTAAAAATATGCTTTTATATCAAATTTTTTTTGATACTAAACCATATACTAATATGTCAAAAAAATAAACAAATAAATAAAACAATAATTAACATAACATATTTTTTTAAATTTTTTTTCACTTTATTCTTAATATATAAATAAATAAATAAATAATAAACAAATAGTTTTTATATATATAAAAATAAGTGAATAAAAACATAAGTTGGAGAATTATTATTTGTAAAATACGATAGGTTTTGAGATAAAAATGTATCATCAGGTATATACAAAATTAATAAAATTGCGACAGAATATAAAAAAATAATTCACAATTTAAATATTTATTTATTAATTTATTAATTTACGAGTATTATTCCTTTAATACATTTTTTATTTTTTTATTATTATTTATTTTTAATGATAAAATTATTAACGAAATAACGAAAGGAAATATAATAAATCTAGTAACAAAATTTTGCTAAAATAAATTAGTATTAATTTTTTAAATTGTACCACCTTAATGATAGTGTAATAGGAGGTGCATAGAAGCACAAAAGTTTTAAGGAATAATTGGTGAACACGAACCTAACCTTTGTCATTTTTATGTAAACCACCTTGCTGCCGAAGCAAGCCTAACAGGTAATTTGTCATTAGGCACGCAACGGTCATCTAGTTAGTTTTGTTGTCCATGTTATAAGTCCGTGGTGGTAACAAAATATTATTAATTATTCGGGAGGCATCTTATCGCAATAATTTATATGTACATAATTTTTTAATTCATGGAAATATTTAAATACGTATATTTTTTATTAGTAAAATATGCAAGAATATGATTTTACATGAAAATATTAACATCAAAATATGCACTTGAATACAAAATAAAATTGTGTATTATAACTCGTATCTTACTCCCGTGGTTTTGCGAATCATACATTTTTTAAAAACATATTTTTACGTAAAAATCCGTGCTCTGTTTATAACACTTGTGCACGTAAAATTGTATTGAATTCAATAATCGTGTACGCGAAGACAACAATTACAAGGCTGATGACCCAGATTTCGAAGCCTTTTACTGAATAATAATAATAAAAAAAATTGCAAGTTAAGTAGAATTAAATGTTCTAGTTAAACACTCAGTTTTAACGTCGACGTATCTCGTTCAGATACCTACTATTGTATATTTTTCTCGAATAAGAAATATAGTTTTAAAAACTAAACGAAAGTAAAATGACAAACTACAAAATTTGAATTTATTTTAAGCACATTTCGAAAGTGGTTTTTTATTATTATTCATATAATACTGAAGTGTTACGAACATTTTTAATAAAATGGTATCAACTCATTGAAGACATATATTAAAATGATAAATTACTCACGAGGGAATATAAAACGAATATGTTAGGATGGTCGACGTGTAGTGACGAAACACAAAATAATAACTGTACTAGTTGTTATAAGAGCAATACAGAAATAATGGTATGATCATACGTAAGTCGTAGTGCGTCGGCGTATTAAACAACATGCAATTATAATTACTAATCGTTTAAAAATATACGTATACATTAGAGCTCTGCACGGTCCAGTCTAGAATGGTCCGGATCGGACCGGGGTCCGGTCTTTTTCGGTATTTGCGTATTGTAATTTTATGTGGTTCGGTCCGGTTCGTTCCCTTCCTCTAAAAAAAAAAATTGTCCGGTTTGGTCAGTCTTCAATTCAAATTTGGTCTCGTTCAGTCCCAGTGACGCCGATGTCCATGTTAAGGTCGGACCGTGGTCCGACCTCTTTTTTGAAAAATATGGCTGGTACCTGTATATGGTAACCTGGTACCTGGTATGTGGCTGGTATCTCAAAATGTGGCTAGTAGGCTACATTATACTCACATCATAATTGTGTTATAAGTAAATGTATAGTGTTATGAAAAACTTAAGATATTGAGGCCGCGAAGTTTTGAAATTGCCCGACCACATTTTACAAACTTCGGCGCCACTGTTCGGTCCGGTCCCGTGATCTTAACTTTATATAATTTTATATATTTATATGACGTGGTAAAATAAAAAATAACTTCATAATATTATATTATTTTAATTTAGATTATAACGTTTTGGGATATAAGAATAGCTCATCACGTTTTGATAATAATTATTATAGTTTTGTTGTTGACATAATATTCACCCATTATATAGATCTATAAATATAATGCAGGGACACGAGATAATGAAATTAACCGCATTGTGTTTTCAGTATTATTTCCAAATGTATACATTATGATTAGTTATTAATTATTATACGTCAAGCCATCGTGAGTGTTAGTCGTCGGAAAAAAAACTTACACCTATCCACACTGCAGACTCTACACACTATTCAGCTGATACTAGTACAAGTTATTTAATCGTCTAATAAATTCTATACAGTATAATAATTGTGTCAAGTGCTTTTAAATAATACGTAATTATTAGGTACGTGATATAAAAGTAGTAATGAATAATAGTCAGTGGCGCAACCGGAGGGGGGACCCAGAGTTTCAATTTTACTTTATCGGGTGGTCCGGTCAGGTCCGGTCCTGGTTTTTGTTAAATGTATCAGTCCGGTCCGGTCTGGTCTTGTTATTTGTTAAAATTTATCGGTCCATTCCGGTCTAGATTTTATTTTATTTTATCGGTCTGTTCCGGTCCTGGTCTTTGTTAAAATGTATCAGTCCAGTCCGGTCTATAAAAAAAAGGACCGTGCAGAGCTCTAGTATACGTTGAATTTCTATCAGAGAGCGGTCGAAAACATTTAATTTGTTACTATCGGCTATAATTTCTGTGCAATAAGATCTAATCTATTGACTTCAATACGTTTTAGTATACGATAGGTTTTTTTTGTTTTATGGAACGCGAGTGGTTTACTGTTTTGTAACGAATACACATAGTAATGAGTCAATACGAACAGAATATTTCAATTCGCATTCTTCCAGAATTATATTCTAATATCTCGGTACGACAAGAAATAATAATTTATCGGCAGTGTAAGCGCTGACTTCGTGTTTATTTGATATTCGGCCATTTTCTTCCTTTTATTTTTGTTATCCGCGTTCAGCAATGTAACCCGTAAGTAACCGAACATTTAAGAAATGGAACTACGAATATTTTTCGGGACAGCGAGTAAGATTAGTGGCGTGTTACACGTGTATTGTCACGCGGCCGCGTGTAGTTGGCCTCGCGTAACCGAGGTTCGCGTTCACGGAAAAATGTCATAAGATATTTTCATTGCAATATACCGCATGTATAAAACGAACTTTCTTTTCGTATGACAAGTCAAACGTTTTCAAATCGTCCCGTAATAGGTCGCGATGACTGTTCAAGAAGTTGTGCAACGCGTTGAAACGTGTAATCGCATGACGAATTTATCGTTATTTTCTCCTTTCAACTCTTCTCGTGTGCGCACAGCGAACTTAGGACAAGACTCCGCACAGTCTCTTCCCCTCCGTCCGCGCGATTGTCACGTCTACGTACATTTGCTTATTAAATATTGCACGGTTGTACATTTTATTTTTCATCGTGGCGACAGTGAAGCGAACGAGAAAAAAAAACGAATAAATAAACAACGGCAGTAGGAAGGGTAGGGCGAGAGAACTATCCTTAAGGATGGCGCACGCTTGAGTATGAAAATCGTGTATGATCGGCGGAAAAACCAAAAACGGTATAGAATCGAATACAGATTTAATATGTTTTTTCCTCGGTTTCGCGTCACTTTTCGCTTCCGGCTTGGATTCTGTCCAATCACTGTACGTGACTGCTGCAATATTGCTGTGTAGCAACGCTTGTACACACCGAAACGTTCTTCCACAGCTCCTGGGCCCCGTACATGGCAGCTGTACAACGAACTTTACGACGCATAATTTTCGATTGTTGAATTATATTCAGATGCTGTCACTTTTTACTACCAATCATCGTCGTCGGGATATGCGCGTGCATTAATAAACCTTTTTTGAAAATAACTAGATACCTAAATGGTATTTGTAAAACGATGCGTGCCTAATAAACCTCATAAAAATTATTTACTACCTACTCGGTTACTTTTGTAAATACGTTAAATTATCGTTTGGGATACTGTTTTCCGTATTGGTGTCTGGACGTTTCCTGCACCAACTGATGTACAATTACCGTCGATGAAGACTGAGGTTCGTAATCGCAGACGGGTATTAGAGTACTCAATCAGTTTATTTTTAAATATGCTAGTATTTTTCACCAATATCTGTGTATTTACACCGTCGGTGACCGTGTTTATTTTTCCGTCGCATGTATAGTAAATACCCGACATTTGAGTAAATTAATGGATAGTAGGAAAAATGTTAAAATACAAGCGCTTGTGTACATTGTATACAAGCACTCGGTTTGTATCCGTGTACTTTTAGATTTTCCATACACAACTCAATTTAAAAACATAAAAACATCGGTGTCTGTGTTACAGAGATATTTCTATTCATCCATAAAAAATTATCTCCTGGAACAAAACCTAAACGCATACCACGTTATTACAGCAACCAGGCTAAGAGCGAATCGATATGTCCAGCGACGGTTATAATCCATTGTCACGATCCGTTATATAATACAGTATACAATAATATTTTCTTTGAGTTAGAATATTAATTTTTTCCACCCTATGTAAAGCTTACAACGAAATAGTTTCCGCACTGCTACCGTAGATCATCCGGCTTTCGGAAAATACCCACATGCTGCGGCTACTGAAGGTTTATGTAAAATATAAATTGCTATTATAGTTTTACACGTCTCGTCCAAGTAATCCTCTCGATGAATACGTAACCAACACATTTCCTGGGTGTATGTATGATATTTTAAGTTTTAATTGCATCACAACCACGAGATTTCCGGGGATGCGATTATGTCGAAAAACGAAAATACTCTTTGAAAGCACAACAGAAATTTTATTGCATAAGAGTTTCATATTTTTACACGATCTTAGGCAATGCGTGTTATGGATGATATCTTGCAAAAAAAGCAAAACATTTTTGTTTAAAAATATAATTATTCATAATTGTTATGAAATAAAATTCTTGTTTAGTTTGAACGATATTCAATCGTTATTTTTGATTCGGTCGTCTTCAGAACCAGTTATAACCATGCGCACTGTTGTTTTTAATTTTTGTTTTTTTTATTAAGCAACAAAACAGTTAAATTTTGAATGATAATTTATTATTTGATAATTGTAATAATAATATTAAAACAATGGATTAGCCGGATGGGGAGTGTCTAATTCTCATAGAAATATACCAAGTTCAAATTCAAAAAGGGGTTCGCTACAGTAAAAAGGTTGAGAAACACTGTACGCTTTCAAAGTATATATTTTTATATGATATATGATATTATTTCAGTATTGCGATGAAGAAAAAAAAATTCAGATAATGAATAATTTAATTATGAAGATATACTTATAGATTACTCCGTAAACATTACCGATATAAAACTAGTAAATCGGAATTACGGATAGGTACGCAAATAAGCATGTCCTCAGTCGTAATCACAGCGTTATGCGTTACGTGAGTGTTATTCGTTATACTTTCATATTTTCTTAAAATAATTGTATATTAATAGGAACTATACCGAGTATGGGCAAATTATTAATTAAAAAAATCTCAACTTCGGTTAATACAAGCATCGATTGTTCTACCAATTCACCGTTACCGTCTTCATCACAAACTTGTTTTTTATGTAATAAAATTAAAAGTTTTGATACAACAACAGTAAAGCGCCGTAAGTATAAAGAAAACTATTTAAATTTCGGATTTAGGTTTACTGGTGATGAAAATAATCAAATACCTTAGTATATTGTACGCGGCGTAACTTTTTCAAACGAGTCAATGGTACCAAATAAATTAAAAAAATGTTTAAAATAAACCATAGTTATGTAAGTAAAAAAAGTTTTCAATATTTTATGCATTTATTTTCATCACAAAAAAAAAATCGACATTTACGGAAAAAGTTTAAAAATATCTGAGAAATCTCTTTTATGTTCTTTTAAAATCTCTCAGTTAATAGCAAAGAAAAAAAACACACATACCATCGGAGAAGACTAAGCTAACTAGCTCATAAAGAAATTTTTGATATTATGTTTGGTAAAGTAGCAGCTGAACAAATTTCAATCGTACCGTTGTCGAATGATACTGTGCGTCGGAAAAAATTAACAATGTCAGAAGATATTGTAAAAATGTAAATGAGATATTACAAAAGTATAAAGAGTTTGTATTACAACTTGATGAAAGTACCGGCGTTTTTGGTAAAGTTCAACTAATTTCTTTTATACGATTTGTCAGTGAAAATGAAATAATTGAACAATTTTTATTTTACCACTAATTACAAACAATTAAAACAGGAGTAAATATTTTGAATGCTGTTAATAATTTTTTTCGAAGAAAATAGTATGGTATGATCGAATAGAATTCCAATTTGCTCAGATGATGCAGCGGCAATGACTGGTCTATTTAAAAGATTTCTTACTCTTGCAAAAATTAACAATTCTAATTTAATTACAATTATTTATTTATTTTTTTTTGCACCTTGAAGCTCTAATGATAAAAAGTTCGGTTGGATGAGAATAAGGTAATGTGCTCAAAACTGTGATTGAAATTATAAGCTAGATAAAAAAATGACCAGTAAAGTGTAGAAAATTTGAAGAATTATGTATAGATATAGGTACACAACACACTAATTTGATGTTTATACTGAAATACGTTGGCTTTCAAGAGGTAACATATTAAATCGAATATTAGAACTTTAAGAACAATTACAATTTTTTTTGAATCTGAAAAAATAAAAAAATCATGCAAATAAAATTACATACGTAACCCCGACCCCCCCACATTGGAATGATACATATATACACGTGTCTCCAGCCCCCCATATTGTTTTTGATACTATGCCTAAATAAAAATCATGCAAATTACAAAAGTTGTCATGCAAATACATGCTAATCACATGCTAAATATTGGCACAAAAAAAATAAATATTTTTCCAATGTTAGGGGGGTGGGGTTTACGTACGTAATAAAATTGATGATGAAATATGGTGTGCTAAATTAAATTACCTTACTGACATTTTTCGAAAGCTGAATATTTTAAATTCGAGTATGCAAAGTCGTAAAGAAAATATAATTTTTACAAGCCATAGAATTGAATGTTTAAAAATAAAAATTTAAATTATGGTTATCATCCACAAAAAATGATAATTTTTCATGTTTTTCTTTTGTTGAAGAATCAATAATGTATTTAAAAGTGGATCATCAAAAAATGGAATTAAATAATATAATATGCGACTTTTGTTGACTCTTTCTCGAAGTTTAAAGAGTTATATTCCATCACTTTAGACGACTGATATACAGTGGGTAGTTTCATTATATGATCCATGTGGAAAAGAAAATACTAAAAATGAAAACTTCACTTCTTTGGAAAAAGAAAATTTAACAGAAATATCATCAAATACAACGTTAAAATCTAAATTTTATGAGTCTGAAAATGATTAATTTTGGATTTTTTTGCAAAATGAACTTGCCGGAGTGAACTAAAAAGCATGGTAAATTTTGCTTCCTTTTCAATATCGTATATGTGCAAATCAGTATTTTTAATATTAGAAATAACAAAAACTAAAAAAAGTTCTTTGCTAAAGGTATTGAATGTGAATTACGCAGAAGTTTGTGAACCATTCGCCTACGAATCGAAGACCTGTGTCCAGTTCGTCAATCACAAGTATCGCACTAATTTATTTTATAAAGTTATACTGTTTTTTTATAAAACTTTATTTTAATACTTTCTTTAAATTGTTTAAATTTTAATGACATACATTTATTTTTTTTTTTTTAAATAAAATGTTACATAAATGTATTAATTTATAAAGGTTTCTCGTTTTTAATTTTTCAAAAATCCATTATTTATTTTAAGCGTGTTACTAATTTTATGGATCTAAATTAGAGTGTCGTCATAAAAAAAAAAAAAATTGATATAATATTTACTATAGTATTTTTAAAATTACTCTTGAATGTGTCAATTAATTGTTGGGTATTTTTGAATTCCTTGCTATGTTATCTATGCTTTACTACCTACCTCAATTTTTATAATTCCATCTCAATGTATTAACATTTGAATTATATATATATATATGACATTTTCACATACAATTTGCTAAGAAAAAAAAAAAAGAAAAAGATTGTTTTATCGTAGATAATTAATATAAATATAATTAACATAGATAAATAATCCAAATATGTATTCAAAATTGACTTAAGTATATCTCACTGAAAATAGGAAATGAAGCCGTAAGCTGTATTTTCAACCGACAAACGACCATGTTCCAGCCACCTTTACCTAAAACATCGTAGTTTATTCGGTGTTCGTGATGATATCGAGAGATTTTACCTGGGTCCAAAAAGTCTGTTTTGCCCATCGGTTGACTAAAAATCACAGCCTGCAGTATTATTCTCCCATCGGTCAGGCAAGAGGACGTACGTTTTCTGGCCACAGGTTTTCCGATGTTTAAACTTTTAACGCGATCAGTTTAAGATCTTGACTTGATGAGGGCTACTTTATAAAGTTTGCTAGAACTTGGACGTTTGTCAACAACTACTTTTATAACACAGTAATAGTTATATTAGCTATGTAAAACGATATATTTTTGGTTATCGATATTGGTTCATTTACATTGAAATGATATTGCAAAATTGAAAAACAAACGATATAAATATAATTAATGAAGTTAAAAATATTACAACATAAAATATATTGTTTTCTTTTTTTTTTTTTAGAATTTAAATTTCTTACATAGGAAAAAATAAAATTATTGGTATAGCACTTACTCTTAATTTAACATTTATACGGTTTTTGTATAATTGCTTCCTGAAAATATGCATAAATTTAAAATTAATAAGTTAAATATAAATTTAAATAGGTTACAATATAATATTATTAATAATTTTCATACCATTACGCTATATTTTTCTTTTAAATATAAAGTCAAAAATGTAGTTGAATAAATCTGTTTGATGATAACCGATTTTTTTTTTTTTTTTTTGGTAATACCTTGACCAGCATAATTAAATAAGCACTTGTAAGGACCACTTGTTGGTATTTCACTAAAATATTTTCTTGCCATCTGCGAAACTATAGGATATTTTTTCACATTGTATTTCCACCATAATAATGGATTTTGATTATGACTTATTTTGTCTGTCATACTTTTATATTTATGCAGTTAATTTCCTTTGTCGTTTATGTCATTTTCGGTTATAAGAAATCGTACTTTCTCTGCAGGTGGTTCGAGTGAACTTGAAGTGAATCTTCGTCAGAATTCATTTCTGCTTTTAGAATCATTTTGTATTCATTAAATGCATTTTATAATTTATCACATTGAAATTTTCTGTTCATCCGATAAAAAATTAAGTTCATGGTATCCAGGATCAAGAACTGAAGCTATTGACCGTATAATGTTCATCTAATATTTTATTTTCTTCAAATTGTTTTAGATGGTAAATTTTATCATGCTTACAACATTTGATTTATTTTTTTCTATTCTTACTAAATTTTTCAATTTAAAAATCTATTGACCTATTGGCCAATTTAATTTAGATCTCCATCGTACGTCACGTGATGTGCTCTATAATCAGAAAATATGACCGTACCGACGGTAACTGATTTATTGGTGGCACTCACCACTGTGTGTTTATACTTTTAAAACCATTGAATTGACAGTTATTGGTTTTACAGTTAATGGATCGTGTAATTTTTTTCCTTAGTAAACAACAAAGTTAAAAGAAATCGATGAGTTCCACGCAACATCTGTTGGTACCTACGTAGATTAGAAACCTAAAAGAGATTTTATGTTAGCTGGATGATTTTTCGAATCTTTCAATATTATAGTGTCGGTGAAAAACTAACGGAAAAAAATACCCCGAAGATAATAAACCGGCAAATAATGATATTAATTTTATAAAAAATGTTAAACATTTTTGTGCGAACCAGGTTCTCTCGATTTCCTATTCGGAGGTGATCTTTGGTAAGAAGCAGTTGTTCATGCAAAAGTCGACAAACTAAAATGTATCGTCATAGAAATAAGCACACTCACGAAAATATCTACGATTTTATTATAGGTCTCATAAGGACTCTGTATCGGTTGCGTTTCATTCGTTTTGCCACTTTCGTCGGTGAATGGTTTGTAGGCCCGTACTGACTATTCTCTCGAACGTGATTCGCATATAGCGTACAAAACGATTGTAATTACGACCATTTGAAAACTGTATACGGAGGTCGGAACAATAGTACGGAAGTCGTTTATTAATTCAGAGTTACATAATGGCGTTTGTTTTGAAAAATAATATTTACAGAAGTGTAATTTCGTCGAACACTTTGGCTAAATTCACACGGACCACATTACGACCATTGCGAAGCGACGGTCTCTCATATACAATTATAAAATAATATGATAAACGCAATCGCTCACTTTTGCCGTCACGTCCAACAGCAGTTGCAACTTGTCGATGGTATCACCCGCAAAATTGTGGTCATCGGTGGTTGAGCGTAGCACATGGTGCGATACGCCAAACACTTCTTGACCACTCGCCACTACCACGATAATCATGATCATCATAATATATTATCATTATCGCCAGCTGGTATACATTTTATCATGGTTGTCCTCGTTGTACATTGTCCGTTATCTCACACATTGAATAATGAAATGTATTTTTACTCATTCTAAAATAATTAAAAAAAAATTATCATAAATCCTTAACGAATAATAAAGCAAATAAAACTGTCTTTCATTCTCATTTTCAACTATTTTTTGGACCCAAAAATGTATTTTTCTGCTTCACCGCATTCTTCGGCGTAATTAAAGTAACAATAGTACTTCCTCTACCAAGTTCATTTTTACTCTAAATACAATCTGAAAAATAATAAAGTAGAAATATGAAATACACGCCATATTTTTGTAATTGTGTTGGGGTTCTATTGTCGGTATTATTTGTGTCGCTTCGGACATCTAATGACGACAAAAAAGTGGTTTATAAGTGGTTGTATTGTCAACAGCACAACCACCTACAAAAAATCATTCATAAGTGGTCCGTATGAGTTGAGCCTATTTCGTACAAAAAATAATTTAATAATAATTATAATATTATGCATATTATATGCTAAGTGCATGTACATATTATTACACTAAAAATTGAGAAAATGATATATTTTACATCATTTAAGCGCAAACTAATTTATACCAGTACAATGAGCCAACCAATAACACGGTAGATTTGCAATATTTAGGTTATTAAAATTAATATGGATTGTATAAAAAAATAATTTAACTTGAAATAGTTAAACAAACCAAAATTTATACCGTGAATTCAAAGCTATTGTATAGTTAATAGTATTTGGAGAATTACTTATCATCTATGTAATTCGGTAAGTTTCAGCGATGAAATGTATTTTAACTTTCATCATTATTACATGATTACTTGATATGAAATATCAATGTTTATTACACTTTTATTTATTCACTAGCTGAATTACCCGGGTTCGCCCGAGTAATTAATACAAATACTTTGAGTATTTATTTTGGCCTTAAATTATTACTACTACATTATTATGATGTTTGAATATCACGATTTAAAAAAGTACTTATTTATAAAATAATACTAATACAGTGGACTCTCCATAATCCGATACAAATTAGAATAGAAAACTGTCGGATTAACAAAAACTTCGGATTAATGAAGTTTCATATAAAATCGTAACTTTACTTATTGAAAATCTTAAATTGATTTTATTAGTACTTATATACGTACATACATATTAACTTATAATGTACTGTGAACCAATCTTTTGATGGTACATTTAAAAAATAATATATATATTAATTTGTTTTTGTGTTTTGTGTCAAATGATGTTTTTAAGACAAAATATTAAGATAAAATACTGCCGGATTATAGGGCGTACCGGATTATCATATAGGCGGATTACCGAGATTTTATTGTAATTTTTTATTTTAGAATTTTAGTATATTACTATTACAGTTCGACAATTACAATAAACAATTTTGATAGAATTTAAGTGAGGATCTATTATATAAATGTGAAAATGAAAACCTTTGAGGCCTATGTTCTCAGAAACTATTGAACCGATCGTTATGATTTTTTTTTAAATTAAAGAGCTTATTGTGGAGAAGGTTTATGGCATTTGATTGATTCTCTAACTTAATAAACAAAGGAGTTTTAATTATTATAAATAATGGCCTATTACGTAGACTTGGTAATATGGAAAGCATTCTGAGTTTCAACAATCGCTAAAATTCGATCCTCCCTGACTTTATTATAAATATAAAATGATGGAGTTAGGTATAATATGTATACTATTGAATAGCAAAAAAGAGGATTGCTTCATGTTCATCACTTGGTGTGGCTCAACGACAAATTAAGGCCAAATGACATCGATTTAGTTATTAGTGCTGAGTTGCCGAATCAATGAGAAGATCCTTCCCTATTTAATATCGTCAGTTCATATACGATCCATGTGGTCTATTTAACATGAATTCACCGTGTATACAAAACGGAAAATGTTCAAAAGGTTTTCCAAAACTGTTTACTATCGCGACACAATCTGGGCAGGATGGTTATCCAAAATATCGTCGTCGATCACCTGATGATAGCGGAAAACTTTTCAGCTTAGAAAATCCGGTGATCGTATGGTCACAATCGATAATCGGTGGATTGTGCTATATAGCCCTTTATTATTACGTGCATTTGACTGTCACATCAATATAGAACTTTGTTATTTAGTAAAAGCCATTCAATATATATTTAGTTATATTAATAAAGAATCTGATCAGGCTGCGTTCTCAGTAGATTCGCGTGATGAAATTAAAACATTCCAAAATGGTAGATATATTAGTTCATCAGAAGCTCCATGGCGGATAATTGATTTTACGATTCACGAACGGTCACTAGCAATTCTACAACTCTCAGTACACCTTGAAAATGGCCAACGCGTCTATTTCACAGATCAAAATGCTCGCGAAAGACTTGAAAATGTTAGAAACACCATTCTAATGGCTTTTTTAGAACTTAGCTCCCGTGACGACTTCGCGAAAACATTGCTATATGCTGAAGTTTCATCTTGCTATACTTTTACTAATAATCATTTCAATAGAAAAAATACAAGGAGAGTAAAATTGTACAATACCGTGGAGTCAAAAAATCCAATGTGTTCGGTCGAGTATACACTGTTCACCCAAGTAATGTTGAGTGTTATTATTTACGTATGCTTTTGCATCACGTTCGTGGATCAACTTCATTTTTAGGCTTAAAAATTGTTGATGACGTTATTCACCCTACATTTCAAAGAGCTTGTCAAGTGCTTGATTTGTTACAAGTTGAAAGTCATTGGAATTTTACTCTTGAAGAAGCTGCTTTATTTCAATCCATGTCAAATCTAAGAGAACTTTTTGTTACTATAATAGCATTTTACCACATTACTAATTTAACAGAATTGTGGGAAAATCACACAGATAATATGTTATTAGATATTTTACAGCAAGAAAGGCATCGTTCTGGAAATCGTAATTTAGCTGTCACCCCATATATTTTGAATAAAACTTTAATATTAATAGAAAATAATCTTTTGAAAATATTTGAAAAGAAGCTGTCTGATTTTAACATTGAATCACCGTTACGAACTGATGATAATGATAATAATTTTCTTAGAGATAGGGCTTATACTGCAGTAATTTATTATGATTATGATATACTTTCAAATTACATTCAGGAGAATGAGCCGAAGTTAACAAACGAACTGCAAGTTGTTTAAAATATTATTTTACAAAGCGTGTTGCAAGATAATGGAGAATTATTTTTTCTTGATGCTCCTGGTGGAACTGGCAAGAAATTCATGTTGAATCTCTTGCTTGCAAAGCTACGTGCGCAAAGAATAATTTCATTAGCAGTCACTTTTTCTGGGATACCAGCAACATAATTACAAAATGGCAAGACAGCATATTCTTCTTTCAAATTGCCTTTGGATCTTCAGACTACCGAACGCCCAGTTTGTAGTATGAAGAAACAAAGTTCTTTGGGTAAATTATTAAGGGAGACAAGTTTTATCGTTTCGAATGAATCAACAATGGCGAATAAAAGTGGTCCTGAGGTACTTGATAGAACGCTGAGAGATTTTAAAAATAATGATCACCCAATGGGCGGAGTTGTTATTCTTTTTGGTGGTGACTTTAGACAAATATTGTCAATTGTGCCAAAAGGCACTAAAAGCGATGAAATCAATGCCTGTCTAAAGTCATCATATCTTTGGTCTTACATGACATCATTGAGATTAACAACCAATGTGCGTGTACACCTTGCTGATGACAATAATGTCGAGTTCTTCTCACAACATCTTTTGAAAATTGGTAACCGAAATTTTCCGAATGATGAGGATCTTAACTCATTAAATCCATCAGGTCTCCTCCATACAAACTTGATTTAAAAATTGGTGCGCCTATTATTCTCATGCGAAATTTAAATGCTAACAAATTGTGCAATGGAATGAGATTAAAAATATTATCTTTGAAAAAAAATCTTATTGAAGCTGAAATTCTTACCAACTTAGCGAGTGGACAATTTGTATATATCCCAAGAATACCAATGATAACAAACGAGTATCTCTTCGAATTTAAACGTGTCCAATTTCCTATTAAACTTTGTTTTGTTATGTCAATTAATAAGGCACAAGGACAGACGATGAAAGTTGCATGAATTGTCATCAGCGATCCCTGCTTCACTTATGAATAATTGTATGTTGCAAGCTCCCGTGTAAGCTCAGAAAAAAACCTATACATGATGCCCCTGGCGAAAAAACTAATAATATTGTTTATAAAGAAATATTGGTTAATCGGTAGTTATGTAGAATTTTTCCAAACTAATAAAAATTGATTTTCAAAAAACGTAGTTTCTTGTTTTAAGTTTAGTATAAAACGCGAGGCATGATTTTTTTTTTGTTGTCAGCCTATTTCGATTTAGATATTATGTTGTACTCACCGCTTTCATTCGTCGTATTCTTTAATTTAATGCGCATACGTTAGCTAAATTTTTATATGCATTAGACAGAGAGAGTTATCATCTGCACATGCGTATTAGCATTATCAGAATGAAAAATTCGACGAATGAAAGTGGCTATCACTTACAGTACAAAATTTATATTATAAATCACTATCTTTTACCCAGGTAACGTCGGATAATCCAGCTATCTATTTATATGTATAAAAATATACTGCTAGCATAATTACAGATAGGTAACGAATTTAACACATAGTTTGAAACATATAAGAGGTAGGATTTTTAACGGGCTACGAAGTGCACGGGTTAGTTATTGGTAGTTAATTAAATAAAATGTATAGATTTGAAGAACAATAAACATGTTTTACGACTCAGTGAAGTCGTGTAAAGAAGATAACGTATTTTTGGAAAGCAATGTGTTTTAGAGAGATGAGAGTTGATAAAAGCGAAATTAATGGGGTAACGATTGAATTTAGTTGTGTAACAAATTACGATAAAATATTTGAGAAAGGTTCAGTATTTAAATTATTCGAGTCACCTATAATTTATTCTGCATACGTTTTAGTCCTATGTATTCTATTGTATCGGGTGTGAGCAGATGAGGGCACATCTGTGACTGTTAAGACCTTTGAGGGCATAATTAGTGGTACAGGTGATGTGATCTTGAAGTGGCCTTTATCGTGAGAAGTTATTAACTTTTTATTTAATACAGGACAACCTTTATAATGCGAGGTATGTATACCAGAACATAACGCATATATTGCAGGTAGATCTGATGATTTGGAGCAGACCATGGTGAGATGATTGTTGCAACATTTAACACATCTTAGTGGTTCATAACAGTAAGCTTGTTTGTGACCGTAACGCTGGCGTTATTTGCATTGTGGTGGGTAACGGACTTGATATGATTTTTTGACAACTATTCTAAAGTTTAGGAGGGAAGATAGTTGGTAAATTCTCCGGTTGAAATTAATTACATCAAGGACAATAGTAAAAAGAGGTACAATTTGTTTGCTTACACAGTGGCGGACATTTAACACATATATAACGGAGAAGCCCAAATCTCGGAGGGCCCTATCTATACCCTCAACGGGAATAGTATGATGTAGATGACGAATAAACACTTTGATTGGAAGATTATGACACGGTGCCCAATTATGGGACTTTAAATCTGGGTCGTTGCAAAAATCGAACAATTTATAGTCATCGACACATATCGGTTGCTTATTATTATGGAGGTACCCTTGGTAGTAACGGTAAAACCGTCGGTACCAACCAGAACAATTAAATCCATTCTAAGTGCGGAGTAGTTGATAATATTACTTCTGACTATTGGTGGTGATGGTTTGTTCACATTTCTAATTTTTTTGACCACGAGGTGAATGGATGGTGAAGTATTAGATTCAAGTTTTTCTGTAGGAGAGACTGTGATGGTAGGGGGACTAAAAACTTCGGGGGGTTCATCATCTACTGAGAGTGCAGAGAAACGATTTGGCGACACAAAAGTCTTACTTTTCTTTAAGCTTGTATCTAATTTACTCAAAGAGGGGGATGACAAATTCCATTTGGTCGACTCCTGTGTGTACACAGGAGTCGACCAAATATAGTGACCACTATAGACCACTAAAGTGGCGTTGGTCATGACGGATAGACCCGTAAATCGCGCTAATATGTGAACATAATTAAACAATAATTATAGTCATTGCGTGCATAACGCGCGACGTAGCGAACGTCCGTGCACGACGGTGGATGACACAACACTGGTCTACTGTATTATTTACTAAATTAAGTAACTTGTAGCAGCATCAACGTTAATTATTATATTAGATTTAAACGCAATAAGTTATATTAAAGAAAAATCTAGCTAAACCGTGTGTATATTTTTCATCCCATTATAAATTTAAAACAAATAAAAATTATTAAAATGTAATAATTAATCTAATAATTAATCTTTGATAGAATTAAAATAACTAATAATATCAGTAATTTTAATATATATATATCGCAAGTATTTATTGTTAAATAAATCCTTTTTTTTTTTACTATTGTTTTTACGTATCATATCATATGTCTTGAAGTAATTTTCAAATCAATTTAAAGGTATATTTATAGATGGCCATACTTCTTTTTTCTATTTGAATTTTTGATACCATTAATGCTTTGGTACATGTGCATAAAAAATTTAATACATACACATGTGTACGTGTTACATGAATCGTATTTATTTCCAATACAACTTTTCGGGTTTCGCGGAACAAATTATTGTACTCGACAGAGCGAAACGTTCAGCGGTATTATATTAATATGGTATTAGCGTGCGCCTCTATGAAATTAATTCGATTTAAATCGATTTATTTTCGTTTATTTTATTCATGACAATCCTATTGAAATGACGTGGTGGTAGGAAAAATGAAAAACGTGAATGTAATAAAAGCATTTAATGTACTTACGATATAACTTGCGATAGAAATTGAGAGTTAGTTTTAAATGTACCGAGTTCGTATCTTCCCTATAATTTTGTAGCGTATTTTCAAATTTTTCTGGAAAGATGGTTAAAAATGTTTTTAAGCAATGTTAGTGAGCTTATAATATTATAATTTAATATTAATTTATAATAAATGAACTGAAACAAAGATAAGATGTAAAATCACTTTTTAACTCTTCTATAAATTGTATATATCTAACCAATATATATAAAATGAAATATAAACTCAATAAATATGTTTATTTATTTTCGAACTGCGACTAGGAGAGAGATTGAGATCCAGTACCTTCTGTAAGTATGCCAGTACCTAGAAGCTTACAGCTATAACTCATACCTCGAATTTCGATTATTATATTAACAAAACGTCTACCAATTTCGAAATAAAAAGTCCATTGATTGGTGACAACGATTTTTTCTAAGATAAAATTCGAGATGAATGAATCTCAATCAAATGCTACGATTATATATATAATTATATAAAATTGTAAACCCACCTATGTGCATGGTAAAACCCTTATTAGCTTTACCTAGAATCTAAAAATACATTAAAATTTTATACTATTATTTGTATAGATGATTGCTCACTACGCGTCTTAAAAATGCAATCGTAAGTGTACGATTTCGCAATAGTGTGTACGCTTATATGCAAACCATACAGTTTTATTTTTCGGAGTTAAAACGCTACACTAAGTTTTTAAAACGCGTAGAGTGTTGTCTTAATAACGCAACCCTACCTGCAACTAGGGAATCCCAGCTCAGATTCATCAGACAATTTGAAAATATCTAATTAAGTAATAACCGATTATTTGTATTCATTATTTTATCAATTAACCACATAATTATAGAATTCTGTAATTATATAGTAATATTTTTCTTTTCAAATATTTCGTGTTTTTTTGTTTTCGTTTTTAATAAACATATTTAATGCAATATATTCAGATTTTGCAATGATACAAAAAAAAAAAAAAAAAAAATGGAAGAAATTATATGTTATTCTAAAGAACATATAGAAATAAAGGAAGAGCATACGTCATAGTCATAAATTTACGACTTGCGTTGATATGTCAGTACATATTCATGCCTTATAATTTCGTTAATGCATTCAACGACTATTAATAAATTAACTTTTTGATGGATTCTCTAGGAAAATATCTATATAGTATGTACATCATATATAGTGTTCACCAAACACACTTCTTTTTTAACTATTTCAGTTACAATGAAAATTGAAATAACATTTTTATGTTTTTCTGAAAACAAATAGTAAAAATGTCGACATCCTTTTTTTTATTTACATAAATAATCTATACAAAAGAAGAACGCAGGGAAATAGATATAAATACTGTCGTAAACATTTTGAACATTATGGCTTTTTTTTAACAACCTTACTCAAAATCCATTTCAAGCATATTTTTGTGTCAAAGTAACTTTGTGTATCATACAGGTTTTGTTATTTCAACTCTCCAAAATACCTCCATAAAATCGGATAGTAATTATTATGTGTTATATAACTTTAAAACTTTTATGAATTATAAAAATTAATAGAACAAAGACTATGTGCTCTTATAACTAAGGCCAGTATTATATACAACGGTAAAAGTTTCGAAAGTCACGCGTTTAAAAATGAGATAAAAATATGACAAACAAATTATAAAGCAAACGTATCCTGATGTAATTTTTTCTAGTACGCATGAATAACGAAAATATAAATAGCCTTCTATTCACGAATCGTAGTTTTATACTATTCTTACTTATTTATACATTTGATTAATTTTTTTTTCATTATATTCTATTCTCAATATATTGTTCATGACATTTAAAAAAATTATAGAATTTATTTTACGGTTAACATTCAAATAATCGTAGATCGTTTGTTATACATTTTTTTAATATACGTTTTAATCAACACACAGATTTTATACATGAAATTATTGTAAAAATTTTTGATGGTGAAGAACTGTATTGACATTTTTATGCTTTTCGTTTTTATTATTTATTTCATATTCGGTAACAGATTATTTTTCTTAAAATTTGGATTTATAAAAATTGAACGTCGGAACTGCCAATTTAATTATTTATAAGTATTTAATGCTTAAACGAACAGATTATATAAGGTATCAGAATTTTGTAGGGTGTTATCCACCATCCATTCCATTCTACTCGATTAACCATTAAATACTTATAAATAATTAGTTAACTGTTAGATATTATGTATAGACATTTTCAGAAAGCGATTTTTTTTGTTTCTTAAAAATTAAAAAAAAAATTATATGCGATAAAGAGCAAAAATATTTCTGCCGTATAGTAATTGGTAAAGATCAAAAATTGTATGTTCGTTATATTTTCTGAAATACAAGCGTAATTTGAGACTAAATATAATAGAAAAAACAATGTTTTTTATATTTTCATTTGATCATAAAAACATGTTTAATTTAAAATAACTGATAAGTATATGGTCAAAATATAAATTATTTAATTCATAATATTTGGAAGTATTTTATTATAATAATGTCGAATTTATGATGATAAATATAATATTTATAATTATTAAAAGCAATATCTTCAGAATTTAACCGATCACGGTTTCTATGCATTGGCGTAGCAAATTTGCCTACTTGATGCGCCGTCACTAACGTATCTGCAGAAATAATATATTTTAGAAAAAACAAGAAATTATAATAAAAATGTTTTTGAGAAAAAACAGTAATTCCTTATACTGAACACTGTATTGTTCTTTTGAATAACAGAGCATTTTAAAATGTATATTTATGCCTGAGAAATTATAACATAGGAACGTTAACGAGTGGAAAAAATTATTAAAATCCTTAGAGAATATATGAAAAGGAATGTAAGGTTCTTAAACTAAATATCATCAATATAAGAAATCGATTACAAACAATTTGATAATGTATAGTATTTCAATCCTTTAGTAGCCGTAACTAGGCTAAGTTTTGATGGTGTGTCTGTTTCTTACTATGAATAAGTTATGTCTAAAAGTTTTTAAAGCACCTGCTTATATTGGTAGCCTTTAGAAATAACTATGAACATTTTTTCTACATATGCTCCTAAACATTTTATTATATACCATAGAATATGTATTTATAGTTAAATTAAAAATATTTTATTTTAAATCATGTGAAAATTTTAATAAATATTAAAATTTAAATTTGAACCATTGATTTTAAAAATATCTGTATGCTCGTTTACGTATGTCTGTAAACGACTCCTAATTGGTGTTTTTACTTTAGGTATTTTAAAGTTACGAATGAATTATAAAAATGAAAATAATCATCAGACATAAAAACTGGGATAGTTGTATACGTAAAAAGTAGTACACACGAAAGTACGACATTGACTGATTGGTTTCCGTAATTCCATCAAGTTTAAGTGTTTAACTCTATCATATAACTGTATCTATATTAATAAAATTTATATTTATGTATTGCATACGTGTATATCATTATATTTTTGGCAATAATGACTGGTCTTCATTTTATCTATATCATATGACTGTGAACATGAAAATATAATGTAAAACCAATATATGTGCTTTAAATAAAAATATGAAATATAGAACCACAGTTATGTATGAAATACATAAAATAAGATAAACACTATGAAACATGTAAAATAAAATTAATTTTCTATTAATAAAAAAAATCTAAATTGGAAACGATTCTCATCAGATTTCATAAAATGTAACCCAATACACGTATACATTTGCATAAAAATCCGTTCTCTAGTAATAACTGATAAGCTATCCAATAAATAAATAAGCCTAATTTGAAGATAAAAACTACCACATATTGGTGTTAAGTTTTGTGTCCGTCAGCAAATATTAAACATTGTCAATGGTCAAACACTCTTTCAAGGTAATTATTGTATTGCATTAGAGTATTAGAGTATCAGTAATGAAATATGACAGCCTGAGGCAGCTCGGTTACAATTATGTTTTATATGTACTGGGCGAATTGCACCAGCAGTTGGATTTAATAAAAATTTTATTCTCGTCACGTGGTATAAAATAATGTAAATTCATTTATTTTTCGTGTTCATAAAATTAATAATAGCTTCGTGTAATACAGGTGAACAAGTAAATGTGCATCAGGTAAAATCGTTCTCTTTCTGAGTACTCAGTATACATAAATGTTTTTTTTTCTGTTGTCCTATTTCTCTTTGGTTTAATTTTTACAAGTAAGTCACTCGGTAGTACTCGGATTAAACTTTTTTTTCTGTTGTCCTATTTCTCTTTGGTTTAATTTTTACAAGTAAGTCACTCGGTAGTACTCGGATTAAACTAAGCCGTTTTAAGCTTACCGAGAAGTTTCTTTTATTTTCCGAGAGTCGATGTTTCATACAATATCCTTTGTAATTGATTCGGAGGAGTTACAGTTTTGATTAAAGCAATTAATTATTCCTTACAGATTCATTAATTATATTTGTTTTCTTATCATAAAACAAAATGTTATCTTAAACAGTTGATGGGTTGTTTCTAATACACGTTTGTTAAAAATAAAAAATAATGTTAAAATCAAACCAACGTTTTCAGTTGAACTGTACTGTTGATGTTTTCTTGTCACTTGAAAAAAATAATCATCCATTCTCCTCCTCGGTCCTCGGTTAAGTGACGGATAGTCGAATACGGGAAAAATATTGTTACATCATTCAACTTTTAAGAAATTAAAAGATTTTTTTTGATTTTGTTTTTTGTATTTAATCGTTGACGTCGTATAACAATCTATTACATGGAACGGTTTACATACATATCTCAGAGTAGATGAAATCGGTTGGTTATACAGTATGATATACCGAGCAGGTATCTTAAGATATTATTTTTTTCGATAACATCATTTTTGAAATCTATTCCTCACACTGTGGCTAATTTTTTAATTATACAATCAGTATAATTGTTGCAGTCATCAATTTAAAAAAAATAAATTGTAGATGGATTTAGATCGAGTGTGTACCTAATGAAATGATCTTCGATTTTATTTTATCAATTTTAGAATTTAACGTTTTATTCAAACTATATTTACATTCATAATTATGTTGTTGATATCATCGACGTTTAATTTTTTTAATGCTATTATATTTCATTCGCACTGTCACTGTAAAGTGTTTATTTTTACAATGTTATTGTTGTAATAATGTAGCATGTCAACTTAAACTAGTGTTTTCAAAATACAATAGCATTTATAACTATCATTGTATACCATTTTATTTTCGATGTCCAATAAATGTGATTAAATATCAGCATTACTAATCATTTCAAAGTATAATAGCGTTAAAAATGTAAATCGATGTATGAACGTCGCATAAAATCTTTAAGTTATTATCTTTAAAGTTGTGATGCTACAAGATAAAAAAATAAAAAAATAAAAAAAATATTACATCGCTGAAAATGTTGGCACATTCGAATAATATCTATTCACATGTTTCAAAATATTAGTGTTTCAGAATTTAATAAAGGAATTTATAAGTATATTATGAATAATATAAATATGTTTTGACAGTTTTTGAACACAATCTAAAATGTTTAAACACTATATTCTGAGTATTTTAAGGAACTATGCTTCCCATATTACTCCTTCGTTAAAAATATAATTACTACTTTCGAAGTGTTTTCGTTGAGTACTTATTTTCTGTTTACATAAACGTTATTTATTGGCCAATAATTTTGAAACTATATAGATCGAACGTCAAAACACTATTTTCATGAAAATATGTTACTGCAATATGTAACAGTTTACTCCATTAGGCTCGCAAGTCATGACAGTTATAACAAATGTTAGCAAGTGTCAACTACGAAAATCAAAATATTCCCAAAGCTATTCATAATAGAGATTGTTAATTTAATTTCTATTGAATGTATTTATCACGTCGTGTTTATGCTAAACGTTTATTTTGTTTCGATATGAATTCATTTATTTTTCTGGTTCACAGGTTCATCTATAAATATACGTTGTAATAATTCTCATGGATTTCTCTCAAATATAAATAATTTATAATGTTTTTCTGTAGTTTTTTTCGTGTGGCGTATTTAGTTGTTGCTTTTTTGGATTCACGTTGACAAATTTGTAACTTTTTGTTGGGTTTTTTTTTTTGAACGCTTAAACAAATAAAAACCCGTTCGAAATGTACTTTGTACAATCATAATTGGTGTTTTCCAAGCATATCGTTTCAGTTTTTCAGAAACGGAAAACGTTTAACGCATATCAGTACTAACGACAATTTATTATACTTCGTTGTGTTTGTACTCGTCACCAAGTAGACGATAATTATGACATTCTTATCATCGTTTCAATTGCTACTGGTGGTATCGATAATAACTTGTTGATTATTTGTTTTTAAACGAATACTATATCTTGTATGTCATATTTGTTCGCTTTTTTGATCCACGTATCGATAGAACCAATACGGTTAGTCGTCGTAATTTATTTTATACAAATACGTGCGGTGAAGTATTAAACTGTGTTTACACTCAAGTCGTATTTGTACAAAAACTCACGTTTCACGAACACGTGAAACAATGAACGAACAATTATCTGTGTTGAAAGGTTTCTAAATAATATATCGTTTTATCGAACAACACGCGCAACGGAACGTTAAGTTAGCATAACCTTAACCTAACGTATGCGTGTTAAAATAATAATAATAATGATAATAATAATAATAATAATAATAATGATAACAATAGTAACGTAATAACGCGTTATATGATGTTAAACAAGTGTACATCATTTGACACTTTTGGGACGACAATAACAATAAAATTATCGTTTATCGCACAGTACCTTTACATATTTGATGACAATTGATTTTTATGCGTTACCGCGATGCACGTTACACGTTGGTGTTGAAACGACCGCAAATGTTTCTCGTGCGGAAAGGCGGAACTTAATAACAATACTTACGTACGTCCGCAAGTGCGCCGTTTGACATTTCCTCTGCCGCGTTCATCGTGCCCGAAGGAACCGAACATTTATACTTACGCGACACAATCGTTGCGTAACATCGCGTAGTACACAACCGTAACAGCTATTGTTACGCACGCGTGCTGCGTCGTATTTCCATATTGTTTTTCCTATTTTATCGATTTATCATTTTTAATTAATACATTATTTTTTCGCGTTGCAGCGCGTGTCGACAGCACATGGATGGTTGATATACGATTTTCAACAACGATTTTGTAGGTCAGTATTATTGTTAATTTTACGCGTTCCCGTGCTGCGATAAATTCCGCCTATCCAACAGCGGAAATTCGTACAACGGTTGTAATAAAAATACATTTGACAGTAGTCATTATTTAGGTACACTATGTGAAACAAAGTTTCAGATTACTTTCAAGTTTTCTTTACGCTTAGAAAAAATACGTATTCGATTTCCCATCTAAATGTTTACTTAATGAAATATCCGGGCCGATTTATAAGCTCAAAGTAATTCATATAAGATAAAAACAGGAACATTGAAAAAAATATATATATATAAAATAATAAATAAAAGAATATAGAATAATCAACTATGTTGTAAAATAATATTATATTCGAAATTTAAAATGTATATATTTTGTCAACAAAACATTTATCAATATCGTGATTATTTAAATTATTAAAACTGATTTTAAATATGAAATAATAATAATGATGAAGAAAATATATATTTTACGATACTTTAAAATTGATGACTTAATTATAAGGCATCGAGTGAAAAAGTTGTTTCGATTCTTTATAAAAAACGATGAGCATTACCATTATAATACGCAGTCGTGTTTATATTCTTGACGGTTCTGATTATACAGCTAACATGAGTATTACAGTGACGATAATTATACAGATCCATTTTTGGCTGAGTACTCAAATTCTTTCAAACAGGCGTGTGGTATTTCCGTTTAATTTCTTGTAAGTTTCCATTAACCGCGATTGATTATAAAAGGACCGCGTTTCGATAGTTGTTGATTGAGACATCAATGAAATAATTAACGTTTCAACGTTACATTTTTTCACTTCCGGAAAAAATCTGATTGTCTACAATGCTTTTACGAGTAAATATGTACCTATCGTGATTGGAAAATAATTGTTATGATTATACTTATATATGTTATTAATTGTGTTATAATAGTCCAATTATTGGCCAATAGAAAGCTAATCTGTGTATGCCGAGAAGAAGGAAAATAGGCGGAGAAGATTGGAAAAACCTAAGATCATGTGTGCCAGATCGCGCATATTAAAGAAGTGAAAGTTGTGATTTATATTGGAAAGTGACTGGAAGTTAGAAAATTTCATTGCACAAATACATAATGAGTACATTAAACGGAATTATTGATTATTCACAAATTTCTGTAAATTAACATTTTATTGAAAACATTTTTAATTTATAATAGCCGAAGTACGATATGGAAAATGAAATTTATTAAAACTGAAGTTGATGACGCTTCTAAATCAATTATTAATAATTCGATCGGCTTGCACATTATTGGTTACGATCGAACACGTTAGCTTGTAATGTTATTTGTCGTTCATTGTATTCTCAGGAAATGTCCACTCAACTTTTTACTACTTTCGCTGGTTTAGGGCAACACACATTAATTCGCTGCACGTCGGTTACATAGTCAATATATAGTATAAAGTGAACACGAAACACTAGAATAATAATGCAATGCACAATACAGATCAGCTGAAAAGAACGACCCGAGTAAGGCTAGACAGTATGGATATGTATATCACGCCGCTGCTGCCAATCGAACGGAAAATATTGTTTTTTGTAATTTTTTTCTAACATCGTGTGTTGTTCTTATAACAATAACAAATTCTTATAACAACTGAACCCACGAATCCGGACTTACGGCACCGCGTAAAAAGAAGTTTCGAGAAAAGGAAAACAAGGCCCGTACGGCGAGACCGCCTGTCGAAGGGCCGTCAGCGGGACGATGGGGGGCAAAGGACTGGCGTGCGTTCGGCAGCGGTGCACCAGGACTGCGTTTCGGCGCCCGGGGCGCGACGGACCGGCGAACGCACGCAGTACACGTACGTTGGCGGGCAAGTCGCAAATCCAGGCCTACCCGTCGGATCTCCGGACATCCGGAGTGACAAAAGAGCTGTCGGGACGGGGGCGGCAGGGGCAGTGCGCGCGCGCGCACGCTCGCCCGCTCCGACGACCACTACCTCTAGCACTACTGATACTACGGCTACCATCGCCGGAGCCACCGCCGCCCCCGCAGCCACCACTCTTTCCAAGCTAATACTACCACCGCGCGCCGTTAACGCAATACAACACGCATACCGCACGCACACCAACACGAGCTCAGCCCTCCACCCCGCTCCGTTGCATACACACGCACGCGTCAAGCGCCGCCGCTACGCTCGCTCATCATTCCCGGACCACCTGTTCGATCGAGTCCGCCGCCGCCGATATCGTCACTGCCGTCGTAGCAGCGGTCGCACCAGTCGTCGTGTCGCCGTGTCGCGCGCGCTTTTCCGCCAGTTCGTATTTTTGTGTACGTCGCGTACGTTGTGTGTGTGTGTGTGTGTGTGTATGTGTGTGTCGCCAATTGATCACACGACGACGTGACCGGGTGTCCGCGTGCGATTTTTCGTGTTTGCGTGTGTCTATTTTTTCGATTTTGTTTTGTTGTAATTAATTTTTTTTTTCTCATTGCCTCTTTTTTTTCACCAAACCGAGTTAGGGTTTTCTCCTAAACCCCCTTTCCCCCTACCCTTTCTTTTCGCCGAATATTTTTCCGAACGGTTTTTTATTTTCGTAGTTCCGTTTCGTTTTTCCGTTTCCGCCTGCCCGCGTTCGTCCAAGACATGCTCGCAGATCGCTGCGGCTCTCGCTCCTCGTCGTCACTGCATCTGCCATCGTCGTCGTCGTCGTCGTCGTCTCTGCCGTCGCCGCCGTCGCGATCCGTCGCATTTAATCACTCCGAGTGCGCGTGAACGCCGAAACGTCGAAATCGCGCGGGCATGGAGACCGGTTGACACCAGGACACAGACGATTCCGCAGGTTAGTTTTTACGTTTGATCCAAAACCGTTTGATCTACCCACCGGCGTGTATCAACACGGCTTGCGGTTTTCAACTTCTTTTTATTTCTCACACCGCCGTTATCGCGACATTTCTTGCGGCCACCGACGAAAATAAAATACAATTTAACGAAACGCCAAACTTTAATTACATAGCATACAACGTGCCAATTGACGGTTTATGGATTGTTTTAGCACGATCGGAGACGGCCAAAGTTCTGCGTGCTCAGATCGTTTTCGGTCGTTTGTTGTTTTCCCGTAAGTTGCGGTTAACCACGCGATATTGAAAATCTCGACGGGTTATAACCAAACTTGATGTGAAACCAATCGCACGTTCTAGAATGATTATTCATACTAGTTTTTCATAAATTATATGTATATATATATATATATATATATATAAATACGTACACATTTCGAATCATCGTTAAGAACACTCCGAAAAAACGATTATATGCTATTAGTAAAACAGATGGTTTTAATTTGTAATTGGATCTAATTTGTTTTCTAGATATTACACGATTAATCACGTTTTAAGAAAGCAATTATAATTATATTGGTTAAATAGTTGTTAACGCTGCAGTCTACGTATTTTAATTAAAATGTATGCACTCGCTGTATGACTCTATATATATATATATATATATATATATATATCAACATTATATTACATTATTATACGTATTCGAAAATACGAAACGACAGG
This sequence comes from Sipha maydis, assembly GCA_034509805.1. NCBI lineage: Eukaryota > Metazoa > Arthropoda > Insecta > Hemiptera > Aphididae > Sipha > Sipha maydis. The sequence goes on along the minus strand of JASXSY010000638.1, from coordinate 9,072 downwards.
CAATCGAAGATGTATACATTTATTGCAAACTTTAATTGAATTTCCATCTTTTCAATTAGAAATTTATCTTTATTACTAGTTATTGTTTAATATTGCATTTGACATTGTCTTATTTGTGTTTATTACATTCTTTTTAATACTTCCGAGTACAATATAAAATGTTTTAATTAAAATAAGTTTATTATACACAACTAATACCAAAATAACAACTGGTGTCTGATGTGAAATTGAACATAGTTTTTGGAGTTGGCTTATGTACTTGTAAATATGATAAAACTTATTTAAATTAAGAGTCATTTTTTAATAGATATCTGGATAAAAAGTTTCTTTTTCTAAAGTAATCCGTTTTAGGGAAAACTGAAAAATAGTGTCTATTTATGATTACAACTAACTTTTTTTTACCGTCTTTTGAATATTTTTTCTTTTGAGATATACTTTATTTTGTCCTCCCAAAGATGAGTTAGTGTGCACCGACGATGATTTGTATTTATAAAACTAAATGACAGTTAAAAGTTGGTTAAGAAGGTAATGTCAATTTACTGGTTACTATTAGATGACACCCATTCAATTTTCAGAGCAATGTAATAATTAAACAATATGATTTTGTTTATTACATATAACAATAATTATACAATAATTATTATTTACTTGATTATCATTAAATGTGAAAAATAATATTTTTCCTGGAATTTATTAATTTTATGTGTGAGCAACCGTATTTGATGTGTGATATACTTATAAATAAAAAATGAATATTATATTAATTCCATGTCGATGAATATTTTCCATAATTTTGAAAAATATATAATTATGTAAAGTAATAAAACAAAACATGTAAAAAGCAAATGTTTAATTACGAACAATTTCACTAACAGAATATATCAAATAGATTCGCCTGACTAATTATTTTGTCGACCGCAATACAAGATATACATATTAAATAAGAAGTGGTGTACATACATCATCCAGCAAGATGATGAAATTGGTAATTTTCTTTGAAATATTTAGTTTTGCATATTTAGGTGTGATTTTTATCATTATTAGAATTTATATGTTTTTAAATATTATTTTACGATTCCGTTTAATGTTACCATAAAATAAAATAACGACTATTTAATACCATCCAAGTACTAAAACTACAAAATATTTGTCAGAAATTATTAAATTATAATAGAAAATTTTATTATTCTAACCATCGAACAATAAATAAAATAAAATTAATTAAGTAGATGTAATGGAAATTGTAAAACTATATCCATCAATGAAATACAAAAATATGCTATTATGTATTGCACCTTTATAAACTGACTAATAAAGTCTTCTTGGATCATGGATGGTATTCTCTTAAATCCCTTTTGGGAATTGTGTAGTGTGCGATACTTCAATGAAGAGTTGAAAAATCGCTGTATATTGTAGTTGAAAAAACATTGTTTCAGTTAATGGAACAAATAATAAAACGAATATTTGCGTGATATTGTAAAGATCACATAGATTTGAGCCAAGTAAAGAAGATAATTGAAATCATTTCAAGCATTGATCTTTTAATTGGCTAGAAGTCTTAATAGTTATTTTATCTGAAATTTTTATATTATAATCCTTTTACTTATCGTATGTTTGTATGTACATTTTTAAATAATATCTAGAAATTAATAGTAAAAATAAAATAATCATTGACTTTTAACCATGAAGTAATGGACTATACGAGTGTCAAAAATAAACAACTATGATGAATAAAAGTACATTAAAATTTGTTGTAGATTTATCTTTAATAAATTACGAGTAGTTATAATATATCTATATTTTTATATTTATTTTTATTGTCTCTTTGTATATAGGTTGAATTTTCTTTTTTTTTTTTTGATTTAAACTATCATAAAAAAGGCTAAAAGATAAGTTTACTTAAATATGATCAAACATTTCAAGGAATTTTTAAATTAAGAAGTAAAAATAAATTTTAATAAAAGACAAAAACAATAAAATTTCTATGCTAATATGTATTTAACAAAATATATTAATTTTATAAATTTTCATTTTAAAATTAAACTTTATTTAGTCGTTGAAAAATTATGAACTACAAAATTAAAATTGTCTTATATAATAGGTACATAAATAATCAAACTTTATTTAATACCAAGTATGTACTTGTTTCGTTTACTTTTATTTTATAAATTGTATTGCATAATAATATGATTACTCAAGTTAAACCTAACTTAAATGATCTCATGTTGGCAACGAGTAATTTATTTTACAGCGAAAATGATCTTTTAACATCAACAAACGGAATCAGCGTAGAACTTTATTTTCTTCTTATTTATCTTTTACTCTAATATTTTATGTGAAAACAAAGTTGTAGGTGTACTTTACATGGCTACATGGCCGTTTTATAAAAAATGATACTAATCGTGTTGTTTCATGACGGTTACTGTCCTTATCATTAATGTAGAATGTCTAGTTGATTATTTCCATATGATTTACTTGTAATTGATTTTAACAAGTATTTACACACGTGCATATTTTATTTTTAACTTTAATTCTTATTAAATCTTGTTTAATGAAATTGTATTGATTCGAAATCGATATTAAATTTATATACACTTCGACTCCATTGATGAAGATTGGTTGATTTTTTAAAAAAAAAACTGTATTGCAACTTACCTTCACGACTTATAGCGTAATGATTTATGAATATTTGATTTTTTTTTTTTTAAATGTATATAAAATAGAACATTGTTCACGAGGGACATCTAAAAAAATATAATCCCTTAGAAGAGAAACCGATAGTATAGGTATAGCTCATAGATATAATGTAATTAAAAAAAAAAAGGTAATAGTATTTAAATGGACATAGAGCAATTATTGAGGTTTGAATAGGTAATGATTTGAAAGTTATCCTCATCGCTTGTGTTTAGTTAAAATCAAATATTATCTTACCATTTCGGTTTAATTACTATTGTTGAAAATGTATGTAAATACATGACTCAATCAAACTTTGTAAATGATCAATAAATTATACATTTTACAATTTACACCTTACTGCATGATTTTTTGTTTGTTATCGGGATACAAATCTTCCACTTCCAAATTGTTTACTGATTATGGGGGGGAAAAAAATATCAAGTTTTAAGTTTAAAAGTTATAAGTCAAAATTCAGTACGTGCCATATTTGGCACAGCATGTATTATCGTCAATTTCAAGAATGTGGTTTGCGCCATATTTGGCACACTGTATGTTAACAATTATCAATATTTTTCTCTGTTCCACATTTGGCACATCGTACATTATTGTCAATTTCAAAATGTTAATAGTAGGACACATTGAATTATATAAAAACAAATTACCGAATACTTAATTAGTACAAATATAAATAACACTTTAATAAAACCATTCAGACTAGGAACTGTCGTTAGGTATAATTTGTAAACGGTTATAAAGAGTACAGATTTATAATTACGAAGATCCAAGAAGATTTCTAAGAAAAAATATTTATGTGATGATCCATCATTTTTAACGACATATTCATATTAGAAATTTACATTTAATAAATTCATGAAGCACGGGAAATAATAAGCATTTGAACAAAATACCAGAAAAGTGCTACCTTGAAGACAATTTTTAATTGGTACTCGAGTACATTTAATATATGTTTTTATGTCTTTCAACATTTTTTATTGTTAATAACACCGTCCAATGTTAACGCGCGGTAAACCAAAAAAGTTATATTATTTAAGCTTTTAATGTCTATACTTAATTAACCTAGACGCAATATTAAACTTGGTATCCTACGGGGATAAATGTTTTTTAACTTGATCGTCCGGATTACAGGTATGATTCCATAAGAAAAAAAAAAAAAATAATAATAATAATAAAAATCACGCAATTTATTGTGATTAGATAATACAATGTTTCGACAATATGGTCACGCGATAAAAATGCATAAACTCGCACTGCCTGTCAGTTGAAATTACCTCACAACGTTTCTCATGTACTTGTCAAAAATAAGTAATACGCTGTGCTTCGATTAAAATCTTAAAAAAGTCTTAATGTTTATATAAAAATCATTAGACACCAAGGAGTGCGTTGACAGACACGTGTCTAAAACCCGGTAATAAAAACTTATATTAAACGCAACATGCACAGCACGTGTAACATTTATTTACGGCGAGTAACTCGAGCGAAATGAAAAGTGGTCGGAACAAGGGTTAGGGTAGGGGTGGATTAGTAATTGGGACTAACGCGTCTTGGAATATGAGGTTAATGATGTTTATTATTGTGCTGAGCATAGTTTGGCGTGTTATTACAACATTGTAATTCTTAAACATTAAATGTCTAAAAAAAATACTAAAAAAATTTTGTTGGTCAATTTAGCTGAAACAATAACGACAGTACGTTAAAAAAAAAAAAAATAGAAATTCAAGTCTAGGAAAACAAAACAAACAATAATATTAGAAATAGCAAAGCGAAAACGCAAAAAAAAGAAATGAACCACTTATGGATATGGTAAATATTTATAAAAAATTATCGGTTGAAGTTTTTGTACACGATAAGATTAAATCGTTATAAATGCTTTTCGTATTTGAATGTAAATCTTGATACACACACATTTTACCAGCGGAGTAAAAATAAACATGTAATTCCCTGTCCGTAAAATGAGCATATAACGTTTTACTGTACGTTGAACTTTAAACGTAAGTAACAAACCCAAGTACTAATGATGGTTGATTCGGTTGATTGTGAATTTATTCCCTACGGGTTAACTTTTATACTTCCAGTGTTCCACTTGACAAGATTAAATATTATATTAATTTGATTGAATTGTGTACAAGTGTATCGTTTAAGGATATTGTATATATATATATATATATATATATATATATATATATATATATATATATATATATAGATATATGTTATCAATGATTCTAGCTGAAACAGCATTTAGAATGAGAATAATTTTTAAGAAGGAAAATATTATATCATTATAATTATTCAAAATTAAGTAAGTGAACATTGTGGAGTACATTTTTAACTTTTATAGTTGTATGGATTATACTATAATTTATATCTCATCTTATTCCAAAATGTGTTAAATACGTTAAACATAAATTTAATTGATTTAATTCTTAATTTTAAATAAATATTTTAAAATTTACACTACATATCGATTATGTAGATAATCATTGTCATTATCGATGAATTTTAAATTACGAGTTATACCTGTACCATAAGTACAATATAATTGATTTACGGAATTCAAAAATGATTTATTCTTGAATTATTTAAAATTATATGCTCGATACCATGAAATGATATAGCATCTAGACAATATAAATTGTATAGCGCATACATGTTGTAAGTGATGTTACAGTATGTTACAGGGAACAAATTATAAGAATGTACTACTGTAACTACCCGTACTTAAATCAAACAACACACTCGAACTTAATATGTACTATTCTTATGCAAAATGTATCCATAATTCGAGTGCATAATTTTAATGTACAAAAAAAAAGTATAACTATGTACTTTATTTGGGGGCGTGCATAGATTTTTATATTTTTTTCGGGAGGTTTCAACATTTTACTACAACGTATTTTATATCTATTGATTTCACAACATTCTAATTTTGGAAATAATTAATTTTGTAATAGGTTCTAGATAAATCGCTGACGGATTATATAAATAACCCTGGCAAATGTTATATCATATGATATCAAATTTTAATTATATAAAAATATTAAACGATACTCTTTTTTTAATTTTGTTGAAATTTCGGGTAGAGAGGGTGGTTGAACACCCGACTTAACTGACAACACTGACTACTTAAATACCCTGACTTAACTAGTTATATCAAAATGTGTCACGTAGTACACATGTGCGCTATGCTGTCGATAAACGGTCACGAATAAAATTATTCATGATATGGAGTTTTCCGAGAAATCGTAACAGTCGGAGATACCGAATAATCATCAATTTTTAATCATCGGAACAACCGGAAAAGTTACACGATTTCTTGGAACTACGGCAATTAAAACGATGGTATATTGGTAGTATTGTACGTAAATAATTATAATTACAAAAATGATTTGCAACAGCACAATTTTCGAGAATTAATAGTGTTTTTACGTTTTATACGTTTTGGACCCGTGAAAAACGTGACGATGACAATTCAAATGAAAATGCGTTAATGTTTAGCGTCAATTTCTGTTTTTTAGATACGGGGGTAGGGAGGGGGAGAACAACCACCGAACGGTTCGCTTGTTATCGATATCGCGTGGACTGAATTTAATTTCGAGTAGCAAACACAATTCTTTCAGCATTTAAGGGAGTCGTAGTCATAATAATATATGTGCGACAAAACGGCACAGATGTTTAACCTTAACGGTCATTAATATAGGTTTAATTTCGGTAATGAAGCGCGTGGCGACAAAAATTCCGCAGTTAACGAGACCAGATTAAATTTGAACTTTTAATATTATCGTCGCCTTCAACGTCACGATATTGCAACGATTTCTTCCTTTCTTTTTGAGTTAATGTTTTTTCAGACTACAATTAACTAATTTGATCCAATCGAAATTCGTATGAATTGTCAGATAATTCAACGAATTTCATAGACAAATTGTCCAATTTCGTTGAAATGTATTACTCCAATGTCTGTACAATTTTTTTTCTTAATTTTTTTTCTTGCTAATTTCTAGGAAATTATTTATTTTTATTTTTACTAATCTTTGGTAAATCTTGCGTTCAATTAATTCTCAAGTTTTGAAATTGAAAGCTTCGTAAGTTGATAAACATGTTATTTAAAATCTTAAAATATTGTTCAGTCAAATAAAACTATAAATGTGTTGCTTTTTTTTTTTTTTAATTCAATAATACATGTATTTTAAAATGTAAAACTTACAGTACTCATAACTGATTGTTCATGAAATCAGAAAAAAAAAAAGAAAATCTCTAATACTTTATAAACGGCTTAATATTGCAAGTACAAAGGCATAGGAGACACTATTGTGCTCAATTTCGACGCAATGTGCTTGATTTAAAATAAATAAATAATGAACTCTACTGTCCATATTATCATTTCGTGTGACCTATGTTCACAATGACCAGATTTGAGTTAATCACTTAGAGCTATACGAATAACCGTTTTTCGTCAATCCAAACAGATATATATATATATATATAGTTGAATGCGCATTCGACAAAACCATTATACGTAAGAAAGAAAGAAAAAAACATTAAATGCATTCCCTCTCGTCTCCTCCAATACTTACTTGAATGGAGCACGATTTATTTATTATATTGTAATATATCGACGTTCATATACAGTACGACTTTGTTAGTGTTTTTTGTGTCTCATGAAAAAAAAAAAAAATGGAAATCTAACTCTATAAACTTTTAACCGCTATTATTTTCTACACACACATAGATACATATATACATATATATATATATATATATATGTGTGTCATAATTTTAGTAATCATTTACAGCCATTTCTGATTTTTTAAACTATGTATTGATCATGACATTTAGGTTTTAGTTTTTTTTTTTTTAACGCTATATTTTACAATAATTTTGTTTTTGATTAAATCATTTGTTTAAATAATTTATTTGCACAGACTTAATACTCATAATAATCATTTCGATAAATTTATAGTTTAAACTAATAGATAAACCAAATATTTTAGTTTTACTTCAATAAACAATCAAATTTATTGTTATTGATAAGTCTTAATTATTTATTGGTTTGATAGTGAATATTATTTGAATAATAATATGGTATAGTGTTATTATTGAATATTATATGAATTTTGACGTATACAGGAACCTTTTTTCCTAAGATTATTTATTACAATAAATAAAATAATTTGTTTGAAGAATAAAGTTTAACACTACTTTAATGAATGAGTTATGAGGATAAAAAGATAACTAAGGAAATCGTGTTACAGAATGAAAGTACCTACGTAATAGATATCGTGGATGAAAAAAGAACATATTAAATTAACCATCAATCGAACAATTCTTAATATAATAATTAGTGTTGTTCACTATTGTTCAATTGAATCAATCTGTATAATATGAATAAACAAAGTTGAGGAAATTTTAGCTTTTCGAATTTCATACATTCGTATTTAGATGGTTAGATGACTACATGTGTCGTGGTGACAAATATATATATATATATATGTTTTAGCAGTCGAATTGAAACTTAAAATGAACTATTTTCTCTTGAACCATACATAAGTATTGTTCGATTTTAAACATTATACACACACACACACACTCGTACGCAATATTGGTTATTGGTTTCTGTACTAATATTTTTAAAAGTCGGCTCACGCCGTTACTGCTGTAGTATAAAAGTACATCTAGTTTTCGTCATAATATCCTTGGGGTATCGTCACATCTATATACACCGTTCAACTGGCAGTACTAACGGTTGGGGTTGGAGATATGACGAACGTACGTGATGTTGAAACTTATAAGTTTGTAATAGTTTAGCGGCGGCGTCAATACGTACGCACATTTATATTTCATTTCTCTCTCTCTCTCTCTCTCTTTTTTTCTCTCTCTATTCGCAGGTACATGCAGGTCATTCATATATACATGCTCACAAGAGCAGAAGAATAATATTAGAATAGTATGTTCTTATTGATTGTAACAGTTGTTTCCTCAGAAAAAATGTTTTCGAAAAACTCGAACGACTCGTCAAAGGACGAAAAAGAAATAGAGAGAAAATGTGTGAGAGAGAAAGAAAAAGAGAGAGAAATAGAGATAGAGAGAGAGTGAGAGAAATAAATAATGGATAAACTAAATCGACGATCGTCACACACGCAGAGTAACGAAGTTAAATGTAAATTAAGTGACATCGTCATAGCGTACGCCAACTAACAAAACTTTATACGTATTCATTTAATTTCAAACGTCGTCGGGCCGACTTGGTTCGTTCAAGTAACGCGAAAAGAGTTGAAAATGACCACGGATATAACTCACCTTTTCATGACATCATATGATAATCAAAACGTTATCGCAGAAACGAGAATCGAAGTTAGATCAAGCATTTCGTATCAAACG